>JAHLTZ010000003.1:600000-978862 GCA_025786725.1 Syncephalis fuscata | reverse complement strand
ACCAGTTGATTCATTTGACAAAAGAAATGTCGACAGTTCGTATGATGTGTGATGATGAAAACACCGCTGCTGATGGCGGTAATATTGATTGGTTAGTCGGTGGATAAACTAGCTTATAGCCAGGCAATAGCCTGCTTAAACTATTTGATTTGAGATTATGTACAATAACGTATGATGTTTCGCGAAAATGTTCATCAGCACCATCGTAGTCAGCCATTTCACACTGGCCAGTTAATAAAACGTAATGCTCATCAATTATTATTGCATTCATTACGGTTTTTATACATCGTTTAACTTCAAGTGTGCCATGGTCCAATTTGATCATTTTTCCTTGATCGGTCAGTCCAAATATTGACCATCGTATTGCATGATTTAGTAAATGGCAATTATAAAGCCGTTTAACCTTTGTTGAAATTGCATCCGGTAAGAAAATGACACAATGATGTTCGGAAAAAGAAGCAACAGGACGCCAATAATCACTGTGTTCTTCGTCAGCAACCGTCATCTGCTTTCATCCTGTAATAGTTGGTCAGATTCTTTATAATTCTCTACTTTTGTTTTGCTTTTACTGCTGCTGTAATAGCTTTCATTTGATTTACTTAGGTTTATAGGCTTTGATAATCCCGGATCCATATCAAGTAGGAAAGTGCGTTCAACGGAAGTAGGGACGTTGCTGTTTAGCATATTATTTCTTCTTCCTCCACCTCCTAGTGTACTCAAAAGCCAGCGGCCAGATGCAAAAGTGCGTCGTGTATCTGCAAATCCTAACGGCACCCAACGCAGTGGTTGGCGGTTGCTTATCCGCCATACAAGTAGACAGGGAGGAATACTAGGAAAGAAATGGTCACGAGGTGTGCGTACAACTAAATAGTCGCCAGAAATAACGCCCCAAGTAGGTGCTAATAATGGCGGGCCACTAAGCGCGGCTGGGTAGGCGGTGGTGGCAATGCTAATTCAATTGGAGCTGGTGCCAAATTTTTTAGTAAAATATTTGACTGGTCATCTCTTAATGGCGCTGGGCTGCCAATTGAAACAAGAAATAGCCGTAGTGGTCGTCCAGAAGCCACTACAGCCCATTGTTCATTGGCAGCCACTAGTTCGTACATAGAAAGCCATAGCGCAGGTAAGTTAGGATGGAGAGAATACTCGATACGTTTATCCAACTGCCATGCCCAGTACAAGCGTTTTAGTTGTATGTAGCAGCTATACCAGTCGACCTGCTCGCCGAGGTCCTCAAGTGTCAAGCCGCGGCACGCTTGCTGCCAATAAACGGTGTTTGTCTTGATAGCTTTGCGGTACCACCTATTTACGTTAGCTAATTGAACACCTATGTCTGGCGGAAGGAATGCAAGTAAAAGTACAACAAGTTCTACAGGCAGTACTCTGGAGCCAGAAGCAGAAGTGATGTCGCTCGTAGCGACATTAGCAATAGTCGACATTGGGAAAAGAAAAACGGTTAGGCCATACACATGTACTACCCTTATTGAGCGTATTATAATATAGCATTATATTGAGCCGCCTTTCACGCGCTTAGTAACATACAGATGCATGGCTTTCACACATACACTATTAGCAGTCATATTATAATAAATAGACTTTATTAAATGCTATAGCTATTCAAATAATGCACAATAATATGAATGAACACTACAGTTTAAGCTGCACAAATAAACCGCAAATAAACGGGGTTTGAATAAATACCGGCTAAATTACCAATTTACTATAAACAGCAGCTCATTAATGCACATTAACATTTACATACCACTATTATGGCTGGTCAGTTATTAATTATCTTTATCGTCATTGGTGATTAATATGCCCATTGCCGCATGCTGAATCTTATGAAATACCAAGACCATTGCTAGCGTGTGATTAGAACGCAACAGTTGATTGGCATGCAGTGGTCAGCATTGCATACTGTTCACAGCTTAATGACTCACGCAGGCTTTATTGTATATAGTAATTTATAATCAACTGTAATCTAGTAATTTGCTACTAAAATAAGCTAACTAGTCACTTAGACACTGTTTCTATTTCGGCTAAACGGTAATGCAACAATAAGCATAAACTACATATTACCAAAACATGGCAACAATAATTGATTGCTAATTAAAACAGCATGTGGCTTATTTACGCATGTATTATCCACGCACGGTGAACATGCGGTATAATGCTCGGCTCAACACATTTTCAACCATCAACACAATCACTTAATACTCTGGCCACTAACTCGGAGCTGTGTAAGGTAAGATTTAGTTTAATCAGCCAAGCAACATTATTGCGCGGATGCTATTCTATTTATACGTAGAGTAGATCCATATTATTCAGTAAAGAATGCCATTAAAATTCTTCTTTGCTACTCTCTAATTATTTTTGGCATCATTCACTATGAAATGGTATTATTAACATTTATATGAATTTACAAGTTTAATAAAATAAACCAGTTCAAAACAATTACTGGTGACAAATACTAATTTTAGCATGAAAATAGATGAAATATATAACCAAAGCTTAACACACGATTGAATTAACTGCCAGGTCAGTAACAGTGCTGTATTAAACAAACTAACAGGCAAATGCATATTGCAGTATTGACTTTAATTCTGCTCCAGTTATTGGCTTTATATCGCTGCTATTATCCCCATTTAATAGCACGATCCAACTCATTAATCCCGCATTTCTTTGCTATTTTAGCAAAAGCGGCATTGATCCTGTTTGATGCTTGTTCGATTTGAATGCCGCTTTGTTGAATCTTTTTGATATAACTTGCTATTTATTTGACATCAGCACTATTCAACTTTTGAATAATATTTGCAAGCCGGTTGAGTACAGCACAAATATATCTATTTGCATCCACGGCATCTTTGATTTGCTCAAAGCTGATTGATTTTTGAAGTGCTGGCATAGGTTCGGTATCGGCCATAGTAGTACTGGCCACAAAAACGACAGCAAGGGCAGAGATAATAGCGTAATAGATCTTCATGTTAAAAATTTAAAAAAGTTAGTATGATACTGTGCAGTTAAACAACAAAGGAAAACAGTTAGGTATTAGCATTTTTTGTCTTAAAAGCTCAAAGGTCATTTCTACATTCAATACCTCATGGTGCAAATTTCAAGCGGTCTTTTCGGCATATGACTAACCCAATGCGTTAAATACAAATTTACTCAAGACATGCATAACCTTCGTGTATCCAACTTGACTTTAGCTTAATGTAGATTTCTTAATACCAACAGTTGCATACGCGATTACTAATAGCATGGTGAAAGCAACATACATCAATGTTTGCTATTATTTGGTTGCTTATTCATACAGCATACCTTCCTAAATATCTCATCATTTGTACCAATATGATGCCTAATGGCCAAAAGATAATAATAGTGTGCGTATTACACTGTTTATAATGATTATTTCATGTGCTAGATTATTTTTACATCAATAAAGATATGGCGTACAAACTTAAAAACTTAGAGTCATATATTAAAGCCAAGGAAAAGATATTTTATCTATACTAAAATTGTCGAGTCAGATAAACGCAACCAGATTAAAAGCAATCATTATTAACAAATGCTGCTTTTGTAGCACGGGAAGGAGCTGAAACGGAACTAAATTTGATACAAGGCTAAGCTGATTGCCAATTATTGACAATGTTGTATTGAGTGAAGAAATAAACAAGATATGTGGTGCAATGCTAACTTTATATTAATGCTATTAACGCCATTTACTGGTATTTTGCTCATAACTTTGCTTATAGCTTTGCAGTATGTTGTTAAGAGTGCCACCAATACTGTTTGGCGTTTGTTAAATTTACTGGCACTTTGTTGCATGTTATCGATGCCACTTGAAATTTATGAATACAGCGCTTTTCAAATACTAATCTCATTTAAAGTTAGTCAAATGTATTGTTAATAAATACATAAACTCTAAAATTCTTTAATATTTGAGACGCTAGTTAATGCTTGAGGCATAGTTCTGGTATTGGTTGCAGCGGTGCTGGCCATAAAAGCAGTTACAAGAGCAGAGATAATAACATAAAAGTATTCATGTTAATAAGTTGCAGTGTGTTAAAAAAGATATATTGTCAAAAGCAATAAAATAACTAGCTGCTAACAACTTTTATTTTAAAACTCCAAAAAACATATCAATACTAAATACAGCATCCTATATGTTACATATATTTTCACTCAGCATATTATTAGTTTCACGTATCAAGTCCAACTCTACGGCGTGCACGATTTCTTACACACCTGAACTGGTACAGCTGTTGCGCCTGTATCTTAATTTATTGAAGCATGCATACAATGAGGAATCCAAAAGAATGACATTATTGCCCCTTAGTTGCTTTAATTGAGATTATGTGCTGTTATACAGTTTATTTAGTTTATTAAATAAATATAATATTAATTAGTTAGCTACATTTAATACAGCTACATTGGCACTGCTTATTTTAACAATAATACCAATGATTTACTTATACTAGTTCCAATACATTGATATTAAACAATTCACTAATAATCTAATGTAATTCGATGTTGAATGTCTACAATTAATAATATTTTTTCCATTGAACATGATGATAAGCAGTGAGTGACATCAGTGATCAAAATACTCAGCATTATAGATTTATTATACTGTATACATTTATTTTCAATTGTAAATACATATATCATTACATTTGCACAGTATTGCGCTATTACTATTTGCACTGCCTTTATTCATAGTTTATCTCATTTCTGCACCAATCTGCTTTTTTAAGCTTGTCATTCTATTAGTGCCACATTACTTAACTTGGATACCATCAAAGTTATAACTAACTGCCATCAACTAATTCGTCCTAATTAGCCATCATAATCAAAGTGCTAAATACTTTTAATAAAGCAAAAGTTTACACATACCTCTAATATTTGTTCTACCGATATAGCTCAATGTTAAGTGCAATGACCAAGCTTTATAGTAATAGAGCTGGAACCAAACAAACAACGCACTAGATAGCACATAGCCAATATGTAATAGAATAGTATACATTATAATGAGTATGCAATATTAAACGAGATTAGCAATGTTAAGTTATTGAGTATATATGCATGATCAATGAATGAAATTAGTCATTTATTAATAATAAAACTAGAACAAAATAAAATAGTTTTGAATAGAGGAAGACTATTCAAGTATAGAATGATACATAAAATAATCAATGTATTGTATGAAAGCATAAAAAGCGGTGTAAAATTTATAGTGTATATAATGTAATGAGTAGACTTAATAAGGCTTATTAGAACATATAAACAATATAATATACCCAATATGGTATAGAATAATACAAGTACATAGAATATATGCATACTGAATAATAAAGCTACAATAATGAGTATTTAATGACTGATGTCACTCACCACCCATCATCATGTTCAATCGATTCAATATTATTAAATATTAGTCATTTAACCATTAAATAACAATAAATGTAATAGTGTAATGATTAAATAAAACTTGCCACTTGTTTCCATGTTCAATAGAGTAAACATTAACAAAATAGTCATCCAACACCAAAATCATGGTTATAACCATAAAACTACACCATTTTAATAAACTAAATAAATTTAAACTGTTTATTTTAAAACAACCAACTATACTAAACTATAAACTAATAGTAAATAACCATAGGAGGATAACAATAAATTGATCTAGTGCTAGTTATAATGGCATAAAATACATTTTATAATATGGACTACCCCTCGATGTGTTCTATGTGTTACCCAAAAAAAAAGTCAGAGTTTATACAAAAGACTTGTGTGTAAAGTATATATATATATATATACGAGCAATCACGTAAAGTGAAAAAGAAAAAAAGAAATGCAAAAAAAACAAACAAAGAATAAAAACGCTATCGTTGACTTTGCTTATTGGTAGTAGTGGTAGAAGAGGTGGAGGTAGTAGCAACATTAGTATTTAGCTGTTTGTTTAACTTCATAGCAAATTTAGCCGGTAAACTAAATGTAGCACTCATCGTTGTCGGAGGAGTAGGAGGAGGCAGAGTAGATTTAGTCGCCGCACCATTCGTCGCCGTTGTGGTAGTGGTGGTGGTAGATACTAATGGTGACTGCAACGTATCTAAAGCCATTGAATCCTCTGTACACGTGCCATGTTGATTATTAGAACGTAACGCATTAGTAGCAATGTCATCAGAAAATCCTAAATCCAATTTAATAGTAATCAACTGTTCACTTAAATACGGATAGTCACGTCGTATAAGACTCGCCACATCATCTAAACGAACAAAGTAAATATCCGTCGACAAAAATCGACGCTTCTCTTGTTCCTTCCATTGCAGTGTACTATGAGCTGGCATTACTTGACCGGATCGTCCATTAGCCATTAACATATACGCCAACGGTCCCCAGAACCGCTCCTTCTCTCGCTGACCCACCGATCGACGCTGCAAGTCAGGATATCGAGCAAATAACGATAAATGTTGTGGTAAATCTAGTAAATGGTGCACTTGAAGATCAATAACAAAGAAGGCATTATGGCCACCTTGATCTGTATTTAATAAACCATGTCCATTAGTATATGAGGTTGTGGTATCCAATTGAACTGTATATAATGGTAGAAATCGTTTAGCATGGGCCATATCAAGTCGTGGTATCGTTGAAGGTGGAAAGAATCGGGCCTTTAATGGTAAAGGTGCTGTTGTATGATCTGTTAATGGTTCACGCTTTACTTTAACGGGCAGTATCATCTTTGTAAATAATAATGGCTCATTTAATTCCTCTTCTTCTTGTTTTACTACAACAGAAGTACGTTTAGCATGTCGTATTGCTGTATGTGTTGCTGTTGACGTTGACGTATTTGTGGATAGAGAAGATTCTGGCGTTTTACTTTGTCGTTTTCTACCATCTCTCTTCTTCTTTTCCTGTGATTTAACCTTAATATGACGATCGTCGTTTATTTCATCATCGTCATCATCATCATATCGACGAGATGCCAATTGACGACCCGAAACAAGCCGACGCTTTCTACGTAAAGAAGTATTAGAAGCATCCGACATAGCCGCATCATCACCTATATCAATAAATAGATCATTAGTAACATTGATTATTATTATTAAATAATGATAACAACTTACCGGCTACTCGTTTACTTTCTAATTCAGATTTAGATCGTCTATTCTGACTACGTAATGCTTTGTTAAGTAATTCACGGATCTCTTTAGCAATACGTCGCTCATCAACATCTTTAATAGCATCTACATCCACCAGATCAAGGGGTGTCATGCCTTGTTCGTTCTTGACATCAGGTGAGGCACCGGCATCAAGTAGAAGCCGTACTACTTGAACGTAACCAGCCTCTGCTGCATCATGTAACGGTGTATCAAGGTTCTCCGCTTGTACTGACACATTGGCACCATGGGACAATAGTAACTGCACCATATCAGCATGACCGGCCAGTGCTGCTTCATGTAATGGAGACCAGCCAGCATTATCACGGCAATTAACATCAGCACCATGAGCGAGTAATTGACGCGCACTATCTAAATCAGCTTTTTTAGCCCGTCGATGAAGCGCTGTTCTACCACTGCTGTCTCTATGTCGGGCCCGTCTATCCATATCATTCAACTCTTGTACCCGCCCCTTGACTGTTTTGGACACTTCTTCACATTTAAGTTTGTTAGTTAAAGCATTGCTGCTATTTACCCGTCGGTGTGTAGTTAGACTAGTTTGACTAATACGACGTGGACGACCTGGTTTCCGTTTAATAATAGGTGTCGGTGTATTAGATGGATGTGTAGATGTTAATGTAGTGGATGACAGTGCACCTGCTGTTGCTAATGTAGTTGCTATTATAGGTGGTGGTGATGGTGGTGATGGTGGTAATGATAGTGGTGGCATTAATGATACAGTATCTCGTTGTTGTGTTGTTGTTGTTGTTGTTGTAGGTGGTGGTGGTGGTGATCGTGATAAGTGATGATGATCAGAACGAACATGTGTTTGAGGCGAGGCTGATCTTTCTGAATGAAGTCGACGTCGTCGTTTCTTTTCATCTCGTTCTTCAAGTCGACGTATAGTGGCCATCAATTGTTGCATTTTACGCTCTTCTCTTGACAGTGGAGCTTGTCCATTGGCATTTATGGATCCATTGTCTTTAGTAGTGTGTGTATGTGGTGATTGGGACCGACTTGTACGTGGTTTATGTCGTGGCTTTTTTGATTTGGCCATCTTTTTATTTATATGACCGTCCTCTTCGTCGTCCTCTTCGTCGTTGTCGTCGTCCTCTTCATCGTCTTCATCTTCATCATCGTCATCTTTTGACATTAAATGTTTACCAAGTGATGATCGCTTATCTGATTTAATCACATCAGTAACTGTAGACAGTGATTGTAAACGTCGATGAAAACCAATCTGTTCAGATCGATTGCCACGTCCGGTATCTGATAATTCGAGTCCTTTCATACTATTACTATCGATAGAAAAGAATCGACCATTTGTCGATGGCCCAGGTGAACTAGAAGATGGGGGTAGTGATAGTGGTGGTGGTGGTGGAGGGGAGGAACAAATAGAAGAAGGAGGCGATGATGCTAATGAGGCTGATAAACAAGTACTTGTCAATTTAGTCGATGACATAGAATTGTCTTGGGTAAAGTCTGAATCCGTATTCATTGTTGTATTCTGACCTTTTTTATCCATAATAGATTTCTTCCATGTTTTACTGCTTTTACGTAATAATTCACTAATCTGTGAATCATTTGCCACATCGATGGGTCGTTGTCCGGCCTCATTCTTTATTCGTGGATCGGCACCATGTTCAATTAACAGTTTTACTACACTAATATGACCATTTTGACTTGCATCGTGTAATGAAGTGTCCCCGCCGTGTCCCTTGGCATTGGCATTGGCTCCATTGGCCAGTAACAGTTTAACAATACCGACGTGTCCTTCCAGGGCTGCTTCATGTAATGGTGTCCATCCGGCATAGTCACATGCTTCTACACTAGCACCGCAATTAAGTAGATCCAATACATCAGCTATTCTATTACGTGAACAGGCACGGTGTAGCATTGTTTGACCAGCCCGGTCTCGCGACATAGTAAGATTTTGTAGGCGAAGTCGTCTAGCTAAATAGTTACGAATAGCTGGATATTGTCCACATACATCGACAGGCCGTTGGCCTTTCTTATTAGCAATATCTGGATTGGCACCAGCTTGTAATAACACTTCTACTACATCTTGCCACCCTCTTCTGGCTGCATCGTGTAATGGTGTATCGCCGTTTTTACCCGTAGCATTTACATTAGCGTGACTTCAATTATACAACGTACAATATCTAGATTGCCATAAATACATGCTTCATGAATGGGTGTCCAGCCAGCATGGTCGCGTGCATTAACATCGGCCCCCATACCTAGCCATCGTTTAAGCCCATTAAGATCATTGCTGGAAATACATCGAAATATAGGTGTACGGCCTGAACGATCCCGTTGATTGGGTCGAGTGGCTTCTGTATCGGTTTTACGTCGAATATTGCTGGTAGAACTATACTTTGTATATGCCATTTTGGTTGATCCACTTGGTGAACATATAGTCGAATCTACACTATGATTGGTATCATCCATACTATTACCATCGCTTTCATCTTCAGTAAACACACCTCCACCATGTCGTTGATTACTATCAGTTGATCGTTGTCGTCGATGTTGATGATGATGAATAGATTCACTACTATCACTAGATTCATATTTAAATGGTTCTCCATGTATGCCATTACTATTGGCCTGTTTCCTTCTACCACGTCTTGCACGACCATATGACAATGTCGTATTACGTCGTTGATTAGATGTAAAACTTTCTGGTCTTGCTAATTCTTCATCATGATCGTCACTTTCACTAAGCGATGAAATGGCTGAAAATGAACTATCATCTGTACCGAATAGGGCATCCATTTGTCGTTCCATTGAATTTTTACGAGCTGATGACGATACTGCGATGATGTAGAAGGAGAAGAGAAGACGAAGACGAAGAAGCTGCTATGGCAGCTGTAGTTTCAGTTGGTGATTTACGCGATAGTTTTTTGGTCATTCGCTTAGCATCATCGATATCGGAATCACTTTCCAACAATTCTGATTCTACACTGCTTAAATCTGATCCTTCTAAAGCATGTCTAGCTAAATCTGGACATTTATTTGCCATTGATTCTACAAGTGGTGTTGATTCAATCATTGTAGCAGTAATTGTCGCAGTATTGCTATATTTAACGGTGGTGTCGCTAGCTGTATCATGCGATTTAGCATGATCATTCTTCATATCACTTGGGTATTGATAATGTGGTTGTAATGGTTGTAGTGGTTGTGGTTGTGGTTGATTTAGTTGTTGTCGTTGGTTATTCTGTTGTTGTCGTTGATCGTACTGACAATGTTGATGGCGGTAACTAGAAGACACGGCAGTAATATTGGCTGGTGTGGAACCGTCACAATTAAGATGATCGCACGTCGTACCGCCCGCCAAATATTTCATGGCACTGGATGCCACTGACGTCAACAATAGCGCCAGTATGAAAAGTTACCAAATACAAAAGTAACTGTAGTGGTCGTGGTTGTAACAGTAATAGTAAACGATAAATCAATAATAGTAGTGACCAATAGTCAAATATAATAATAGGTTGTTCTAAATTCGTCGTAATAACGGCTCGTTATTATTAACGGCCGTATCTGTCAATATCTACTAGCACGCTAATATAGTGTAGACTGAATTTCTATAAATAAACATAAGAGTTATCAGGTTGTCAGACAAGCCAGTAATTAGTTTAGTAAATGCTAATAGATCCCATGTGCCTATATGCCCAGTATCCATCACTATGATACTTACAGAATAAATGCGCTTATGTGCCACAGCTGTGATACGTTGTTGGTTGCGTTTAGTACTGAAGCGCTCAATCTCTACGTAAAGAAAACGGCCCACGATAGATATAATAAGTTATATAAAACTGATCGTAGAATAGGTGTATGCGTGTTGTAATTGGTCAGAGTAGCGATTTGAAGCACTTGGAACAAATCTATACGCTTTTCACTAATCACTAAATAGAAAACAATGTATTCAATGTTAGCAAGTGTTTAATTGTTTATAATCTAGTTAAAGATTGTTTAATATGTTTACAATCTAATTAAAGATTGTTTAATTGTTTATAATCTAGTTAAAGATTGTTTAATTGTTTACAATCTAGTTAAAGATTGTTTAATTGTTTACAATCTAGTTAATCTACAAGTAATAAAAAGATTTATCAAAAGGGGCAGATTAAAGGCTGTTCAAGGCATAACCTTATCCTTCATCGTTTAGCCCATCGTATAATAGCCACCATAACAATAGTAATAACCATGTCTATTCTAGTCTACTTACAATAAGATATAGTTCAAGATACTAAAGTAGCAATCATTCAATTGAAAGAAAGAATAAGTAAAAATAAGTCTGACCAACAATAGAAAAGAAGCGTAATAAGAAAGAAAACAATTTCTGAGGAAAAGGAAAGAAGACGCACGAAGATGGGTGAAATAAGAACGAAAGAGAGAGGAAGAGAGAGAAAGAGAGGAAGATGGGTCTCTTTCTTATTACTATTAGTATAATTACAATGACTATTAGTGTAAGTGAATTACTAGTATCCATCCACTCTATCAATTACAAGTGTCTATTTTTCACTATTATTATTACTATAATTGGAGTGTTCATTGGTTAAGACCAATGTCTCACATTTCTTTACGTTTATTGGTGCTTTTCTAAAACCAATCATAATTCATTGAGTATGGATAAAAGTGGATTGCTTCAATTCACATTCCGTAACGTAAAAGTGTGGCAATGCCAAATCCATCTGCTCTAATTGTACATTTAATTAAATAAGCCATTATTCCCACATCATTAAAACTCCATCTATTATAGCATTAAATAGACACACGGTTAAATTGTAAAGTGAATGTTATTGTTGTATTTGTGTTGGCAAATGCCGGACATAGATGAATATAGAAAGAACGAAATGTTAAGCGATAAACGCTCAAAAGTATCATACACCAAGTTGGGCATATGAATGCAAATGATAATAACAACGATCGTATAATTGGCGTAAGTACGTAGAATATCCTAAAGCGATACGAAAAGGCAATGGTAATCTAATAAAATGGTAGATGATAGCGAATTACAATAAGAAACATCAAACGGATAAGTCTTCATAATCAAAAAAGTTAATAATAATGATAATAATGATAATGATATATAATAGGAATAGGAATAATGATCTATAAGATACAATATAATATATCTTATTGACCACTAAGCGGCGATTGAGAGAATCCAGAAATCAATGGCTGTATACGGCTTCCTCCCATAGACCTTGAGGTTGAGATGGGAAGGGGCCCGATGACGATAATGGCATTGATTGCGGTTGTAGTTGCATTTGTTGCTGTTGTTGCGACATCTGTTGTTGTTGTTGTATTTGTTGTTGTTGTATTTGTTGTTGTTGTTGTGTTGCTGTTGCTGTTGCTGTAACAATGCTGAGTACGTTGAGCTGGATTACGGCCTGAATAAGGTGGAGATTGTGGCTGTGGAGGTACTCGCATGGACAAACGAGCATTGAATTGCTCTTGCATCTGATGTTGCTGTTGCTGTTGCAACATTTGCTGTTGTTGCAATAACGTTGGCTGGCCGGGACGAACAAATCCTGCTGGCTGAGTACGTACACCTTCAACACGTTGAGGGGCTGTAGGCGGTGAAGGAGATGGATATGCTTGCATTGGCGATAATGGTGGATTAGCAATGGCACCATTGTTACGGTTACCTGACCACATTTGAGCTGCTGCTGCCATTTGCTGTTGTTGCTGCAATTTGGCTTGTTGAGCTGCTGCTGCCATTTGTTGTTGCTGTTGGATCAGTGTCAATGGTGGCTGCTGTGGTGCATAGACGGCCTCTTGCATTGGCTGACCTTGTGGCATTGAAGCTACATTAGGCATACCTGGCTGATAGTGATGCTCCATTGCTGGCACTTGCTGATAAGGTGGTGAACGTGGAGCGGATGGTAGACGTGCGTTATATATACCGGATGCTACAGGAGCAGTAGCATTAGGCCGCTGTAGATCAGATGCCTTTTTAACGACTGTTTGACGATTGCCAGCAATTGGTGCTTCATCGTCAGATGCATCGTCGTCGTCGTCGTCATCTTCTTCGTCATCCTCTTCATCTGAAGATGGAATTTGCTGCAAACGGCCTTTAGCTGATGTTCTACGAGTCTTATCAACCACAATAGTATCTGGAGCTGTACTAGACGATACCGATGAGGCAGCAGAGGATGGCGTAGCACCGGTAGATACTGTAGAGGTGCTAGAGGCCAATACACGATGATTAGCGTCAATTTGCATATGAACAGGTGACAATGGTTGAGGGCCGGTTATTACAGGTATAGTTTGTGATCCAGATGGCTGCTGTTGTTGACCCGGAAAGGCTGTAGCATTATTGGACACCAAAGAGAGTTGGCTGGGTCGATTGCCATTGTTGGCGCTATTTAATAGAGTAGAATTATCACCTGCATTACTATTCATTAGCGGTAGCGAGTGTTTACGATTAAATCCACGCGCATCAGCTAAACGATCGTGAATAGCATTTACAGCTGCATCAGTTCCTTGTTGTTGTCCAACAGGTGTACCTGTACGCATTAAATCCACTGACATAACACCGGTCGTTGCATGTCGTGTCATAGGCGCACGTGTAGCTGTATTACCAGCCTGTGGGTTTACAAGCCCAGTTGGTCCAGCTGGTGCACCTGCTTGTACAAGTGGCGCATTTGTAGGCACACTAGGAACGGCACCTACAGCCTCCATTTCAAGACGGTGACGATCCTTCATGCGTTCAATGGCCAAATTGCCATTATCAATCTTTTCAACTGTACCGGCCCAATGCTGGATTCGACTTGCTTTGTCGCGTTCTGCTTGACGTGCCAAACCTCTAGCAACGGCAATCTGGCCAATACGATTAAGTCCAGCACCGCCAGACGATACAGATGCATCCGATCCGGCATCGCTTTGTTCGGCATCGCTTTCTTCGGATTCGGATGAGCTAGAAGTGTAGTCAGATGACGTAGTTTCTTCGTCTTCTTCTTCTTCGCTATCTTCTTCACCATAGGCCTTCGATTCGTCGGCAAATCGGCCAGCAGCAAACGTGGCTGCACGTGCACGAGCGGCATTTTCAGATTGTTTTCGCCAGCTTGCCCGTTTATCGGCTTTGCGGCTTTTTGGCTGTTTAGCACCAGCTGCATATACTGTAGTAACCGATGAGCGAATGGCTGATCCATCTTTCTTCGGACTAGTGGCTAGGTCGCGTGTACGTGGTGCATTGGCTGCAGCCTTGCGATAAATGTCAATAAATTCACTGTCCTCATTATCCTGCTTCTTAGCACGGGATGAATGCTTGTGCGATTTAGACGATTGCTTGCCTTGACGTGTTGACTTGGACACGGTTGCAGAAGGTGTAGCAGTGCTAAAACTACTTTCATTATAATTCAAATGGCTAGCACTATCCATAATAGCACTAATATCGTCGCCAAATGACATTAGTGTAGACTGGCCGGCTCCTATATTAAATAACATTAATTAGGCATTTATTCATATATATATATATATATTATTAAGTAATTACTTACCCGATTCGTGACCAGCTACTGCCGAAGAAGTACCAAGTGGCTCATAAGACGTTGGACGGCCTTGATTGACCGACGACTCTTCACGCGTAGTAGACGTAAGACCGCTAGAAAGAGACAGATCACTAAAGATTTCATCCAACAAGCTGCTTTGCTGTATACTGGTATCTAGCGGAGACTTGGGCGGACTGGCTAGTGACGATTGAAAAGTATCGTTGCCATTGTTTGGCGACCATTTACTGTCCGCTGGACGAGAAGAGCCAATATTCAATAAAGGCAGCGCTGGAGGGGCAGTACTGACTCTTTCCTCCGAATCTACGCTTTCATCGCGTAATGAGGAGGTAGATTTTTTACGAAATAGCGATAGTTTGCCCATTGTATTACAATAGCTGTTTCAATAGCGTACAATAAACGAAATCTGGTAAACTAAATATATAATGGTTGGTTAATAAAGATGTACAAGGTCTTAAGCTAAAGCGCACAAAAGCAAGGAATAAAATAGTGCGACAAAAAGAACACGAATTATTTATAGTGAAGCGCGCTTTTCTCGGCCTTGTATCAATAAGCAAGCAGTAGACCGAAACAGGCTCACCGAGTAAGCAGCGTATCGGAGCTTCAAACGTCAAACTGAGCCAACAAATATGCTCGGCAAGTAGCACTACTGATCCGATGTCCTTTCAACTAGAACTAGGTGACAAGTATGGAAATATCTCCACTCAACCCACTTTGCACAAATACGTACGTTAAGATCTTGAGTAGTTGAAACCGTGCAATTGCTGCAGATCTAGTAGACGTAACCTGGAATAGAATATGTTTACTAAGTTGTTTGAACTCAAAAATATCAAGTACAGCCTAAAATGATAATAAAATAAATTACCATATTAATACTTTTGTAATATAACTTACAACTACGCACGCCAACAAACAATACACACAATACACACACTGTATAGAAAGAAGGAGGAGCTGATGAGAAGGCTTATAGTAAAAAGATAGTAACTACTTGTAGTATAAAACAATCTAAACAAGTAGAAAAGAGCACAGTTCAGTAGACTGGCTAATAGTGTTAACACTGCTACGTAAATGGAAAGAACAAATAAACGACAATAATAGACGTGTGTGTGTGTGTGTAGCAATTGAACAAAAGGTGCGGGAAAAGAGAAAAGTCATTGACCTCAAAATAATATACGCGATATGTAGATCAAACAGCAAAGTGAAAACATGCGATAGAGCAGCCATGTGATGAAACCATACACCCATGCAGCATGCCATGCAGGCATACAATAGAACTGAGTGGTGGTCAGTCAATTATGGCCATAATACGGCCCATTAATTCGTTTCAAGGCGGCCTGATATCCGTGTAGAATAACAAGTGTGCCCGTGCATTCGATAGGCAAGGACATACGCAATCCATAGACTAACCATTATAGCCGCCATTTAAGCACGAAAATAAAGAAAAAAGCGCGAATAGATAGTAATGATTATAGAGACAATAGTTTCGAATGTATATTACTTTGAGTTTATGACTGTCAAAACAATATTCTATCAGTGCTACCGCATCATCATCATCATCATCATCATCATCACCAGTGTTATTCAACAATTTGCTTAATGAATACAAGAATACTGCCCTATTGTTTCAGGCCAGCATGTGGATAGGATAACAGCAATCGTCACTGCACCTCACTAGTCAATTGATACTTACTTGAATATTTACGGCTATTATTATTATTATTACTGTTGTTGTTGTTATCTAAAAACAAAGGACGATGATTATATAAAGGTAGTAGCAATGGCTTAGGTGTTATATCGTAGTCAATAGAAAGGAGAAACGCACAAGCGCGCCAAAGGTCGTCGACAACAATAGTTATCAAAAGACACACCCAAAAAAAGGAGACGAATTAAGGGGATGCAGAACGTATGAGCAGTAAAATGGTGAAATATACGGGAACAAGAGTAATAGTAGTGGCAATATCAAAGAATGAAGCGTGGAGTAAAAGGGAGTGTGAACAAGTAACAAGTAGATAGAGATGTGTGCGTGCGTGTAATAGAGCAGCAACAACATAAATGAAACAGGGATAATAAGGATGGCAATAGTCATTATGATGTTGTTGCCATTGCTATTGCTGGCCATCACACTACAACGGCCACAAGGCTTAAACTGACCATGTGTCAAGTGCTGTGCACATGGCTGGACAGTTGACAAATTAGTGGTTTTTCACTCGTCTGTCACTCGTCGAATAGGCGATGGCATGGCAGACAGGTGGACAAGTAAGTGCGCGTGCCCCTCCCCAATGCATGTGTATAAATCGAAATTCCGGTTAGACCATCATTCAAGTTAGATACATCTAGAGTAGGTAGTGTAAACTTGAAAGCCAAGGTTATCCGCATTATTTTATTCGTAAATAAGTGAACCAGTTCTGCTAGCATGCTTATATGAATAATAAAAGTTTAATGCGAATGTTTGCAGCACATTAGTCTGAATCTTTTATTGTTATTCATTGAGGGAAGCCGTATTCGCCAGTTTATTGGCTAAGACATACATGGCTGACTGCGGAATACAAAAGGAGAGTGCGTCGATAGGTGGCATGCATTTCAGCGGATGAATGTATAACGAACAGGTAGCATGGCCGTGATGTGACTGTGACACGGCTACTTTCGACTACATCGGTTCAGGGATCTCAAGGCCAAAAATCAAAGAGAATTGATAGAAAAACGTGGTATGCCATGTAATAATAATGATGCTAAATCTATAATAATAAGCATTTTGATGGCTGATGTCACTCACCACACAGCGTCATGGTCAATAGAACAGATGTCTAGTTCAATCACGCGAATATTATTGAATGGATTCATTTGATCATTGAATCGTACTAAATGGTTAATAAATTGTTTAATTTTAATGTAATAGCTATGACATAAATAGGACAGTTAACTAAATAAATTACAGACTTTACTTCTAGATCAGTCAATCTAAATATATAGCGGCCAAATTCTACATAATGGTGAGAAGCATTAACCATATTACATCAAGAAGGTAAGGTACTGACCTACAAGCTTAAATAAAGTCACTGATACCATTACTATAATTCATGGCAATCAATCTAAACACGTTATAAGTAAGCATCTGACAAGCCTATACAGTTTGGCCTAGTTTGGCTATTATAAGGCTGACACAGTATCACTAGTAGTTTACCATCTTTTTACATTTACGCTGACTTCTGGGTCTTTGCATTGTTTTCGTGCTTTCTTATCTTGCCTATGCTGTTTTTTAATGCACGTCGTTCTTTTTTTGCGTTCATCACAAGACAGTATAGAAGAGATTGACAAAATCGATGGCCATCATCAACACATGCTTCGGCATTGATTACTTGATTGCGTCATTAGTCAGGTTAATTATTAACACGTGTATATCTATGTTATTTATCAATACATAATAACAGTAAATATTTGGTTAATGTTTGCTGATTGCTGAATACAAATAAAGCACGAGCATAGCTATAATGAGTAATTAAATTAAATTAAATGGAACCATGTTTTATTACTACAATTTTGCATAGTTGAGTAGGAACGGCCAATTGCAAGCTTGTTGATAATATGCTGATACCATTGATTAAATAGTGAATAAGCCGAAGCATTGGCTAAAACTTGATGTATAAATAGACTGGACGGCAGTTATCGAATGGCCTTGCTTTTTGCCGAATATATACCTAAAGTTTATTGAACTAGCAATTTGATTAGATTACCAATGCTAATGCCTTGAAAGTATCGGTTATTCTATGTTTATAAGCAGCTATAACACATATCACATGATTAATATATAATTGGTTAATATATAACGCCACTTACAACCTATTAACACGAGTTATTAGACACACACGTTGCGTGTCATACAATTAATATATATTTGGTTAATTAAAATTTTACTTACAGCCTATTATATAGGTCATTAGATGCACACAATGCATAGTATATGGTTAGTATATACCTAGCTAATATACAATACCACTTATGACCTATTAATACAAGTTATTAAACACACAATGTATATGGTATACACTCAATATACAAATATTTAATATTCAATGCCACTTACGACCTATTCATATGAGTTATTAGACACGCGATGTGTGTCATATGATTAACATATAGTTAGTTAAATTAATAAAAATCACTTACAAACTATTATATAGATTATTAGGCACACACGATGTGCGGTATATGATTAGTATGTGGTTAGCTAATATGCAATGCCACTTACGAGCTATTATATAGGTCATTAGACACACACAATGCGCGGTATATGATTAGTATCTAGTTAACTACTATCCAATGTCACTTACGTCCTATCAACACAAGTTATCAAACACACAACATATATAATATATGCTTAGTATATAGTTAGTTGATATACAATATTACTTACGACCTATTAATATGAGTTATTAGGCACACGGTGCGTGTCATATGATTAATATATAGTTGGTTGATTAAAAAATTACTTACAAGCTATTATATAGGTCATTAGACACAACGATGCGAGGCATATGATTAGTATATAGTTGGCTGATATAAAATGCCACTTACTAGCTAGCAAAGCCAATTTAGCAGCATAAACATTGTTTAGTTAACTAAAAACTAGTTAATGTTATTGCAATATACCTCCTATTAATATAGATTTGGTATATTAGCATTCTGAATGTGGCTTTTATTTATTGTTTTATGTTAAACGTACTCTTAGCTAATAATTCTATATTTATTCATTTTAATTAATGAGCAATGGTTAGCCAAAACATCAATAATCATGTATGCTCAAAACTTACGGGCTATTTACGTGTGTTATAGCATTTATTATGTGTATAACAACATATAGTGAGTACCAAAACAATGATCCATCATCACAACTTACCACCTAGTACCATTGTTAGTTAAACATAACACTTGAATATTTATTGTGATTGCAACATACCACGACGGGCTAGAGTTGGATTAGCATCTACCATGGCTGTAGTGGCCACAAGAGCCATGATAATGGTGCAAACGACGGCAATAAAAGCTTCATGTTGATATTAAATTGTTAAGGCAAACAAATAGAATGAACAAAGTTTGGTAGCAGTGAGTATTCGGTAGAAAATGGCGTGTGATGATGACAACACTTGTTAGTTTTGCGTACACTGTGGCCTATTTAAGTCCATGGTTATGCTAATATACCAGTATACTGCGTTGCATGGACTATACCATTAAAATGCAATATAAATCAATAAGAACACGTCCATACGGTGGTTGAAGCACGTGCATACCAGCACACTGATGGTATGATAATTTGTAGTCAGGTCTTTATTCTAACCTGCTCAGCGTTGGCACGAATGATGTAGCAATATCATCATCTAATAAATGTATGATAGAGGTTTGCGTAAAAACTAGTACTGTGCTATTATGCAATTCGACCATGTGACGCTAATTAAATCTATTGGTTCTAAAAAAACAGGGATGATGTATCGTTGTGTCTTTGCTGTTGCTTTCAACGACAGCTTCAATCTTCAGTATTTTTATGTATTTAAAACAAACGTAAAGCATCAATACAGTAGCAACGCTATTGCATTAGGCCTTTGGTTCTTTACAGACATTTACTGTTGTGCATAAACTGATTATATTCTCTGAGCTATGAAAGTATATTGATTGGTTTGCATATGCGTTTAGCATTGTGGCTTGCCCACAGAAATGAATGGTTTATTTTTAGCAAAACATTATCAAATGCTAATGTAAGTTCTACTATTGATCAGGGTTTGTTTTTATTTCTTACTGCCTGTTAATCATATACATGTTTGATAATAAATCATTACCTTCTATCACCAGTACCGTTTATTTCTCAGCACCAAAGCAACGTAAACTGACCAAATGGCATGTAGCTCTACATAAAGACATTGGGCTATGTCTATCAGGCTGCCTCAATCAGATACAATCAACGCTGAGTGTACAGCAGCAGTTCATGGCATGTCAATCAGTACTCTCCTGTTGTGTAGATGATTCATACAGTAATGACTTGATTAAAATAACAGGTTTACAATCTGAAGTCTGCGTTATGTGTTACACACCCAGGTCATGTTTTTACGGCCCCAATTTAATAAAAATAATAATTGAGCAGATTATAGCTATTTCAGCAATACTATTACTAGTCGTACCACTTTCCAGTCACTTTTCTGCTATAGCTATGTATATTAAATATTATTTGCTGAGTAACATGGAAATAAGCAATATTCAATAAAATTCAGTTGTTTATTCACTGTCATATTGTATACAACCATATTTACGATTAAAAACTTATAAAAAGTATTTATAATAAATAGCTGATCATTATACTTACTGCTTGTTATTGATACAGCATGTATGCCTATTGCTCTGTATGTGTCTGCTTATAATTGTATATTTGCTATTACGATGTATCTCATATATATTACTTGCTAATGTAACTTTAGTAGAATAACTTTTATCAACAAACATTGGCCCGATACACAGTATTATAATATATAGCCTATTCTTTACTTGCTTTAAATATTTTAACAAAACACATGTTTTTATCCATTATTTATTTTAAACAATCAAAGTTATAGCTAACTGCCATCAACTAATTCGTCCCTAATTAGCCATCAATAATCAAAGTGCTAAATACTTTTAATAAAGCAAAAGTTTACACATACCTCTAATATTTGTTTTACCGATATAGCTCAATGTTAAGTACAATGACCAAGCTTTATAGTAATAAAGCCGGAACCAAACAGACAACAGCACTAGATATCACATAGCCAATATGTAATAGAATAGTATACATTATAATGAGTATGCAATATTAAACGAGATTAGCAATGTTAAGTTATTGAGTATATATGCATGATCAATGAATGAATTAGTCATTTACTAATAATAAAACTAGAACAAAATAGAAATAGTTTTGGATAGAGAAAGGCTATTCAAGTATAGAATGATATATAAAATGATAAATGTACTGTAAGAAAGCATAAAAAGTGATGTAAAATTTATAATGCATATAACGCAATGAGTAGACTTAATGAGGTTTATTAGAACATATAAACAATATAATATACCCAATATGGTATAGAACAATACATAGTAGCGTGAAACAGAATGGGAATAACGCAAGTAAATGGTGGATATATGCATACTGGATAACGAATCTATGCTGATGAGTATTTGATGACTGATGTCACTCACCACCCAGCATCATGTTCAATAGGTTGGATGTTATTAAATATTAGCCATTTAACCACCAAATAACAATAAATGTAATAATGCGACGATTAAATCAAACTCGCCACTTGTTCCCATGTTCAATAGAACAACAAATGTGTAGTTTAATCAAGTAAAGGATATCAATTTTAGGCTTTTGACATTAAATCACATGAGTCTACTAATAAACTATTTATCATTAGTGTAATAATGTCAATATGAATAAGTTAACTAGTTGATTATTATCACTAAGATCTTGATATAAAGCAACTGTTGTGTGACCTTTTCTTTATTCAATACTATTCTTTTTTATCTATTTTTGTTTCTATACTGCACAGCCTGCTGTTTCTTGTCGCTAAACCTGATGACGTTCGAGACAACATCGGGCACGCCACCAGTTGTACAGCCTCGGTGGTTTTTTGCTACAGATGCACCTCGACCGCATTCCGGACAAGCAAAACAAGTATCGCAAAGCAAAGCTACCAATGCAACTGCCACTGCCTCCAAATCTAATGCTTCATCACCACCGTCTTCATCGCAATCACAGCCAGCGACAATAACACTATCCAGTGTAGCATCGCCTTCAACAACTACGGCGACAGCAGCGGCAGCGGCAGCAGCAGCTGTAGCAGCCAGTGCAACAGAAACCAGTGCACAAGCAGCAGCAGCAGCAGCAGCTTCGGCAGCGGCACCATCTCCGGTGGCGGACAAACAGCCACGTCCCACGAACTGGGAACCATTCACTGACGAAGATTCCCGTGAACTTGAAGCGGCCTATCAGCAATCGACGGCTGCTCGAGCCGATGCACGCAGCGAAGATAGATCACCACTAATCGAAGTACAGGAAGATCGACTGTTTGAAGTTGATATTCGTGCTCGTCTATTACGGCCAGTGTATTGGCGCGGCAATGCGTATGAGGTTCGTCGCGCACTTTGGTTCCAACTCGTAGGCAACAAATATGAACCCTGTGAAGAAAATCTGGCTCGACAAATTGAAGATGGCTATTTGTAAGTGGGCAAACTTGACAGGTAGTGTCATCGCTTAATAACATGATTATAGAAAACATCGACCATGGCTACTCGAGTTTGACACGAGTGCCAATGGAACTATACGTCGAGCTGCCACGGCACCTGTACAAGATAGCCCACATATTAATCATGCACCAATAATGTCATCATCGGCTACAGCACCGCCAATGAGTGCCTCAAATGCTGGCACTAACAATGGATTACCCCCTAATACTACTAATGGACCATTTTTACCCAAATGGCCTTTACTAGGCCCGTATATGGGACAGTCGGTTATATTTACAGCCACATGTGGTGCATGGCTATTAAGTGGCAAATTTGCCGAAACCATTGTAGCCAAATTCACAAAAGGAGAGAATATGGGTGGCATAAAATTAGTACGAGGCTGGGATGAGGTTGAACGTTTAACACAAAAGGCCGATAAGCTAAAGAGGGACAAGATTACACGAACAACGACTATCGATAGTAGCGCAATTCGTCCTATTGGCCTACAAGACGAGCTTGATGATATTTCATCATTAAATACTGCGACAACCATAACTGGTAATAGTGGTGTTAGTAACGACACTACATCTGATAAAACAGATGAAGATAAATCGAAGAAACGAGATAGAAAGATTGAACATCTTATTTTGGTTGTTCATGGGTAAATACAATATTTTAATTAGCGTGTTTTGTATTAATTAATTGACTATTATTAGAATTGGCCAAAAGCTAGGTGAAAAAACGGATCTTGTAAGTATTGTAAATGACTGCAATATACTTCGACAAGGAATGAAAGATCCAGCTACCACTGCAGCATCTTATACCGGTCCTAATAAGAAAACACCCAATGATCCAGATCTAATTTTAGGTCGTGGTGTACAAGTATTACCAGTAGAATGGCGACATAAAATTAATTTTGGTGCAGGTGGTGAATACTCTATGGGCGATGGTATGTTTGGCGGCGTTGGTATGGATGCTGTTGATATCGATGATGAAGAAGACGACGAAGACGACGACAACGAAGAAGAAGACAATAATACTATTCAAGATGGTCAGCTAAAGAAAGAAGAAAATAACAATACAGCAATACAAGATGCTCAGCATAATTATAACGATACTGATGATAGTAGTGATGGCGATTTATTTGGAGGCAGTGTAAGCCGTAAATCTGCCGACAATAAAGCAAAGCGTAGGCAGAGAAGAGCACAACGCCGTTTATTGGCAGCACAAAACAGAGGATATGCATCACTGCCCAGTTTATCGGGTATTACATTGGATGGCATACCAGCAATTAGAACACTTGTATCTGATGTACTTCTTGATGGTAAGTAATAGCATGACTAATATTGCATAATCAATAGTAACAGTTATCTAGTTTTATTATATATGACACCTAAATATCGGCGACAAATGTATGAAGCACTTATTGATGAAGTAAATCGTATTTATCGACTATTTATACGACGCAATCCAAACTTTTTACTTAATGGTGGACAAATATCAATACTTGGTCATTCGTTAGGATCGGTACTTTCATTTGATATATTGTGCGCGCAACGATCACGTGCCGAAGCATGGATGCAGCTAAGAGGACATGTGGCTCAACGAAGCAAATCAGTCCATAGTAAACAGACATCGATTGCTGATTCAATTGCTACAAACAGATCTTCACGGGTGGCATTGCCATTACTGGAATTTCCAGTCAATAATTTATTTGCCCTTGGATCACCCATTGGTCTATTTCTACTGCTTAAAGGCAGTGCACTACGTCCACGCGGCCCTGATGGCAGTATGCACTATGCATATACGAGTGGGTCGGACGGCTCTGGACTAGGCTCGCGCCTTGGTCCTGATGGATTGCCACATACACAGCTTGCACAGCCACTTATTGAAAATCTATACAATATTTATCACCGAGCCGATCCTATTTCTTATCGAATTGAACCATTGGTCGATCCAAGTCATACACGGTCAACGCCCAAGCCCATACCGTATACAAAGGGCGGTCTACGCGGTCTACATCTCGGTATGCAAGAGGTGGGATCGGGTATTGCTGGGCGGGCCAGTACAATGTTTGCCACGATGCGGACAAGTATACGCGCGGTTAGTATTTTCAAATCACTAGGCAAGGAGGCAAAGGAAGCAAAGGAAGCGACAGATGACGATAATACGGATGTTAACGATAACGAAGACCGTAAAGAAAGAACAGCTGTGATGTCTACCGATCCTCGAATATTACTGCAGCAGTTAAATTACTCTGGTCGAGTAGACTGGTGTTTACAAGAAGGCGTACTTGAGAACGAATATTTAACTGGATTGCAGGTTCATTTTAACTACTGGAGTGATGCAGATATTGCCGCTTTTCTTTTACGGGAATGTACTCGAAACGAATGTTAGATTATAAATCTTATTATTAGTTACATTAATATAGTTGTTTTTATTTGCAATTAATTATGAAGTAATTGAATGCATTTAATTGGTGATTGATCTTTGTCCGCATTGGGCGATAGTAGGTACTATTTATTAATAGTTTAATATGATTTGATGTTAAATGACTATTTTTAATAACACCCAATCTATTGAACATGAGTGGTGAGTGACATCAATCATCAAATGCTCATTATTGTAGCTTTATTATCCAGTATGCATATATCCACCATTTACTTGCATTATTTCCATTCTATTTCATACTATTCATATTATTTGATAACATACTGAACGCATTCTGTTTGCTATGAGCTTAAAATAAATAAATAAATAAATAAATATAATCTAATAAGCAGATGACCGACATTGGTCGAACTTTGTTAACAATAAAGCTAGAACAAAAAATAACTGCAATAGCTAGCGCACATATACTAGACAATAAAATTATATGCAATATAAAGAATATACGATGTGAAATGACGAATAGCTGTGTTAAAGTTAATGAGCATATATGCATGATCAATGAGCGGAATTAGTCAACTTTTATTAATAATAAAGCTAGAATAAAAATAAAACCAGATTTGGATAGAGGAGGACTAGATGAGTATAAAATGATATATAGAATGGTAAGTGTATGGTAAGAAAGCATATAAAACCATGTCAAAGCTACAGCGTGTATAGTGGAATGAGTGGAATGAGCAAAGTATATTGCCGCGTATAAACAATAAAATGTGTCTAGTGTATCGTAGAATAATACATAGTAGTGTGGTACAGAATGGGAATGATATAGGTAAAAGATGGATATATGCATACTGGATAACGAATCTATGATGACGAGTATTTGATGAGTGATGTCATTCATCACCCATCATCATGCTCAGTAGATTAATTACTTAATGATGAGTAGCTAATATGTATAAATATACTAATTGTATAATATTTATTATTACAATTAACATTATTAAATACAATAAACTATATTGTATTGATTGTTGTTGATTAAGAGATGCAAAAGTATAAACCTTTGCATCTACTTATTTAGTAGCTATGTGCTTTTATTTAATGCTTTGCTCTGATATTGTTTGGTAATATCAAACTTATTATTGTTTGATATTACCAATAAATAATATATTATTAATTGATCCAATATTTCTTTTTTAATCTTGCTGTTAATTGATAGCAATAGTATCAATTAGTCTTGATGATGTCACATCAAGTACTTGTGAAGTTGCTATTGTTGCTATTGTTGCTATTGTTGCTATTGTTGTGATGGTATATCACCGTTTATTGGTGGCAGTATACCACCACATACAAATTATGATGGATACTGCTACAACTGCTGTATCACATTACTTACTTATTTAAAATCGCGATTAGTGTGTTAGCGGCCGGCTACCTACAATGCTAAAATAATAAATACAATGTTAGTACGTTAGTAGACAATTGTCCTGAATTTATATTTTATATTTGGTTTCAGTGTGCTAGCGGCCGGCTATTTATAATAATAATACTTACATTAATGTGTCCATGGCCGGCGATCTAAAATCTAAATAACAATAATAATGTTAGTGTTGGTGCCGGTGTTGATGTTGTTGGTGTTGTTGGTGCTGGTATTGGTGTTGGTGCCGATGTTGGTGTTGGTGTTGTTGGTGTTGGTACTGGTGTTGGTGTTGATGTTGTTGGTGCTGGTACTGGTGTTGGCGCCGATGTTGGTGCTGATGTTGTTGGTGTTGGTACTGGTGTTGTTGGTGCTGGTACTGGTGTTGGCGCTGATGTTGGTGTCGATGTTGTTGGTGTTGGTACTGGTGTTGGCGCCGATGTTGGTGTTGATGTTGTTGGTGTTGGTGTTGTTGGTGTCGATGTTGGTGTTGTTGATGCTGGTACAGGTGTTGGTGCTGATGTTGTTGGTGTTGGTACTGGTGTTGGCGCCGATGTTGGTGTTGATATTGTTGGTGTTGGTGTTGTTGGTGTCGATGTTGGTGTTGTTGATGCTGGTACAGGTGTTGGTGCTGATGTTGTTGGTGTTGGTACTGGTGTTGTTGGTGCTGGTACTGGTGTTGGCGCCGATGTTGGTGTCGATGTTGGTGTTGATGTTGGTGTTGATGTTGGTGTCGATGTTGGTGTTGGTGTTGATGTTGGTGTTGGTGTTGGTGTTGATGTCGGTGTTGGCGTTGGTGTTGATGTTGTTGGTGTTGGTGCTGGTACTGGTGTTGGCGCCGATGTTGGTGTTGATGTTGGTGTCGATGTCGGTGTTGGTGTTGGTGTTGGTGTTGATGTCGATGTTGGTGTTGTTGGTGTTGTTGGTGTTGTTGGTGCTGGTACTGGTGTTGGTGCTGATGTTGTTGGTGTTGGTACTGGTGTTGTTGGTGCTGGTACTGGTGTTGGCGCCGATGTTGGTGTCGATGTTGTTGGTGTTGGTACTGGTGTTGGCGCCGATGTTGGTGTTGATGTTGTTGGTGTTGGTGTTGTTGGTGTCGATGTTGGTGTTGTTGATGCTGGTACAGGTGTTGGTGCTGATGTTGTTGGTGTTGGTACTGGTGTTGTTGGTGCTGGTACTGGTGTTGGCGCCGATGTTGGTGTCGATGTTGGTGTTGATGTTGGTGTTGATGTTGGTGTTGATGTTGGTGTCGATGTTGGTGTTGGTGTTGATGTTGGTGTTGGTGTTGGTGTCGATGTTGGTGTTGGTGTTGATGTCGGTGTTGGCGTTGGTGTTGATGTTGTTGGTGTTGGTGCTGGTACTGGTGTTGGCGCCGATGTTGGTGTTGATGTTGGTGTCGATGTCGGTGTTGGTGTCGGTGTTGGTGTCGGTGTTGGTGTTGGTGTTGATGTCGATGTTGGTGTTGTTGGTGTTGTTGGTGCTGGTACTGGTGTTGGTGCTGATGTTGTTGGTGTTGGTACTGGTGTTGTTGGTGCTGGTACTGGTGTTGGCGCCGATGTTGGTGTCGATGTTGGTGTCGATGTTGGTGTCGATGTTGGTGTTGATGTTGGTGTTGATGTTGGTGTCGATGTTGGTGTTGGTGTTGATGTTGGTGTTGGTGTTGGTGTCGATGTTGGTGTTCGGCTATCTAAAATCTATAATAATCAACAAGTGTTAGTGTTAGTGTCCAAGTACCTAAATCTAAAACAATACATATAAAGTTAGTATGTTGCAATGTTGTGTAGCCGGCCGCTAGCACACTAAAACAATTTGGTGATTTTTATTTATAATATAAAGCTGTAATTATCAATACAGGTTAGTAAGTTAGTAATCTAAATCTAAAGTCATCAATATAACATTAATTGTTATATTGTTTGGTAGCCGGCCGCTAACACACTAATCGTCATTGTCCTTGAACTTGATACTTGATGGCTTGTAAATCTAAAGCATTATATGCAGAGTTAGTGACTGATTTAAGTTAGTTACTTACCATTGCATAATCAGTGTATCATAAAGAAGGACCGGTAAGTGGTTTGTTAAAGTGAAAAGGGAAAGAGAAGAAGAGCTGCCAATGCAACATCGTGCTAGCAGGTGTTTACAGGCAGTGCATATAATGGCACTGCTGTATGGCCAGTACAGAGTGCCACCATATGCTACTACCATAGCTAAACACACTATTGCTAGCACGGTGAGCAATGGAAGATATAGAGGAAATGATGAGGAGAGGGTGAGAAAGGAACAGTATATGCTTGGTAGCATATATCCAGCATACACTGTTGCTAGTACGGTAAGTAATGGAACGTTAGAAAAAAGAAGGATGAAGAAAAGAATGAAGAAGAAAAGAGAGAGAATGAGGAAGAGAAAGAGAAAGAGAAAGAGAAAGAGAACAGTGCATGTTGTTTAGTAGCATATATCCATCATAGTTAGCATACTAGCAGCTGCCCACAAGGTAAAACGATACCGCTAGCACTGCTGTATGGCGCCATACAGCAGGGCGGTATGTAGTACCGAGACTAGGCATGCTCATACTAATAGACTAACAATGACATATAGCAAGCAAAGCATATACTGAACTTATGGAAACAAGTGCAAGTGGAAAGGTGGCTAGTGGATAAATGCTGTCAAGTGTGGTGGATGAGAAAGAGGAAGGTGTGACGTAAATCGTGTGCTATGCGATCGGCAGTCTGTTTTTATAGTGTGGGTGCAAGTGCTGATGTAATATGAATAAACAATTATTATGATTGGTACCAATTGACTTGTTTGACAGCACTCCCCAGTCAAACTAAACGTTTATTTTATTGAATAATCATTTTTATTAAATTATCAAATCATTAGATTATATTATGATTTGGGTGTCAAATGACTAAATTTAATAACATTCGCGTAGTTGAACTACATTTTCGTTCTATTGAAGATGGGGACAAGTGGTGAGTTTTATTTAATCGTCACATCATCACACTTATTGCTTTTTTGGGGGACAAATGACTACATTTAATAACGCTTAATCTATTGAACATGACGATGGGCAGTGAGTGACATCAATCATCAAATACTCATTATTGTAGATTCATTATCCAATATGCATATATCAATACAATAAGTGTTATTACTATGTATACCCGTCACTTTGCTCGATTGACATTAAAATCATGACTAATTGGCATGATCTAGTTTATTTATAAATAATCTTAATAAAACATAACCGTTCATATCCATATTATTTGTTCTATCAATATAACTCAGTGAACAAACTAAGTGCGATATGTCAATTTTCATTAATAAAAGAGTTGGAATTATACCGACAACAGCTATAGACAGCGTATGGCCAATATATAATAATATGATAAACATTATAATGAATATGCAATATTAAACGAGATTAGCAATATTAAAGTTAATGAGCATATATGCATGATCAATGAGCGGAATTAGTCAACTTTTATTAATAATAAAGCTAGAATAAAAATAAAACCAGATTTGGATAGAGGAGGACTAGATGAGTATAAAATGATATATAGAATGGTAAGTGTATGGTAAGAAAGCATATAAAACCATGTCAAAGCTACAGCGTGTATAGTGGAATGAGTGGAAGGAGCAAAGTATATTGCCGCGTATAAACAATAAAATGTGTCTAGTGTATCGCAGAATGATACATAGTAGTGTGGGACAGAATGGGAATGATATAGGTAAACGGTGGATATATGCATACTGGATAACGAATCTATGCTGATGAGTATTTGATGACTGATGTAACTCACCACCCATCATCATGTTCAATAGATTGGGCGTTATTAGATGTTAGCCATTTGTCCTCCAAAAAAGCAATAAGTGATGATGGGATGATTAAATAGCGTGTGGTTATTATACAATAAAATGATAACAATATAATAAATGTACAATAAGAAAGTATAAGTAACAGTGCTAAAATCATAATATATATAACTCAATAAGTAAAGTAAATGGAATGTATCTAATATATTATTCTATATATATAATAGTATGAATATACTATAGGAATAGTATGGATGGATAGAGCATATATGCGTACTGGATAATGAATCTATTATAATTGCCAATTTGTGCTATGAAAAGCGTCACGTTAATTCAATAGTTTTTACTGTAAAAATTTGCAGCTGTGCTATTGCTTTTTTCTACTATTTTTTAATCCAATTCCGATCTAGTATATATACATTGCTGTTTTGTCAAGCTAGTGAGCGATTCGAGTCTAGTTTGAACATGTTGCAATCAACACGCACAATAAGTGCAATTATTCGCAAACAAAACATACTTGCGAGTAAACTAGTGGTGCCTCAACGATATTCACATATTGGACGGGCACCCGTGAAGTATGGACGCGAAGTATCATTACAACACATCCCACCAACCACTTCAGTAGGCGCGTTTGGTCCAGCAGGCACGCTGAAGATCGACGGTCCTCTAGGCAGTGTCTCAGTGCCCATTCAGCCATTTGTTAAGCTGGATCTACAGCCAATGGGCGCTAGCGAACCTACAACGACAATTACAGCTAAAAAAGTAACAAAGGCGCCAATTAAGACAGCGACGACAGCTAGTAAGGACGATCCAGAGACTGATTTTACCATTACGGTACGTGTCGATGATGCTAGCAAGAAGCAACAGCGAGCAATGTGGGGTACTACGCGAGCATTAATTGCAAATGCCGTTCAAGGCGTCACAGAAGGTTACAACTTGCCACTTCGACTTGTAGGTGTCGGTTATCGTGCCAGTCTTGAGCAAGATGGGCGCGTTATTGGGCTTAAACTAGGCTACTCACATCCAATTGAAATGCCATTGCCAGACGGCGTAACAGCATCCGTACCCAATTCAACACGTATTGTTCTATCGGGCGTGGATCGCCAGGAAGTAGCTCAATTTGCAGCCGCCATACGACGTTGGCGAGTACCTGAACCTTATAATCAAAAGGGTATTTTCGTCGGTGACGAGACCATTCGAAAGAAGGAAGGCAAAAAGAAGTAGATTATGAAAGCATCAACGTAATCTTTATTATTATTGGTTTTAAACAATTAAAATTATACGCATTTGAAATTAATAGATGATATATATGCTATTGTATGTGATGTGTTATACTACTCGTTTAAATTAATACATTTGTTAATTAAATAATAGCCAATTTGGAATAAAGCATTAAACGAAGCAAAAAGAAGTAGATTGTAAATGCATTGACATAATAAAATACTATTATTAATTATTGGACAATCAAAAGATACATCTAAAGTTTATAGATTATATATGTATTAAATACTTGTTAATAAACACTAACACATGTGAAATAAAACATTAAAATTCTAATTACTGAAAATATATTTTAGTCGAGAATAAGATGTTCATGTTACAAAAGTCCTACTGGGCACAGCAAACATCTACGCACACAATCATGCGCATGTGCACTCTCATTCGAGACTACAAATTACTATGCCAAATAATAGATGTAGGAGATGATGCACGTAAAGAATATAGTATCCTAAATAAATCGTGCGCAAGGTGCAAAGGATCATCAAGAAAGAGAAAAAGGAAACTAAGTGTATATTCACTGCATCGTCAAATCTATCGCAAAGATTATATCATACTACGCATCATCAATCATCGGCAATTACTAGCTGTGTAACTATAGTACACGCGTACAACTTTTCTTCTTTATCTACTTTCTATTAACAGATTGATGAAAAGTTACGTACGCGTGTAAGTGTCACGCAATAATAATTGTAATTACCGTGATAAAATATTGAATCTATAATCTATAACGACGCGACGTACATGCAAACGTGAGGATATGCAAGAGAAAAACAAGCAGTGATAAGGAGAGTACGCCGAAACGCAAGCAAAATGAAAAAAGGAAAATAAGCATTTGGCGAACGACGATAAACATAGAAAAACGCAAACCAACAAACAATCCGCACCAGTGATATGAATCAGCTAATAACACAGCTATATCAAGTGTTAATACTGATCCATATCATATCAACATCACCATCATCGCTGATCTGGTGGCGGTAAAGAAAGTGTCATAATAAAAAGGACGATGCGCTCTATCATTGTCGAATTTACACCTTGGGTGTCTTATCATCACCAGGCTTTCTTGAGTTAGAGGCACCATTCAATAGATGGCGATTGTCCATATCTGTCAAATGTACTAAGCCATTATGATACTGCGAAGAAAATTGCTGTGAAGCAGGGGACATACCGAGAGGATGTGGCTGCGACTGTGCAGCGTAATTACCGGCACCGTGTGGGTGGCCATTCCAGTATGGAGCGTAGACCGATGCAGCTGCGGCGGCCGATGTGCCATAGTGTGCTGGTTGCGGTGTTGATGTGTATGGACCCACTGGCGAGTACGAGTTGGCAACGGCACCGTATTGTTGTGCAATAGCGTTCATTGGACTACTTGGATAACCAACGGTAGTTGGCTGTGAAGCATAGCCGAGATTAGCCAAGCCTAATGGATAGCCTGGTTGAGCCGATAAGCCGGGTGTATGAGCCTGTTTATGTGGGTCAGCACCAACGGGTGGTGGGCTGTAAAGACCGGCGGCAGCGGCAGCGGCGGCGGCGGCGGCAGTCATATCACCATGTGGATCGGCAATGGCACCATGGTCTTGTGGATAGCCTGGAGTTTGTGGTCCGCCACGAATAGATGTTGGACTAGCACTGACCGATGACTGGACATTATCTGGCATTGGATCTGGTGCATTCAAGCAGGCCTGGATCAAGTTCTTGCCTTCTGGCTTAGTGACAATTGGTTGAAGTTTTGGTGTAGTAAATGTATACACAAGGCCGGTTTCAGATACAACAAGTAACAATACTTGTGTGCCAGTCAACGTGCTTAGCTCGTAGGCCTTCTTCATAATACCAGCCTTACGCTTGCTGAAGGTAATGTGGCGACGGCTCTTGTCCTCGATGTATTCAATCTTGATCTTACGGCGACCAGCGCGCTTATCGCGACCAGGTGTGACGGCACCGCCATCAGAATCAGAGTCTTCTGCAACACCTGCATCATCGTAGGCACGCTTTGACGATGGACGGCTGTTGCTGGCCGACGAATCGGCTTCGCTAAGTGCTGGGCTGGGTGCGGCCATGTTGGGTGACATGAGACTAGTCATATTGGTAGGTAAATCAAAAGCAAGCAAATCAGATGACTGCAAATAGCCGTGGTTAGTAATAGTATTTTGTACGGGTGGTGTTAAAGGAAGCGCAACAAACATCGCACGAGTATAGCAATTATATTTGAGTAGAAAGAATGTAGTAAAATGAAAGCCAGCTTACAAGTCAAAACTGAAAATAAAATGATATACTTTGGATGCCATTAACGGCAAAATTGTCCAAATTTAAATACAAAGCCAAGCGCAGTAGTTGCACAATAACGTTAATCACAAACGCCAAAAACGGGGCATATTAAACGTAGGTATTTGCTACTGTACCTGTGAATAGTATAGAAAACAGGAAACAGACCATTGCTTGCCAAACAACGGCAAAAACTACCGAATGGTATCGTGATCGACCTCCCCTCCTTCCCAATCGGGCAATTTTTTAAACATTGCAGGTCCGAAGGGGTTCAAGGCGATACTGCCATGCATAACGGTAGGTGGCATATTTGGTTCGGCTATCTACTATTCAAAAATAGTAGTTTTATCCCTTGAAACACCTCTGCAACAATGCATAGCCTGTTGTATATAATAATAGCCTTGGCAATCCATGGTACTATATCCCGCACAGTGTGCAGTACCATGAGTCGCCAAAGCTATTATTACATGTAGCAGGACTACCTGTTGTTGCAGGTATGTTTTAAGAAACAAAAAACCAAAACTAGTAGATAGTCGGCCAATATACAATATGTTGTTTCTAGTATGCCTCATGGTGAGTAGGAGGTTCCCTTCGTGCAGATGATGCAATTGGAGTATATTTCGTCCAACATACTAGAAACAACATATAATAATAACAGGCTTGCATTCACACGTTTATGCACACAGTGTAGTAAACACGGCGGATAATCTAGATCCACAGCGTTGTTTTGCTACCGCGTGGAACAGAAAAAAGCAAGCTGTCCAGCAATAGTCGTCATAGACATTGTTGCTGTGTGGTAATGGTGGCAGCAGTAGCAATACTGGTATCATTATTCGTATCAATTTTTTGCTATTGCCACTGTGACAATTAGCCGAGAGTAAAGGCCGAGAAGGTCAAAAATAATTGCTGGCGTTCATAATACACCCCCAAGCCAATGACACTACCTATCAAAACGCATACACGCATAAACAGTATACACAGCATACTTGCATACTGACGCATACCGACAAAAAAATGGATACAGCTATAACCTGTTCTTACTACCCACCTAGACCAAAGAAAAAGCAATAGAGATGGATAGACTATGGCGATATAGTCGTAATATCGCACAAGTAACAAAAAGAGGATCGACTGATTGAAACGTAGTAATTTAGGAGAAAGGACAAGTGTCAACGATGAGTAGTCGTTGTTGTCGTACTATCGTTTAAAGAAAGAGCCCTCAGTAGAGATCAGCAAAAAAGGTTAGGCAGAAGGAGAATACCAAATAAGAGATAAAGAAAGAGAGAGAAAAGGTAGGCAGATAAATGGATGAATGTAAAAGAATGCCACAGTTGGGTGAAAGAGTGAGTGAAAAGGGCAGTGATTCGATTCAGATAAAGCGAAAAAGGAATGGACGCAACACTAACGATAGATTCACCACTACCATATGTAGGAAGTAAAAACTTATTAATGACCAAAACTTAAACCGTTAAAACCGCACGGTTCTATCAACCGAATACAAATGATACAAATAGTATGAACATCATATGCTTGGCTGATGGGTGTAATTGAGCTATTGTCGCTATTCAAATATGCTTAATAAAGCAATATTCAATAAAATAGGCAGTGGCTTGTATACAAAAATTGACCGATAAAGCAACACACATGCACACCCACCCCTCTATTGTACAGATAATCACCTAGTAGTTTAAAATAAACGTAGCAATGGCAGCTAAAAAGTACGAAAAGAAAAGAATACGCAATTGTGTTATTGTTGACTGCACTATGCTTAGTTATAGAGACAGTTGTGTAGAAATGGCGAAAAAGAAAAAAGTTCACTCGACAGTATTGCTTCCACGAGCACCAGTTAAATAATAGCCCTTAAGCTTACCTGTAATAACGGCTTTTTGTACGGCTCCAACAGGCGTGACAAGAAAGAGGGAGTCGCCCACGGAAACGGTGTAGAGTATACTGCCGATAATAGGCTTGGGTAGAGAAGAGGCAAAGGCAATAAACGGCCAAATACCAAGAGAACACACGAATAGAGTAGAGGTAGCAAGTAACAACTACACTACAGCAAGTAAGTAATCGTAGCAAACAGCAGCTACAATAAGCAGTGATAAAAGAAAATACGATATAGTAAAACTATTCCGGTTAAGGCGAAGACGACCACGGACGTAGAAGTAAGTTTACGAACCAGTAAAGGAGTATAAGTAACCAAAGAGAAACTAGTACGATAGCAATAGGCAAGTGAAGACGGAGTAGTGCGCGGCTGTAGTTAAGAAGACGCGAAAGCGCTGGGGGATGCCGTACAACGTGGCCAAATAAAGCAAAGAAAACTGGCCCAGCTTCGCTGTGAGAGGAAATGGCTGAGTATCAACGTAGCCAAAAGAGTGAGAATGAGCCGATGTCAAGCAAGTAATGCTCAGTCATGGAAACAGCTGGCCGGAAACGGTATCCGTCAAATGAGAAAGGCGGAGGAGCTCTACTGGCTAACAAAACGGGCAACGGGAAAGTCGGGAATGGAAATGTTGACGACCAAGTGAAAAAAAGAGGGAAAATATTCAATCCGATCTCTGAATAATGACTGGAAAAGACAGAAGAGCGGAATTAAGAATAGAATAAAGCGAAAGTGATTAAAACGTACACACACACAGTGAGAGAGAGAGAGAGAGAGAGACGGACAGAAAGAGAGAGAGCACCTCATGGGATGTAGTCGGTTGATTGGCCGAGTGTCTGTTTACCCAACTGATTGGCCGACATCCATCAACTCGTTAGTTTGTGCTCACTCATGGCTTTTCGTTCGGTCATCGGTCGTATCTCCGGCAATACTACCAGTACAAATCATGTATGAACAAGGCCTACCAGAATGCGACTACCACGCACGCAAGACGGACAACATTCGTCACAAATATGACTTGCGAAGCCATGTGGTGGCCACACCTATCGACAAAGGTCATAACTAGAGTCACTAAAGGCTCGGCGGTAAAAAGAAATCATCACAAAAATAGAATAAACACTATTAATGATGTTGTTAATACTCATACTTCACATGATCATAAAAGAACGTGCCTGATTGATATGTATAACGTGTTATTATCCAGTATTGCTGCATGAATGATCGCCATGTGCAACAAGCGTCGCTCGTTCTATGTTCGTAGTACTCGACAATGGTCGCGACTACAGATGCATGCGTTCGAGCCAAGATCTCTGTCTCTTTCTTTCATCCAATAATGCTAAACATGGTGGTACAAGCATTCGCTATTATCGCTGTTATTGCTATTGTTGTTGCTGTTGCTGCTGTCGTCGACACGAGCTACATGGCAGTAACAGTCATTAGCATCTCTTTTCGGGATTAAGCGCGTGTAGAACATGGCCGTGTTTGGTCTTTTCCGGCTCCCTATCGGTCATCCTCATTTCATAACAGTGTCACGAGTGTCGTTTCAGTGAACGTTACACATCAATGGCAGCAAATGACGCTAGCGGTCAATAAAACGATTTTAATAGCAATGCCAAAGTGGGAAATGGAAAAAATAGCAATGCGGAGCGTAAATTTTGTTTAAGGGGCAGCGAAAGTTCTATAGAACAGCACACTCGACCAAACAAATTGAATAGCAGCGGCGGCCGTCGCTCTATGACCAGTATTTTCTCGTTTTTACGAATAAGAGTGGCATGTTCGTAATGTTATCCCACGTGTTATACACCCCGTTACCACGTTGTAGTGTTATAGCACATAAATATTTTTTACGATGCTGTATCGTATGCTTTGTCGTCCATATAAGGAAGTGACAACTATTTTACTGACTTTTTTGCTGGCTTTTTGATGTAAATTTTGATACAAATAGAATTGTATCGCCTAGAATAGAAAACAAGACTGTTTTCCGGTGCAACCTATACTTTGGAGACCATGCAGGTATCAAACAATCATGGTTATGCCTTTATCGCATCTCCTCAACTGATGTAGAGTAACGAGAGACCACAACAATGTGTACCCTGAAGGCTGGCTTGTAAAACAGCGAAGGTATTGAGCAATCTTTTCAAAGCATGGCCATTGTATTACGTCGTCTAATGCCGACATATGCTTTATTGTCGTTTTTGACAGACGTGCAGTGCCACATGTTCAATGCTACTGCCTATTGGTCGTTTAGTCCGATAAAATAGCTGTTGGCTTTTTACGAAAGTAGCAAGTATCGGACACGTCGTTGATCAAACGTTGTGCAAATTCAATTCTCGACTTGCCAACATGGCCTACCCTTTTTATCACTAAAAAATACCATTCTAATCCACCTAACGACAACATGTTCTAAAATAAGCACTATATTTGCTTTTATTACCAGTTTAATTAGTAAAAAAAGCTATAATAATAAACGTTGGTTTCAAATGACATTAATCGTTTTTACTCCATTAATATTTTATTACTAAAATGTTTTAGAATTACGCTTTGTCTTTTAATATGAATTGACTTTTATTCTTTGTTACTTACTATTAGTATTCACCATTTTACTGACAAGCATGCTCTATAGTGATGTCATTCTTTATGATAAAATGAATATATTTTATTATATTCAACTTTTTTATTATGCCACTAATAGATTTGCTTTGTGTCTTTATTAATATTGACTGACTGACTCCAAAACATACAATCCACATCAAGCATTTTTTTCACATACTTTTACATTCGATATATATATATATTAGGTAATCTTAATAGTCGATTGAATACTAACCTATACAAACTACTGTATATTTATAGCGCGCATTACAAGTCTTTTTTACATTCATTATTAAATAAACCATCATCTTTTCTTATTCAATTACTTGGGAATAGCATTGAAAACTAATATAAAACTGTTATTTTACACAATTAGCACTGTCAAGCAATAGCTTTTTATTTATTATAGCAGTATACAATCCAAGATAAGATATCAGTATAGCTGTTCGTGCTCATGTTACTATAATTTAACTCAAACATTAAAAGCTTTTTAAACAAAACCAAGTTTAATACATACTAACAAAATGGATAATAGACGGTATTGTATGATCACCACATTTATACTCTATATTGTATTTAACATGATAATATCATTTTATCATATATTTTTATTTCATCAATTTTACTTTATTCATCTATTATACTATATATCAGTATATCACTTACCAATCCCATATAATTAATAAAGTTATTTGTTTATCTCTAACAGCATTTATTAAAGATATTAATTCACATCACTATCATGCAAACCACACCTTTATCGCCGATATCCGTGTAGTTTTCATTTGTTCGTTTATGGCGTTGTATGTTGGTTTATCATTTTTGATCATATACTATCAATAAAAACATCTACAATAATAAATTACAATTTAAAAGAAACATTTTATTTACCAACTATTCAATACATTTTGGATAGAACAATAAACTGAGCATCATTTGCACGTTTTAATACGATTATATCGTTATTTGTTACTACATATGAAATAGAAATAAATAACTTGCTCCAAACAAGGCATTTAGATGTCAAAATATGGAAATATACACTAAAATACTTTAAAATAGGCACTATTTTTGTGTAAGCATGTATATTGTAGTCTTATCGGTATATTCGTTTAAAATTTGCCTATTTTAATCAATTTGGTATATTTTGTTACATTAAAACAGCGACTAACGAACATAATAAATTCTTTATACGCGCGCTATTGCTGCCGCTAAAACGGTCTCCATTACGTCCAGCTCGAGTAGTGCTTTGGCTTCGTGTTCTAGCGATGCTTCATAGGCATATGCGAGCTTTGTGTAGTCAATGGCAATTTGTCGGTCGGCCAAGCCTCGAAGACAATTGCATATTCTAGCAATAGTGTCACGTTCTTGGGCGCTAATCTCTTCGTTGATGTCGGCGTATAGCTCATCCGGCTCCATCTCTTCGGGCGCCTTGCTTGCCCGCTTGCAGACCCAGATGTAGCCATTGAGTCCGATAATCACCTCAATACTATTCGCAAGCGTATGAAAGTGTGATCGACTACGTAGTACTAAGGAAGGCGGCACCGCGATGAGCACGCCGTTACGCAATTTACCATATTTGAGACTACGCGTATGCATAGACATGGCGCCATCCTGGAAGAATGCTTGTGCCTCAGCTACAATCATATCACCTTCGGTAAAAAACTTTCGCATTTGCAATTCATCTGATTCAGACTTGCGCCGCTGTGGATGGTCCGCGTCCAAAAAAAGAAAACAAGAACAAGGTTAATGTTAGTGCACCAAAGTTACATGCACTCATGTAGCCAGTGTGCACTAGCTGTCACGCTCACCTGAACACCGCCGGGCAGATTCACGGACGACAATAGCAACACGCCGTCTTGACGAGCATTCACGTCAACCTTCCATCGTCGCTGGCCCACCTCGGTGATACGGCCAACAACAACATCGCCGATCTCGCCCGAATAGCGTGCACGGAGCGGTCGTACCGTTATTAGCTTATTGACCTGCTCGACAACACCAGCCACTGCTGACACGATCTCCTTGCCTTCCTGGTAGGTGCCATGACCACTAAGCCGCAATTGGTTTGTTAAGGCTCATCATCGTTGCGATGAATGCATCGATCGCACTACTTACCGCATAAACGAGGTGTCGCTGGTGACGACCTGCGCAGGCGTGACAAACGTCGGTCCAGACATGATTGCGTATATAAAATACTAAGAAAAGTAATAAAAAAAATGCAAATTTTTGCACTTTTTAATTTATTAATAGCGTCTACTAATTAAAATAAAGGTTCTTTATTTTCAAAATAGCTACTGTTGTAGTAGCAATAGCATATTATTATCGTTGTCATTAACAGCTCAAATACTATTAATTCATAATCGATTGACAAACTATTGGCTGTTTGTGCATCAGCTTTGCTATTTAACAATTGCCATACATACGATATATCTAGTCTTTTATGTATCTGTCCACAACTTATTTAACTAGTTAAATAATTATTTTAATTTCTTATTATTGCTACTTGGTTAATGTATTATTTCTATTACAACGTCGTCTTGGTCGAACTGTACTTTGACTCCCACATCTGTCCCCAAAGCACAATTCTTTCCAATTAAAGTCGTGTTGTTGTTATACGCGATATAGCTATATTACTTTATATTAAAATATTGCTAATAATTGATTTAAATAAACAATGTAAATACTGTTGATTTCTTTGGAACATTTAGGCCGATTATTATTGTTGTTGACCATGTGTAAAAAGATTGATTGAATATTAATAGAAGTCATATTATCGTAATTCCATGCCATTCTGGATTTGTTGTTATTGCATCTAAATAATATTTTCTATTTTTTAATATTCTACTATTGCATTTTAGGCATATTTGTAATGTAAGATCAATATTAATATAATTATTATAAAATTTGAACAATTAATATCATAAACGACAATATATATATATTAAAGTAATAATAAAAATAACTAATTAATTACATTATTGTACTGATAATTACACATAAATTAATTAATGTTGGATGTAATATTATATATGTTATAGTAATGAATGCGTGTTTAATTATGTTTAAAAGTGGAGTGAAATAGATAACGATTAATAAAAGTTGATTAAATACGTATACTAATAAAATAATATATTAGCCAATTGGCATTGATAATATATTAAAATATATATTCTATTATAAACATAGCTAAACCTACTTGAATAATTTAATAAAACATTATAAATGTGTATATTAGTATTTTATAAAAAACAGCTGAGTTACAAATGTATATATAATTTTTAGAATATGTATGTAAAAAAACATAAAATTTTATCCGATAGCGACATTAGCTCAGTTGGGAGAGCGTTAGACTGAAGATCTAAATGTCCCCCGTTCGATCCGGGGATGTCGCAATAGCTTTTTGCTCCGTTTAGATACAATGTGACTGTGCTTTATCGCTGGAACATTAATTGTTTTTGCTTTTTCTGCTACTATATAGCTTGTACAAGTGTAATTGAACCGCTTAGTACAGCGGTTCAATGGCTATCTATGTTACATTAATGCAGTATAGTTGTTGGTAGCAAGACGACTTTGTGCATAGAAATGGATTGTAGATAGCATAGATGATGGCTTTTGTTGAAATTAAAACTGTAATTATTTGTTATTGTATTGTTGTGTACCGACGATGGCAGTATGTGTATAATTGTGCTTATAATAGCAATTAAATATGGCAGCGTAATTCAGCCGAATTTTATGCTCATCAATAGCAACGTTTATTATATTCATTATACATATATATATACATAAACAAAAGCGTACTAGTCCTACTTAGAAACTACTAGACTTAAGATGCCATTTAGCACAAATAATTGTATGTGTATAATAATAAAGTTATTAATTAGAATGATACTAGCAAAATAATAAGTACCACTTTATACACAACTTATTGCTAAGAATAAAACTAGCCTTGTCTATGAATAGCTAATATTTCGCCAATTTGACCACTATTTTTGGATTAAATAGTTGATATTAAAATATGCCGATAATAGTAGTATTAGATTGCAATGTGACTAGTATAGGCGTACACATGTAGAATCAAGCTAAGCACATGATTATCAGATTGGCTGCTTGTTACAAACAAACCCAATGGTTGGTTAGTCATGACACTATTTTGGCCGGTAAAAATGTAGCACATGGTATTGTTAAATTTAAAAGTAGCAAATGTATGTATTATGTCCTTGTTTGAATCTATTCAAGCCCTGTACGATTTCAGCTAGAACTTACACTATAATATTTGGACCAATCATCGGTCTACGGCCGGTCTAGGCCCGCCATGGTTCGACCTGATTTGTGTAACCATACCAGGTTGAATTCTTGTGGCAATATGATGGCCCCGCAATTACCGAAGATTGCATTCAAGTAAAGCCATATGAATTACAGTAAAGTGTACTATTCAGCACCATTGCGACATAGTATGTCTTTTTGTATTATATTGACCATCATACAGCCATTTAAGCAACACAATAGACTATTGCAAGATATAACAGTTGTTGTTTCATGATCCAATCTATTTATAATATATTTTATTTCGGTAAATAAAATTCAAAATGCACCAAACAAGCAGATATGCGCAATTACTATATTGTTTCATGTACGCGTTAACAACAGTCGCTGTTTCTCAAACGTAATGGTGTACAAACATTTGCCAAAGATTCAGCTATCATAAAGGATTGCTGCTGTACTGCTTTATGCTGTTATTTTGCTTGTGTTTTAATTAAATCACTAATATGTAACGCTATTATTTATTAAATAAAATGCGAATATTGTAATAAGTGACTATTGCTATTACTGTTTAATGCTATTTAGAGTAAAATCATTTGCCGACAAGTCAGGTACCATACCGTATTTCCGGATTAGTTGGCCATTGGAGCGCCTTTGCCATTACACCCCATAGAGAATAGTAAAGTTGTTTTGCAGCAATACATTGCTGTTCTCTGGGTACTAAATGTGAACATGCAGGCTGACCTCTAATGCTGTAGCTGGTCACCGAACATGCATATTTATTCCCGTTTTCCATTACTTTTTTACCGATATGTTTTGTTTCAGTATTCATTCAATATCATACTATTCCGCCCATACTTACGAGGCTGCACGTGCAGAGACTCCCAGCCGTGCAAATGAGCGTCCTCGTGGGCAGTATACGTATGGCCGCTTTGACAACTGAACCAAAAAGCGGCTGCACATCAAAGCCTAGCCTCCTTGTAGTTGAACGGTCATCCTTACCACCTTGTCTTCTAGTATAGCTCTTTGTTTATATATATACTGCTTAAGCTTCAAGCTGTATCTTTCCAATTTATCATTGTTCTCCATCTTTGCTTACACCACCAATTGCCATAGTTTTGTTCGTACCGCCTGCCGCGCAAGTTCGTCTAAACTCAGTCGGATCGGCCTATTGACCTTTGTTGCTCCCTTGCCTTGCACGCTTTCGACAACCATTGGCGGATTTTGTTCAATACCGCGTGCTATCACGTACTGTCCTGCTTCGACGCCTCAGCCATTTTTGAATTATTATAAAGTGACATACTACAGGTAAATTATTCTTCATTCGTCATTTTATTACTCCGCCCATTTTAACAGTTAGCTTTTGTCTGCCTTTAATTTGCTCTGTTTATCAAGACTTGTGCCTATCAGCGTCACTAGCTCCATAGTCGATCCTAGGCATCCTATCGTTTTATACACTTGTTTTTGTAAGTGCCACACCAATGGATTGGGCCACTTTCCCTTTCAATTGTGTTTTCATGGCTGTCTAAGCGCTGAGTGTGTCGAAACTGCTTACTGCTCAGCGCGCTCTTGACTAGACCGAGCTACCATTTTTGCCTATTCGTTTGTATGTAGTGCTCGGCAGGTGTACTACACTTGTTACATAATTGCTTGTTCTCTGGCAACACAACTACTTTACAGTTTCCTTTTAAATTCCATCCACACCAATCAGAGTACTAACGCGTGCACACACACATAGTTTTTTTATTTAGTGTTTGATTAGCAAGTTGCTTTAGCACTTGTCCAGCTTCAACAAAGCAAACATAGTTTATTAATAACTCATTTGACACCAAGCCATTGTTTTCAGTTGCTTGCTATACATCCTGAATTTTATTTAACAAACAGAACTATTGTTAAGCCCGGCAGATATTCCAGCAGCTATTCAGCAGGCCTAACTAGTAGTTTGTAGCATTTTTCAACTGATCATTGTATTCTGGTGCTTAGTTTAAACTGTTCGATTTTATTATCTTGACCAAGTTTAATCTACAACACATATCTATATCTTTGGTTAATTGTACAGCCATGACCGATAACAAAGATCACCGTTCTGGTAATACTAATTTAACCAGTGGACATTTGATTCCAGACTTTATTCGTAAATTGCACAGGTAGGTGATTAATCTTGTTGTGCTAAATATACTGCAAGTATTAAACAATTGGAACAAGTACTAACGGGTAAAATCGGTACAATCATTGCAGTCTACTCGAGGATGAGCGCCATGTACGTGTTGTTTCGTGGGGCGACTATGGCAAATCGTTTATTGTCAAGGATCAAAGTGAATTTTCAAAATCTATTCTTCCAATGCATTTCAAGCATTCCAACTTTGCGTCCTTTGTTCGTCAATTGAACAAATACGACTTTCATAAAGTTAAGCGTAATAACGATGATGATATTATGCTTTATGGTGAACATGTAAGTAGTAAGTTGGTTTTAAACATCCAGCATGTCTAATCGTACTTTGCGCCATCAATCACATTTATCACTTTACAGGCATGGGAGTTTGATCATCCGATGTTCCAACGAAATCGACACGATTTACTTGAGGGAATTCGACGTAAATGCGCTAATAAGTCACTTTCTGCCGGCCCAAGTCCACAGGGGGCTTGTAACACGTTGTTAAGCAATGGAGCAGGTTCTAGCTCAATGACGACTAATGCCAGCCAGATTGCGGAGGTAATGTCCCAAGTTGAAAAACTTCAACAGGAGTTGGATGCAACGACACGGCTTCAGGAAGAGACTGCCGAAGTTTTAAAACGTACTACGATACAATGCGAAATACTTACAAATGATCTTCAAGAAGCTTATCACGGCCTTGCCAGTCGCGATAAACTGATGAATCAAATTGTACAATATTTAATCGATAGTCGTCCTGGTAAGTAAGACAAAGATTGTTTATTGCAACTGTATTAATATATGTATGGCCATTGCTCATATTGGACGATTTTTAATTTAATATAGATCAGACAACATTCAGTAATCAGCTAAAACAGCTTATTGAAACGCATGCAGATGCCATTACGGTTTTTGAGCGTCATCTTGATCGTCTAAACATTCCACCGAATAGCAGTAGTTCAATGTCGTCACCAGTAACGATGCTGCCATCTCCACCACTTTTAGCAGATGGATTTGTAAATAGTTCATTTCTACAACAATTACAGGCCTCACCAACACTGCAGCCTCATACTACAGCCAGTATGGCAGCTGCACCTATATATCAGCAATATACGCAACCACTAATGTCCATCAACACATCGGGACTATCGACACCAGCTGCAACTGCCTCGTTGTCGAGTCCAACTAGCGGAGCCCCTATGATCTCGCCAATGCAGCCTGTTAACAACATCTCTGAGAAATCGCAGCTAACATCGGTTGAAACGCCAAAGAATAAGACATCGGCCATTGTACGAAAGAGAAAACAATTGGCTAAAAAGGCCGGCAATGTTTCAGAGCTTGAGGCGCGTCGTCCAAGCTGGCTACAGCCACCCAAAGTGCTGCTAGTCGAGGACGATGTCGTATGTCGCCGACTAAGCGGTCGGATTCTACAAATATTTGGCTGTACACTTGATGAGGCGGAGGATGGCTTAACAGCTGTAAACAAAATGAACATCAGCAAATACGATCTTGTGCTTATGGTAAGTTATCACAATATTTTTTGTTAATCAATCGCTTTATTACTTAATCCATCGACTAATTGATTTTACAATATTGTTATCTACACAACACAATAGGATATTATGATGCCGCATCTTGATGGTATGAGTGCAACAGCACAAATTCGTCAATTTGACCGCTGTACTCCAATCGTAAGTGTAACGGCTAATGTTACACAGGATGCACGTATTGTTTATATGTCTTGCGGTATGAACGATGTTTTGCCCAAGCCATTTAGTAAAGATACGCTACTTAGTGTTGTTGAAAAGTACTGTGTGCATCTTATTCGATCACAAGCGGCCAACTCGGCCCAAATGACGTTTTCAATTCCACGACCTTTTCCATCGGCTGGTGCCATTGAAGAATTTGAGAATAATGTGACGAATAAACCTAATAACGTTGATGCCATTGCGCTATTTCCGTCAACAATACCAGGAAGTCACAACCAAAGTTCTCATGAATTAAGTAACAACAACAGCAGCAGTCATAGTAGTATGATTGCCACGACGGCCGCTCTCTACGGTACGCCGCTATCGGCAGTAATGCTTGATGTTGCCCAGAAGATGGTCAACTGGAATGAACCAAATATGGCGGCGCCTATTCCAGATCACAGTGCGGTGAATGCCTTAAACACCGGTATGAAACGTACATTTATTGAATTTGCCACAGCGACAAATCCATCGAATGTCCATCATCAAATGACCATGCCCGATCATACAGCCGCCACTTCCAATCACCCATTTGTCTATAATTTAAATCAAGCTAAGCGAACACGTATATCAGAGATAGTGTAAATTCACTGATTAATACGCGTACGCGCAACTCGAGAATATGAAGAATGCTCGAATTTTCCTTTATTACCAATTTATGTTTTCAATTCCAGTTTATTTCTTTCTCGCTTTCTCTTTCTTTGCGTATTTTATTTTATTAGAAGTATTTGTAGCCATTGTTCAAGAGCTGCCTTTAGACAGCTCCTTTGAGTTTCTATTTGTGATTATACTTTTCTGCTTTCCAATATTTTAACAAATATATACATATGACGATCGCGGTTCCTTTTGCAACAGCACGCTGTAATTTTTTAAGATGGATATATTTATATCTCCACCTGATTACCACTACCATATCGTTTTAGTTGGTATATCGTTTCAAAGTCATAACCATACCACTTGGCTTACATTTACTTCGTATTATTATTATTATTATTCTGGACTGATATTGGTTTATATCATTGTAAATAGTATAGAATATTGACAATAAAAAATAGCAATTATTTAACTAGAACATGAGTCCGATGTTATTACCAGTACCATTAATGTTGGCACAGTATCGATATGTTTAGTTTTATTATGTTTTATTTCATGTTATTATGCATTTTTAATAAATAATTTATTAGCCATTATAAATATTAATATCTTATTTTCAAATCTATACGATATAACAGTTATAAGGGTGATAAATAAGCAAAAACAAGCAAAAAATGCACTTGCCCTGTCAAAGAAGGTGACAGCGGCAATGATCGAAGTAATGAAAGTGATTTGCAAAAAAGTTATATTAAAGAGCAATGTAAGGGCGTAGTATAAAAGGTGCTTGTACTTGACTAGTAGTCAGTCAACTACTAACACTATCTAGTTAGCATGTATGGAGTGTACGAATATATGCAATGGATATATGCTATCAAGTGTGAAGAAAGAGAAAGGGAAATGTGATGATGTAGATTGTGAGATGTGGAGCCTGTTAGCCAATATTTATAAAGGCTCGAGTTAATTTATTAATGGCAAAGTGCATTGAAAGAATAAAAATCAATATATTCAACATGTTGGCATATTGTAGAACAAATTATAAGTGAAACAATAAATGCATTAAAAATAAAAGTCGCTTGACACTAAAGTTACTCATTATATAGAACATATTTTCGATAAAACAATAAGCGCAATAAAAAGAATGGGTAACAATAGCTTTCATTGAATGTTAAGTAGAATACTTGTAAACATATCTATTCTAAACTACGCCTTGTATATATAATTGAATAGTGACCCACCAAAAGAGAAAGAAAAAGAGTTAATAAAAAAGATTAGTATAAATGGGCATACCAACGCATTACCTGAATAAAATAAATGTTTAATATTATTACTAATACAATGTTCTGTTACATTTAATCAATTCTATTTTATGGAAATGACAATGTTACATTTATTAATATTAATTGTAAATGATAATCTAAACACAATTTAATCTAATCAACTCATTACGATCGATTGCGTAAAATGATTTGCTGCTTTGGAGAGTTAAAATAAATATCAACCATTTTTTTCTCATTAGTTGTTGCTATCATGACGAGAACGCCAAAAGCACCACTAACACTTTATTCGTGGGCAGGTCGTTGGAATCTACCAAGCATAGATCCTTTCTGTTTGGGCATTCAGGTATTTATAGAGCTGTCTATTATTCGCGTGGAATTTAATTCTAATTCGCTTTATAATATAGGCATTTTTATTATTCATAAAAGCTGACTGGTCGGTCTATAATGCCAACGACCCAACAATATCGCCCAATGGTAAGTAGCGACGATATTTAGCTATTCGTGGCTCACACCAGTTATTAGGTGAGCTGCCTGTCTTAAAGATAGGCGACCATAAAGTTGTATCAGGTTCTGAAAATATTATTCAGTATTTACAAGATACGGTAAGAGGTGCAAACAAGCATCATCGAAATAATAACAAACAGATTTAATAGGACTACGATCTGGATGCAGAGCTAACTAAGAAACAACAAGCGGATGCAATTGCGTGCGTAGGATAATATCACTTAGTAATGCCAATTCTAATCCAAATACTTTTATTAGTTATCGAGCCATGGTGGATCATACACTTTACAATGCACAGGTAAGTAAATTAACAATAATGATAATTATTTTTACTGATAACGGTAAAAGCTGTATGAATGGTTCCAAGTAGAAGAAAACTTTGTAAGTGTTGTACGGCCTGTGTATTCAAATCTATCGCCATTACATACACGGTATATCGTTCCTATTCGCATGAGAAATGCGGCCAAGGAACGATTGGCAACACCAGAGTATGGAGTAAGAACAGACAAGGCAAAGTCAGATGATAATGAACTAGAAATGGAAGAACAAGCTGCAGGTATTAAAAACATTTCTAAAAAGAAGAAGCTATTAGACCAAGTAAATACAAATAATACACACATATTTATATATTTATATATACTAATCAGCTCATTTATGGTTATGCTAGATTATACCGTCTGCACGCAATTGCTATACAGCCTATCAGCAAAACTTGGTCTACAGCCCTATTTTTTTGGTAGCAAGTAAGAATATATTACTGTACAGCTATTGAATAGATTAAACATTAAGCTTATTTGTATTAGTCCTTCATCATTAGATGCCGTTGTCTATGGACATTTGGCACTTCATTTGTATGCAGATGAATTTCGACAGTCAACATTGCGTCAAATGCTAATTAGCGACTTTCCATTGCTCGTGGCCTACTGCGATAAAATACGCGCCTATATGAGCACAGCAGTTCCTCAGCCATTGGAAGCATTCCCGCCATTGCCGGCCACATTCTCCGGTATATTGGCATTACCAGCACGTGTTCTATTGGGTGGTGATGGATGGATGGCAGTACAGAACTATTGGTCATCCTGGCGTCAAGCAAAGCCAGGCGCAGATGAACACCATAGCCGTAAACAAGCAAATCAATCTGATGTGTCGCCACAAGAAGAGCGTAGCTTTGTTCAAAAGCGTTGGTTATCAATTATTGGTGGTATAGGATTAATGATAGGATACATATTATGGAATGGTATTATTAGCATTGAATTTTCTAATGAAGAAGAAGAGGAAGAAGATAACGAAACCGAACAAGAAAAAGAAGAATTTCCCACGTTGACAAGTCAAGATCTTTTAAAAAGCGTTTTTTAAAATATGATTAAATTAAATATATAAAATAATAGTGTTAGTCATAATGTGTTTATTAGTATATAAATAACTATGTTGTACTTATTAATACATGATTATAATAATAGCATGGCGTTTGTAATAGTGGCAATCAAATGACTAACATTTAATAATATTAAGTCTATTGAACATGATAGTAGTTAGTGAGTGACATCAATCATCAAATACTCATTATTGTAGATTCATTATCTAGTATGCATATATCAATACAATAAGTGTTATTACTATGTATACCCGTCACTTTGCTCGATTGACATTAAAATCATGACTAATTGGCATGATCTAGTTTATTTATAAATAATCTTAATAAAACATAACCGTTCATATCCATATTATTTGTTCTATCAATATAACTCAGTGAACAAACTAAGTGCGATATGTCAATTTTCATTAATAAAAGAGTTGGAATTATACCGACAACAGCTATAGACAGCGTATGGCCAATATATAATAATATGATAAACATTATAATGAATATGCAATATTAAACGAGATTAGCAATATTAAAGTTAATAGCATATATGCATGATCAATGAGCGGAATTAGTCGATATTTATTAATAATAAAGCTAGAACAAAAATAAAATCAGATTTGGATAGAGGAGGACTAGATGAGTATAAATGATATATAGAATGATAAGTGTACGGTAACAAAGCATATGAAACCATGTCAAAGCTACAGTGTGTATAGTGGAGTGAGTGGAATGAGCAAAGTATATTGCCGCATATAAACAATAAAATGTGTCTAGTATTTCATAGAATAATATATATTTATGTGGAATAGAACGGGGATGATATAGGTAAAAGATGGATATATGCATACTGGATATATGCATACTCATAATAAATCTATAAGTATTTTAAATTTCGATATCGCTCACTACCCAGTTCCATGTTCAATAAAACGACTACCTAGTTCAATTGTACAAATATTATTGAGTTGTCATTTAGCACCAAATCACATTAAATATTTAGTATATATATAAATACTCATATTGTATTAACACATAATCAGTATAATATCACAGTTTAATCACAAGTACAAGTAATAATCAATTCTAAGCGTATCGAGTAAAAGTGCCATGGAAAAAGCGATCGTTGTTACTGTTGGAGGATGCGTCCTTTTTAGAACTCGTAAACAATTCCTTAACCGCTTTGGACATATCTCGTTGATGTGCTGTAGTGGAACGATGCTGTTCAATGATGTTCGTTATTTTGCTTGACATGCGTATTGTAGACGATGCATCTGTACGAGATCGTTTTTCAGGTATATCTGAGTTGGCATCACGGCCCTTCTTTCGCTTTGTTTTCTAGCATTGGTTACATATTAATATTAAATATCATTAAGGCCTATATCATTGGTAGCTCGCTTACCTTTTCTTTCTTTCTACTCTCCAATGCCGCCTTTAGTTTGGCTAGTTGCTCTGGGTCTGGATTAATTGGAATGTAATCTTTCATGGTAGTTGGTTTGTTGCACTAGATGATGTAACAGTTGCAATTAATTAAATAAATAAAAACTACAAACTAGCTTACCACGAGACAAGTGGATTCGCCAATCTCGCGAACTGCTTGGTCGCTGACGACGCAGCCGCATTGACGCGAGAATACAAATCGATGCCGCCCGTTCATTTCTCGTTTGGTGATGGGGCAGGCAAATAGTGCCTGTGGCATGGTTTCATCTGAACCCATAACTGTTGCTCCATTTGTGTTGCCATTGTGGCTTGTCTGATCGTTACCATTCTTATGCCCCGTGTTATTTGAACGTTCGCTAGGCTTTTCGATCGCTGTAGGAACTGGAGTCAGCTTTAAAGTGACTACATCTTTTAGCGATTTGACATGAGGGCAGATGACATCAGCATCTCCATAGCGACTGCGATCTAGCAGTAATTCCAAAATGGCTTCTCGATTGTACAGTTTTCCTAGTAGATCGGCCACGACAGGCGTCTGTAGCGGTGTCTGTACAAGACTTAGCAGCCATCTCCATATATTTTCACAAAAAGGCTTACCTTGGAAAGTGCACAGTAGAACCAGCGCGCAATGGTTTGTATACGAGCATCGGCAACGGGGTCTTTCTTCTTCTCCTTAACCAGTTCGCTTCGCTTTGGAATAGATCCCCCGTCGTTTCCCATAGTCAGTTACAAATAAAGACGGAATTGACGTTGGAAAGCACGAGTATAAGGAAAAAGAGTAATAGTGTTTATAGAAAGTTGGCTGTGAGAAGAAAAGATTGATGTGGATCGAGTTCAATCCTGTACCTAATCTAAAAGTACATTTTGTCGATACACTTTGGGTATTTTCGCGGTGGTGCATAAACAAATGCAATAAGCATAGCGCCGTTTCATGTTCGCTCCTTCATTTTCCTGCATAGTAATTGCATTGAATTTGTGTTTATACTATCTAATTTCTGCTATTGATTTTGGCAACCAAGGCTTGTATTCAGCTAAATTAGCCGCTTTTGCTCACCATGCTCGTGACAATCCTAATAAATATTCACGTTATTTGTGCTCTATTGAGTAGTTGGTCAGACGACGACTATAACCAAAAAAAACAAATTCTTTCCACGCCTAATTAGTATTCATGTTACTCAGCCGGTTTGCTAGTGCATAGAAATGAAGGCCATTTTCTCGGCTTTCTCTCCACATTTACTACGGAAATGGCAACTAGGGGCACATTTTTTGAAGAGTAATGGGATGGCTGCACGTGTAACCGCGTGTCCATCATTTCTTGCTCGATTTAATGTTTTTAAAGGCAAGCGCCGAGGACAGCGCACTTTGGAATACTCAAGTTTCCACCAATTTATTTCTTTTTCATTTGTTTTTGTTGCTAGCGACGCTGGCTTGGACAGTTTTACGTTTTATACCATATACGTTTTTCTATATAAATAACTGCTACGGCTGTGCTAGTGCCGTATCCACGTGCTTATCTATATTAAGTACCAACAGAACTGTTAAACGCTCGACCAGCCGCCTTACTAGTTGATTGCCCAGCCAGCAAGCTATTCAGTTAGTCTTGTTCTGAAGCTTCAATTCAATTAATTCTTATTTATTTTATCATTAACATTTAAACAGTTTACTTTAAGTTGTACCGACATACTATCCAAATTATGCCTTTACTATCCAGAATTAACGCTGGTTTATTGGCCGCCACACTTGTACTGAGCAGTACATGGCATGTTGGTAGCAGTGCCGAACATCACAATGGATGTGATGTGCCACTGTACTGTCCAGGCAAGATTTTAGATGTTGTGCAGTCGGCACATCTAGAAAAGGATTCTAAGGTTAGTATTATACAGTTTAGCTAATTGGCCATAGTTACTTATTTTAATGGATATCTAGTATTTTGTTGATCAGCCCACTTCTAAACCGTTGGCTCAAGTATTGTCGGCCTTTGATGCATTGCCTGAAAAGCCAACAAAAGAGCAAGTAAAGGCATTCGTAGATGCCAATTTCTTACCGCCTGGCGCTGAAATTGCACCCGCCAATCTGACCGACTATCAAGAAAATCCCGCTTTCCTTACCAAAATTAAAGACGAAAATCTCCGCCACTTTGCACATGCCATTCATAAGAAATGGAAAAAGCTTGGTCGTGTCTTTCATGAAGAGGCAATCTGTAAAGGCTGCGCCTCTTCCGCCCTACCAGCACGACATCCGTTTGTTGTGCCAGGTGGAAGATTCCGAGAATTTTATTACTGGGACTCTTACTTTACTATGGAAGGCCTGCTGATCAGTGGAATGAACCAGACAGTCAAAGGCATGATTGAAAATGCCATGGATTATGTTAACGAATACGGATTTGTACCCAACGGTGCTCGTAAGTAATACAATTCAAACACTGATAGCATGATATTAATATATGAAATAATCAATAGGTATTTATTTCCTTAATCGATCGCAGCCACCGCTACTTACTCAAATGGTACGACTCTACTTTGATGCCACAAATGATACGGAATTTTTGCGCAAAGCACTTCCCGCTCTTAAAAAAGAACATAACTTTTGGATGCATAATCGTACAGTGACCGTATCAGCACCAGGCAAACCAAATGCTCGTTTGGCTGTTTACTCGGTCACCAATGATCAGCCACGACCCGAATCATGGCGCGAAGACAAAGAAATGGGTGCAAAATTACCAGAATCAAGCCGGGCCAGCTACTTTGCTAACATGGCCAGTGGTGCTGAAAGTGGCTGGGACTATTCAACACGCTGGTTTGCCGATGGTCATTCGTTGCCAAGTATCGCAACTAACCAAGTGGTGCCCGTTGAACTAAACAGTTTGCTTTACATGAATGAACAAGCCATTGCCGATTTTGCAGCACGTGTTGGCTGTAAACGTACTAAAGCACGGTATGAAAATGCGGCCAAGGTCAGACAGCAAGCCATTCAAGATTATTTTTGGTCGGAAAAGGATGCGCAATGGTATGATTTTAACTTAACTAGTCACCAGCAAAACACCAAATTCTATCCATCAAATATTGTACCACTTTGGTCTGGCGCCGCTGATCCAAGCCATTTTACTAAACAGGAGGCATCACGTTTGGTTGCTTCAGTTAAACCGGCCGTTGACTTGCCGGGCGGTGCACCAACATCACTCGTTAAATCCGGCGAGCAATGGGACTTTCCAAATGCCTGGCCTCCCCTTGAGCATTTCGTTGTCTATGGCCTAAACAAAACCGGTGTACCCGAGGGAGCTGCATTGGCGTTGAACATTGCACAGCGCTGGATTTCCTCCAACTACTGCGGCTGGTTTGTCACGGGAGGTGACGGCAAAAATAACAGCAAGAACGAGGGTACATTGTTTGAAAAATACGATGCTACTCGAGTGGGTATTCCTGGTCTTGGTGGCGAGTATGAAGTGCAAGAAGGATTCGGATGGACCAACGGCGTGGTGCTGTCTTTCTTGAATCGTTTCAGTGAACATCTTGAAGCACCCAAGGACTGCCCACCTATGCCAGCCTCTTTCCACCTTCCGGCTTAGTAACAGTTTTACGAATACTATAATGATTCGAAACTTGATATTAACAATCCATTTAAATAAATTGTTTATTATTAGTTATATTAATAGAAATAAGACAATAGTGTACAATTTTAATCAACAGTGCCATTACTACGACAATCAATATATTCATTTGTTGCAGAACTCAAACCATGCAAATTGTTCGTTTGTAGCAATAGCCATGGTAATCCATTATTTGTCCGTTACACACAACTACAAATGGTCATACATTTGTGACAATTATTTTAAACTCCGATTTGGACATCAAAAGGTCCAATTGGGTGCAAGAAAGAACAAAGAAATGACTGCCTCGTATGCAGCTTCGTGCATTCAACAGCATAATGAATGGATAACCAATAGTATACATATTTATCCTGCAGTATAATTTGTACTAAGCTGCAGCCTGCTTCCACTATCCTGTATTGCTTGCATTTTTTAATTGACCAACCTACATGGTAGTAGATATCCAAAATTGATGCACATTTTTGTGCGAATAAACGTGTCAGTGGGTAAATAGAATCTTCGTTACACTACTGTGTTTTCCATTAATGGATTTTCCTTTGAAAGCCGCTGACCAAGTGCATGCACAAAGGAATAATGGATGTGGTTCTAGCTGCCGTGCGTGGTTCCACCTTGTATGGCACTTTCAGATGGCTGATTTTCACATCGATCGTATTATTGCCATCTAGAGAATGATATGCAAAATTATTACGGATATTCGATTTTTGCGGTATATAATGGTAGCTGTAACCAGCTAATTTGCTATATTTGTCCGATAAAAAGGGGAATTGAAACAAATTGCAAGCGGCGCAATAGTTGCCTACACGTAAATCTTTTTACTACCTGAATTGTTATTGCGTTAATTGATGTTTCCCGAACCATTATGGCAAACGAGCAAGCCGAGCTGCAGGTCGCACATGAAGGTATGTAACTTGTTTCTATTTTTGTTTTGACATTTTTATTTGTAGCGATGGATATAGTAGCAGGCTGCAAATAGTCCCTTTTTATCTTAATGCATTAGATGAGTTGTAAAAATACGATTGGTAAATCTATTCTTTGTTCCATTAATAGCTTTATTTCATTGTTTTATTTTCAAAATAAATCCTCAAAAACAATTTGCGGCGTTGTTGATAATAATAGCATTTAATGTACCCTGAACATAGGCGCGTTGTGATTTAGACGCAGTAATTGGGCAATTTCAGGCATTGTTACGCAAAACCATTGTCGTTGTCAGGTGCAGATCAATTGCACTGTACAAATGCCATTGTATATCGTCATTTGCCAGGTAACATGGGTTTACACTCTTATTTCTACCACTCAAACTTGTCCTGTTTCAACCTTTGATATGCACAGGACAGATGGTGATACAACAATCAGAACAAAGCAGAACGTCGAAGTAAACATCGCCTTTATTTAATGTTATGGTTTGACCTGCTTGGCAATAGCTAGTCAATGGGCTATTTGCAAAGAAGCAATAGTCATTGGCCATTTAATGGTATCACATATTCGCCTATGGCAGTTCTATACCAACTTATGCACTGACATTAAACTTTATTGCTAACCAAGGGTGCTATTCCAGTTGATATGTTTTACATTTCAACCGCGTGCGTACCTACACAGATTCCTTGTTTCTTTGTCGTGTTGCTGTTGCAGTGTTTTTCCACCACATTTCGACTACGGAGAGAATAGCTGGTGTCAGGGAAGCCATATGCAAACAGTGGTAAATCTATTTTGTCCTGCAGCAGTATCATACAACAGCATCATACAGCTGTGGATATATTTGGCAAACTGGTATGTGAACAAAGCAATTGATCACAATTGATGAAAATTTGGCAAATGCAGGCTCTTTAACACTACTGGCTATTTTCTTGATATTGTGGCCGTCTAATACGGGGGAGCCTATGGTATTCTACAAGCGTGATCAGCTGTGTTGCATCTCTTTATCACACAGCACGCACCGCGCTGCACACACTTAACATCCACTTATCCACATATACGCCCATATACCTCAGCTACTATCTGTCTTTGTCGCTCTTCCACCCCTATTATTTCCATATAAATTAGTATTGTACTTTTTAATTTCCTATATTTTAATATTATTCTAAAAAAGTGCACAACTCTACGCAATTATTCGTGTATGAACCACCACTTACTCAGGCAGTCTTAATAAGACCATTTTACGGTAGGTTGCTTTATAAACACACACATATATATTTGGAACAACACTTTGAAAGCACTTTAATACCGGCTTGACAAGGAGCACTATTGTTGTGGCCAGGCCCATCATTTAGCATTACAATTAATGTGTTTAAGTTGTACGTTTGACTGCAGAAGCAGCTTTCAAACGCAATAATTGCAGCTCAAGCCAAGGCTATCGCTATGACGAGAAATAATGCGTTTTATTCATTATATAGTGATTTATTTTTACTATTACAACAAATTACATTTTTGATGGGCTTATTGTTTAAATGTTTGGTTGTTGTATTATTATATATGATTAATCAGATAGTCCGTTACTATCTTTAACCACAAATAGTTATACGTATAGCGCAGCCACTCTTTGTTTAAAGATAGATTATATTATTTATATATTTCCTTGGCGCTTGCGTGGATAAATCAATAATATTGCACCTAGCGTGTCAGACTCTTTGTGTATAATTGGCGTTGTTGTGTTGCATGGGCGCTTAGTCTATACCATCTTTAGTTTATGCTCTTTGTTCGCCAGCATATGTTTTTCGATTGTAGTACAAACGAGCGGAGCTCTTTCAGTTCAAGTAAACGCCAAGAGGATAATGTTATTTATTCTATTATTCATTGTAGTGACTGGTGAAATGCATAAATATAGAGTGCGTTGAATGGCGAATGTGTTTTACTTCATATTCAAATCATCTAAATCGTCGATTACCTTACACAATTCATTTATTTCACCGCCAAACACTATCTTATCTGTTGATACTTACTTGTTGTAGTATTTAGCTGTTTTAGCCGTACAGCGCCAAACCTGGTACTAGCACATTTGTGCATGATCCGTCAGTATTTTTAAAAAAGAATTGGTAAGTTGCTAGCAAATGTGCAGTTATTACACACTGCCATCATTGGTGGCTGGTTCCCATATACATAGGCATTTTCATTGGTGCTACGTAATGCTAGCTGCTAAATATGTTTTATAACACTTTATGTAGCGTACCTACGCTTTGTGTTTACTATCTAAAGCTTTGTCAACGTCATAAAAAGAGACATGTAAACACGTTATTACACGAACAAACGATTGCACTTTAATGCCATTTCTTTGTGCTATATTTAAATTAATCTATTATTGTAATTTTTTATGTTTTGCAGAAAAGCCAAGTCATTGTGATTTTTAATAATGGCACAGCGCAGAGAGAACTATTTTGGTATGAATACATACCACGAGGAATCTGAATACAATGGGCGTGACGCAAGTCAAGCACCTAGTCATGACACTTCTTATACTAGAAATCATCAAGTGTTCTATTACCATGCTGGTCCAAGTACAATCAATTCCTATGCACATGATGCAGCTCCCACTTCCCAACATCATGGCCAATTGTCACACTCTGCCTATCCTGCTACCCACTTTAATTCAGCCTATGAACAGCATCAGTTTACAACTGTTCAGCACGAGCGGTCGCAGTATCCACCTACTAATCCACGTGATTATTCACCCACTTACTGGTCTCAGTCATCTAGCCAGCGCTCTTATTCTGAAGCCCAGAATACTCGTCTACACCGACCATATGTAGCACCTACCGGTCAAACATTAGTTGTCATTAACCAACCGGCTGTAAGTCCTTCTGGTGTGCGCTCGCCACCATATCACCAAATGTATCAGCCAGTAATTTATCCAGAATCAATTGGACATCTTGCACCGCATTACAACAAGAACTCGTTTAATTATTCAGCTGAAAGCAGTCAAGGACAATTACATTCAGTTGCTCATACTTTTCGGAAGCCAAGGATAGATATGATTCTCATTCGAATTATAAACGCGTAAAACGAGAGCAAAGGCATGGTATGTACCATACTTATACCGTGGCTAGTCATCCTCTAAGGCAGCATTACGATGAGCATTACCATCGTAAAATACAGTTGCACAGCAATCAACGCCGACCGGTAGAAGAACCGTGCCATGTAGTTGTTCCAAGAATTCCCTACAATGTGCAATCAAACATTCAAGCCATCTTGTTGAAGGACAATCGTGCGTTCAATCACGTCATGGCCGACAACATTATAACATGTTTCCATTTAAGTTCTATCGCGCTATTTCTAAAAAAGGCTGTTTAAGGATGGATCTACCAATGGGTAAGTTTTATCAATTTTGTTTAATATATATTGGCGTGCTTATTGTTGTACATTTTATTAGATATAAATTAAGAATACGCCAGCAGCCTAAACAAGCCCGCGTTTACGCTTTGAAAGACACAAGTATGTATCATTGTAATGCATTAAATTTATGTAATCACTGTGCTAATTTTGTCTGTACTAGCTGATCGCCGTCCCATTGATCCTCCACCCATTTTGGATATCGAACCGCAAAATAAAGATGATCAGTAAGTGTTAAATCAACGAAACTTGATTGTAATTAACACATTTGCTTCTTAGAACTTTTCTTGATAATCCTCATCTTTTTGTGCAAGCGTATCTTATTGATGTGGATACAAAAAAAATTATTTCTTATGCACATGGTATGCATCCACTTGCTGGAAATTGTGTTCAAAGTAGCATTTGTATGCAATACAAAAACGAAGAATGTAAGTAAAAAAAGTTTTATTAAATATAATAATTAAGTATGACATTAATTTACACATTCTAGATCGAGCATTCTTTATTTTCGGCGATATTTCTATTCGAATTGAAGGCAAATATTGTCTTAAATTTGTTCTTTTAGAAAGAGAAGAGTAAGTGAATTAGATATAAATGAAAAATGTAATTTAATTAAGTAATCTAGTAGTGGAAAGTGTAAAAAACTTGCCCAAATCACTACCGATCAATTCATTGCTTATCTGGGCAAGGATTTCTCTGGCATGTCTAGTAAGTTGATTGATGTACGTATATTTAATTAGGCTAATGCAATTGTAGAATCCACCGAGCTGACCCGAGCTCTTGCTGATCAAGGCGCACGCATTAGAATCCGAAAGGAAGATCGCATGACATCGTAAGCAATTTGTGCTATTCACAAAATACTTGAACTAATATGATTACAGGAAAAAAAATAGAAAATCTCATGGGGAAGTTGATAACTTGAATTCATCAAACAAAAATTCAAAGCAGGATGAGGTTGAGGAATGCGACGAGTACGAAGTTGCTCCATCTAACGACTGGGATACTGACGACGAGACTGAATCGTCGGAACAAACGAGGTAGGTAGCGTAAGCAGTTTAATGTAACTGAAAATGAATTTAATAATTAGTTGACACGTCTAATCAATGATATTATTACAACTATTTATTATATGCAGTATTAGCAAGCCATCCAATGTGGCTGATCAGTTCTCAGATAATAGGCCAAAAAAAGATAATGATTGTTTTGCGGCATTAGCACTAAAGTTTAATCACTCAGATGGCTGTGACAATGGCACCAATTTTAGTGAAAATACACTCAATCAGCTTAGCACGCCTGGAACGCCCATTCCATATCTGCGAGCATCTCCTGATGCCGTACGAGATTGTACGTGTATAGCGAGCGTAGCTTAAATACCGAGCCTTCCCCACAGCCTAAAGATGGATTTCGTTGCCCTTCACCAGTAGTTAGTCTTGAATCATCATCCCGAAAAAATAAGAGAAAACACATTAATGACGTAAATTCGGTGCCAAGTAAAACACATACACACTACAGCACCAGTAATGGCGACCTATGTGCCTAAGTACAAATTGGCGCACAATTAACGATAGATATTACGAAACTACAGCTTAATGACTTTATTTATCAGTTCACGTTTGGTAATTCCACTTTATGGATTGTCATTCAATGATTCCCTTTTTGGATTTATATTCCAGCGCTTCAGACAAGTTTATTTTCCACATTTTTACATGACAGTGTCATTAAAGTCTCCACAAAGGCTATAGCTGTTATTTTTTTAAAGCAGTACCAATAAATCAGTTTTTTTAGTTATGTGATAATGATCAAAATACAATGCTGATGGTATAAAATAAATGCAATTTATTAATGATTACAATTAATTTATATATACCATAAAGTATTATGTTTATATGACAAAACTCGTTTTTGTTGTCTATAAAACAGTTTGAGTCGACGCTAACAGCTTGCCTAATAGCAATTTATGAATCGTGGTTGTTGGATGAGCAATATCCCAAAAAAAGTACTCTTCTGGATTAAAGCACCGAAGAATACCGAAAAGTATAAGGCATTCATTTTGGGTATTCTTTAGGCCGTAGTTTTTGCCGTTTGTAATTACTTCGTTCATAAATGTTTTAAGATTGAAGTAATAAATATCAATATTAGGATATATTTTTTGATACTTTAAAAGTCTATTGTAAAGTAGGCTGTTGTGTTTAGTTGTAGCCTGATTGGCGGATTCTTGGACTGCAGGGGAGCGGGACCGGAAATATGGTATATTTTCGAGTCCACCTACGCCAAGTACCAAGAAAGAACGTGCGCCGGCAGCGGAGCGTAGCAAATCAATAGTATTCATAATGCTATCGACAGATCCATTAATTAATGTCGTATTGGAGGCCATATTACGCCCAGCCGAGTAGATATAGTCGTTGTTGGCTGTTTCAACAATGTGCAGGGCATCGGTAACTATATTTTGCCGTTTGCTTAATGAAGGAATATAATAGTTTTTGACTTGCTCATATGCACTTGGCATAAGCATGCCTATTACTGGCAGTATACCTGGAACTACTGTATTATTGCTTGTTGAGCCACCAACAGCATAGTTTTCTAAAATAATGTTATATTGCTCTTGCAAGTACTCAACCCATACTTTGCCATTGGTGTAACGGCCGTTTTCGTACATGCTAGCGGGTGGGAACCTGCCATCAGTGATTCGAAGTGAATTGTCAGTATCGGATATACTGTCACCAAATACAACTATACGATTAAATGCCCGCATATTAAGCTTTTTTGCAAAAGCTGATGGTGCTTTATACGCAACTGCGCTAAGCGATAGTAAAAGTGGGAGTATACGCATGGTGGGGAAAATGAGTTATTATGTGGCGGCATTGTATCTTTACTGTAGCTATACATGCATGTGGAGTCTAAGCATGCAGCATGGAACCAATTAAAGTGAACTATTTTTAGGTTTACATTAATTAATTGAATAAATTGGATTTAGTTATTGATGATTGGTTAAAGCTGTGTTAATTTGATTATACTTAATTTGTATAAGTATTAGAAATTACGAGCAATTGTAATTGCTTTTATAGGTACAATTAAATAGCACACGATGTTTTTATGGCAAAAGTCAAGATTTAAATGGAGCAAAAATACAAGCAAATAAAAAGAATGCACTTTGGACTAATGTAATTAACGTCATGGCTACTTGCCAACCTAAAATAAAAACTATTGTTGCTTTGTCAAAGCATTAGCTCCACAACGAATCTGGTCGGCAAGTAAACACTTGTCTATTTAGATTAGCAATTAATTTAGGTAACCAAGAAAATGACGCCATGAAATTAAAGAATGCAAAACTAAGTTTCTATACAGCTATTGCATTTGATGTTCATCCTAAAACGCTGCCATTTTTGTCGTATTTGGCATAAAGCTATCGCACACTAGTACAGTTTAAGTTTAATTGCTCTGTAGTAAAAGCGATGCTGATTGCTTTCAAAGCAAATTCTAAATGGCGCATCCATAGGATAGCCCGCCAAGCTATGGCAGTAGTCTGGGCGGCGCTATTGCTAGTATGGACCGCTGCTACGGCCTACCAAATGGCTGCCCGACCTCAGCTTACCAATGAACGGGAAATCATTTCGCGACTTATGATTGACGGAGCTAACGATGGCACTATTGTATGGCCGATCCTGTCGCCCACCACCTACTTTAATACCACGCCTATTTCTCGAGCAAAAAAAGGAACGAGCGACGCCAATGGCTCGTTCCCAAACGAATCGTTGTGTTTGGTGATAGTATGAGTGATAGTGGCAACTTTTTCCGTCGCAGTCTAAGTCTTTACCCGCCTAATTACTGCTACTTTTCCGGTCGATTTAGTAACGGCCCGATTTGGGTCGATCGACTAGCTGAACTTGTTGATGATTTGCAGATAGAAAACTATGCATTTGGCGGTGCCGTCTCCAGCGAAAATCTCCTACCAACAAACATACCACTGGCTAAAGACATTATTCCAAGTGTTACAGACCAAGTGAATCAGGTGTGTTTAAACAATGAAATACTGCTTTTTACTGCATAATTACAGATATATATTGTTCTATAGTTGTATCTTAATAACATACTAAACTCCGACACTAATACTAATACAAATATTGACAAAAATCGCAACAACACTTTATACGTAATATGGGCCGGAGGGAACGACTATTTTGAATTGATTAAACGTGACGATGTACTTGAACGACTAGCCGAACATCCACGAGCCGTTGTCGATACACTATTCGATGCAGTGGATTCGCTTTACACGCAAGCCGGTGCTCGTCATTTTCTAATGATGAATCTACCACCTATGGATTCTATGCCTCGGTTTCTAAGTGCTGATATGAAGGACACGGCTAAAGAACTTCGCCAGCTAGTCATGGCCCATAATCAGCACCTTATTAATAACATTGAACAGGCATCGGAGCGTTGGCCTGACGCGCAATTTCAGCTGTTTGACACCCATGCTTTTATGACACGCATAAGAGCAGCACCTAAAAAGTACGGGTTTTCCGATGTATCTACGGCGTGTATGAAGCCGCGCGTATGGGGATTTCTTGGTGGCCGAGTGTGCCGTGATCCACATCAGCATTTCTTTTGGGATGATGTACATCCAGGCTGGCGGGCTCATATACTATTTGCCGAAGCTACCTACAAATTATTTAGAAATGATCCAACCTATTCTTCGCCTTAAACATCTATTTTGTTGTTTTCTACACTATAGATTGTAATAAAATATTATTCAACATAATGCTAGATTAACAAAGCTTTATTAAACTGTCATCTACGATATTAAACATCTTGTGGAGTTTACTTCCTTTGCTTCTGCCGGGGACTCTTCATCAACTATTGCAACCGGTGCAGCAACTCGTTGGTTGTTTGTTCGTCGGTGTTGTTGACAGTCCGCGGAAGTATCTTTAGTACGCAACAACTGCGACAAGCTTGCATAGTGCATTTTAATGAAGCAATATTTTTGCAAAACTGGCATAAATTAGGAGTATCGCGGCCTTCTTTTATAGCACGAGCTATTGACCAAATGTTAAAGTGTATTTTGTGCATTTTTTAAAAGTAAGTATTACCTTTTTTCGTCAACTTTATTGAGCTACTCTCCTCTGTTGGTGTATGTGGGCGCTTTGATAAATTGTCTAGCACTGGCGTAGCTTCTTCTGCCGCTGGGGCAGCTGTAGCACACACCTCTTCGTTATTTGCTATAACAACTTTGATGGATAAATCGGCAGATTCTGATGCTTGACCTGTAGCCTCTTTCAATTCTTTTGCTGCTTGTTCTAGCTTCCTCTTGTTCACCACTAATGGTGGTCGCACATAAGGTTGACAAAGCCATGGTGGATAATTTGGTAAGCCAGTATCAGCATTGACTTTGTTATTCTCAAATTCTTTTGCCTTTTCACTTTCCTCCTATCAATAGTATAATAATAGTATTAAACAGTAAATCTTTGTCAATGTAATATAACATACCTTTAGTAATCTTTCCTTTAGTTCGTTGTTCATGTCCATCAAGTCATCCACTGATCTGGAGTTTGCCAATTTTTCACGTAAATCCACATGATCGTTCAAACTATTATAGTTAAATAAATTCACAATGAGCTAATAACATTGCGTCACATAATGCACCTACCATGGTCGAAGTATTTTAAATAAATGAGCACGGATAAAACTCAGTTTAGTGGGTATTTCACGACAAACGTCCAGGTATTCCTGTGTCATCTCCCAAACACGATGTTGTTTACCAGAAAACAGCGCTGGATTATACAGCAATCCTTCTATATATATACATACATACATACATACCAATGTTAGATGAATGTGCTAAAGTGCACATGTAGATAATCCTTACCAGCTGACATGACACCATCGGCACCAGTGGCTTTTAAACAAGCATCAACATCTTCATATCGTAAAATATTGCCATTGGCAAACACAGGGATATTAACAGCTTCTCTAATTCACATAATTAGTTGCAGTAATGCTAAACATTTTTAAACACACTTTACACGTCGAATTTGCGCCCAATCGGCCAGTCCTGTTTTGTGACCTTTCATATCGCGTGTTCGTCCATGAACTGTCAGTAGCTAAATATATGCTAAGTACTTTCCCAGTGTATTGTAATTTCATCATACCTGACATCCAGCCTTTTCCAGCATTTTAGCATAGGCAACAGTACGTTCTGGATCTGGGAAAACACGAATTTTGCATGTAATTGGCACTGATAATTTTTCATGCAATAATTTGACTATACAATTTATAAAATTAAATAACACATTAATAAATCGTATTGCTCCATATATTATTATTGCTCAAACCTACCAATAGATTCAAGTAATTTCCATTCATCCTGTAAATATGATCCATATCGACCTCTACGAGCAATATGCTGTGGACATCCCAAGTTTAGATCAACAGCATCACATTGATCCTGCACTAACAATGCAGCACTCAATAACTCATCTGGTTTGTTACCACAAAACTAGATTATCATAAGTTATTTGATATTAAAACATTTAATAAATTACCTGAACAATTAAGGGACGATCTGCCTCGTTGGTCTGCCATTGCTCGTCACGGTAGCCTTTCTTTTCGCCAAATAGTCGTGCATGGAACATTGGTGTATAGCACAACTCGGCACCATAGCGCCGATTAAGATGACGGAAGGCTAATTCAGACTGATCAACCATAGGTGCAGCAATGTAGCGTGCACCGCCTAGTGTCTTGCGCCAAAATTCATAGCCAGTTAGTTTCTGCCGAGGAGCAACAGCCGCGGTTTCGGCAGCAACAGCTGTAGTGGCTTGAATGCTAGCACTAGCACTAGTGCTGGTTGCGCTCGATGCCATTGCTCGTTTGAATAAAAGTGAAAACAGCTTGAAAATAAATATTCTCTGAATAGACACGATATTTGTAGCTGTAACGGCAAAGAGCAAATTGCAATAGAGCCAGTAAAGCAATGTATATGAGGGATCGCAGTAAAAGTCACAGAAAGCGGGCAATTAATTTTTATTTTTTTATTATTAACTAATATCTGTTGTATAGACTGTAATAAGTCTAAAAGTGTATTAAAGGGGATTTAATGAATTGTGGTGGTATAGATTATATTGTGATGGCATATTCTATTTGCTTGTATCCTCATCGCTTGTATCTTTTTTGGTTTCAATACGTTTCTTTTGATGGACGATAAGAGCAGCGGCGATAAGAGGGGAATCACGGCTGATGATAAAGATGGGGCGGCTATGACTACAACAGCCAAAGAAGTAGACGCCGAGAGTAATCAGGTAACTACATAATAGTGGCAACATAGTGGCAATAATATACAAACCACGTCTCCTATCATAAAGTCAAAGGATGGTGCTGCATTGTCTAGTGTAGAATCTAGTGCACAGGTTAAGGCGATGGGATCGCCGTCTTTAGGATCACATCGCGATAGTTTGAACTTGCTATTGCCACCATCGGCACGCGTTTCTACTACAGCGGATAGCACGGTACAGACACCCACCATGACAACACAGACATCTATCCCGGCCGTCCATAGAATAGATAATGCACCGGAAGAAACGTTTATTGTTCCAGATAACTTTGCTTTAGTTGCTCCATTTATTTATCGTTCATCTTTTCCAAAACGAAAGAATTTCTCGTTTCTAAAACGAGTAGGCATTAAAAGCGTCTTGTAAGTAATTATTATAAAGGTGTCAATAATAATAATAATATATATGTGTATTACAGAACACTTATTCTAGAAGAATATCCTGATCAAAATCAACGATTTATGGAAGAGAATGGCATGACATTATTTCAATTTGGTGTGGCAGGCAATAAGGTAATTAATAGGTGATTATGTCCATCATTATTATAACAAAGATCTATTTAATAGGAGCCATTTGTGGATATTCCCGAAAATGTAATATGTGCTGCACTCGCTGTACTTTTGGGTAATTAATGAATTTACTATTCTTATGAAAAAGTATATTGATGTCTATTAATGACAGATCGACGCAATCATCCCATTGTTATTCATTGTAACAAAGGCAAGGTAATAGGCAGCATGGCTATTTTAAATCCACTAATAGCTAATTAACTAAACTTTATTTACACGTCGTATAATAGCATAGGACAGGATGTCTTGTAGGCTGTTTGAGAAAGTTACAACATTGGTCACATACGGCCATTTTTGACGAGTATCGTCGTTATGCACACCCCAAGGCTCGTTCTATGGACCAGCAATTTATTGAACTATTCGACTGCCGTAATGTATGGCCATGGTTCATTACCAATGGCTGCCTGACTGGTCTACTATTGCCGAACCATGGGTGGCGTGACATTTGAAGATATGGGCTCAAAGCGGTGGATACCACAGAACAAGACAATGGACGTGAAAGCAACGAGGCACTCGAACCATCAGTCGATTAGTCGAGTAACAGTAGTTGATTTAACGCTTGTATTTTATTTTATGTGTCTATGAGTCTATTAAAGAATAAAGTACCATTTGGCACATAATAATATGGTTTCCATGGCGATTACGTAACTCCTTAACTCCACTGCTGATCTCTTTAACAAGGTGTACTGCAGTAATAATAAAAACAATAAAAAATAACAATACCATCTTTAGTTACCTTGCTGTTGATCCGTTGCTATTGACAGCATCATAGTTGCATAAATATCTCTACAAAAAGCAATTAAAATCCATACTCGGTGGTTTAATTGCATATTGTCGTTGTCTGTTCTTTAACATTACACAGTACTTTTTATACACACTATATTACAGTAGAATCGGTGATATTAGATAGGCACCATGTACAAATTGGTATCAGCACTTATTCTTAGTTGGCGGTAAGCTCGACGACACTTGTTCAGGCTCAAATGCCACCCGTCAAGCAAATTGTTGCTTATGGCGATAGTTTGACCGATACCGGCAACCTCTATGCATTATCTGGTCGAATGTTCCCGGATAGTCGCTATTATTATCCAGGTCGGTTCAGTAACGGTCCCGTTTGGGTCGAATGGCTCCAGCAATATACCAATTCAACATTGACCAATTGGGCATTTTCTGGCGCTTCAAGCGATAGTACTTTCATTCAAGGTGTGACGGGTGCTTGGCCAAACTCGGTCAAAGCGCCTGGATTTAAACAACAGGTTGAAGATGTAAGCTATTACTATTACTAGCCATACATGTATATTTACATATTTAATAACTGTTGTATTTAAACGACTGTGTTTATGATTTAGTATTATATTCCAAATTATAGTAAGACGCAAGTAGCGCCACAGAAGAATACCCTCCATGCCATTTGGTTTGGTGGTGTCGATTATATGCGTGCTACTGAGTTGCGCTTCTCGGTCGATGAGGATTTCGTTCACCGTGTCGTCCGAAATCTAATCGATACTATGCAAATCATGCACGATCGCGTTGGTGCCTCGCGCTTCTTGTTGCTTAACGTGCCATCGTATTCGGCCTCGCCTGTAGCCAAGATGCTGCCATCATTCTTTTCGCGCTCGCTTGAGCAGCGCTTGCCGCACCACGATTCTGTTTTGCGCGAGGCGCTGGTCCAATTCGAGGAGAAGAATCCAAACGTGCACGCCTCATTACTTGACTACCGCCAGTTTGAAGCCAATATCCAGAACCATCCATCGGTCTTCAATATATCTAACTCTGATTCTGGCTGCCTTAACGTCTTTACTTGGAACAAGTGCAACACCGAGGACAACTACTACTACTACGATGGCACCCATCCTTCCACAGCCGTTCATCGCTTATTGGCGCGCAGCATTGTCGACTGGCTAAATACGCAATAGAAACTCCGAGCCAGATTATAGTTATTAAAAGATTTGAGTCCTGTGGGCTTTTCTTTTCTTTGTCGGAAGTAAATGAACTAGCTCCCACATATATCGTCATGATGTTACTTAATGTTTCAAAAAATAGTTTTATATATGTTTAGCCAGATCACTAGTTACGTTCACAACCATTGTTTTTTCTTTGTGCTATTTCTGGTGTTGTTAATAATCATATCTCGTAGTTTGCTACTGCCACATATCTACACTCATACACAATTTACCATGTTGTATTCATATTACTTGCAAATCATATGTCTTGCGGCATTGGCCACCGGCTTAAAAGCCCTACCAACGGCCAAAGAAGTGCCAATTGAACATTTTGTAGTGTTTGGTGATGGATTAAGTGATAATGGCAATGTATTTGCCATGTCGAATGATACATGGCCTAGTCCAGACTTTTATTTTAAAGGCCGTTTTACCAATAGTATGACATGGATTGAATGGCTTCAACGGTTATACAACAATTCTACACTTACCAATTGGGCCTATGGTGGTGCAACTACAGATAGTAAATTTTTACAAGGTACAAGTGGTTTAGATTCTAGTCAATTGTATCTTGTGCCTGGTGTGAAACAGCAAATAACCGAGGTAATTAGTAGTAGTAGCATATTTGTTTAATAAATAGATAAATTAATAATTGATGTTGTGTATATTTATAGCATTATTTTCAACAACCAGAAGACAAAGATGAAGTCGATCGTGAGTACCAGCATACATTATTTGTAATATGGGCCGGTCGGGAAGATTACATTAAGGCAATGCAAGCAAATATGACATTGAATCAGCCATTGGTCGAACAAGTTATTACCAATGTTATGGATAGCCTAAAAATACTTGTGGAGCAACGGGGTGCCCGTCGTTTTCTACTGATTACTGGACCATCGTTCGCCGATTCACCTATGGCTCAACAGGTGCCTAGCACTACAGCCACACTGCTGAATGATCTACTATCGATGCATGATACGTTGTTGAGAAATACACTGGATCAGTATTTGATAAGAAATACGCAAATACACGCTGCCATACTTGATTATCGACAGTTTGAAACGTCGGTTCGCCAAAATCCTAGTCAGCTAAACTTGGCCGATGTTACCCAAGCGTGTATTAGTATCGCTAACAACACTCGGTGTGATAATCCGAACCAACACTATTACTACGATGATAGCCATTTCTCGGGACCGGTTCATTATGCATTTGCTCGCAGTGTCCAGGCATGGTTGCAACAACATCCATTGCTTTAGTCTTCCTTTTTGAAAATATAAATAAACATTTATTATTGTTTCTAGTTTCTAATAAGGTGTCCGTTACCATAGGTTATTACTGTTTATTTACAATGACGATTACCCCGGTTGCCATGACGGTTATTATACACAATAAAAATATACAAATACACCTACAAATAGCATTTGCATAAGAAGTAAACGTCGGGTTTGAAATTAATTTCACGCGTATTTGCACCATGATTTTCTCCTATCCATTAGCAGCTTTATTGCTGGTCTGCGGATTAAATGTATCCCTTGGAACAGCCGATGCAGCCTCAAACATTCCGTTTGATCGTATTGTTGCATTTGGCGACAGCATGACGGATACTGGTAATCTCTTTGCTTTATCGAAGCAGCGCTGGCCAGACCAAAGCATTTACTACCGCGGCCGATTCACCAACGGTCCCATTTGGATTGAATGGTTGCAGCAACTTTCAAATACCGAGCTTGATAACTTATCCTTTGCTGGCGGTACTTCGATAGTGATTTTATCCAGGGCACAAGTGGCCGATGGAATGGTGTATTTGCTGCACCTGGTGTCAAACAGCAGATTGCTCAGGTAAGTTGTACATGGAATAGCAGCAAATTACAATTTTGTGATGGGCAGTGGATCTACGTAGTATTAACATATTTATTTAATCTTGTCGCTTGTATCTAGTACTATCTTCCTAAGGTCAAGGCGGCCAAAGCAACCAATCCTGATCGCACTCTTTATGTTATTTGGGCGGGCGGTATCGATATCTCCTCGGCTATTGAACAGCGTAAGCCGCTTAGTGCGGCGACAGTCGATAAAATTGTAGAAAACACAATTACAGATATGCAATTGCTGCATGACCAAGCGGGTGCAAACCACTTCTTGCTGCCAAATATCCCATCGTTTGCCGCTACACCCGTCGGCCATGAATTCCCCGCGTTTGTTACAAGCCTATTGAGCGGCTATTGGTCTACCATGACCAGCAGATGAAGACTGCCCTTGAAGCATTCTTGGTGAAGAATCCAACTGTCCATACAATGGTCGTCGATTACCGACAATTCGAGACGAATATTCGTGCTAATGCTGCCCAGTACGGCATTACCAACACGGTCGATGGCTGCATCGATATGGCCAAGCGTGTGGCGTGCGCCGACGAAAAACTTTATTTCTATCATGACGGACATCACCCAACAACGGTGATACACAAAATGTTTGCCCAAAGCGTGCATCAAATGATACAGCGCAATTGGCAATAATAATAATATATTAATATTTTAGGAACTTGCATTTTGAATGCAAAAGTAATAAACTTTATTGTTGAACATATTCTATGATAATGATTTATTTTTGGTGATAAAATAGCCTTTAGTATATTTTAATTAATTTTTTGTTATACTCGTTAGTACTGAAAATACATTCCACGTTAATAAGTAGTTTTTGTGTCAAGTGACATTGCTCTTTAATATACTTATTGTTTAGCTTGCGTTTTTATAAATACTGATCGGCAGAGTACACAGCTCACAATCTACATCATTACACTTGATGGCATATATCCATTGCACATAATTTTACACACTATATATGCTACCTAGGTGTGTTAGTAGTTAAATGGCTACTAGTTTAAGTATAAACAGTTTTTACATTACTTCCTTGCATTGCATTGCTTTAATATTACCTTTTTTTGTAAATTACCGTTATCATTCGATCATTAACAACTTCATGAACATAATAAGCGTATTTTTGGTTTATTTGTATGTAATGTTAAATAATTTGCTGTTTATGTTAAATCTACCTTGACCTGATTTATTTGATTTAGACAATTAAACAAATAATATTTATGCTGTTTATCATGTGTATAGCGGCGTGCAGTGAGTATTGGAACAATGATGCAAAATTTCAATTTTTCGGTCAATACCGTTTTTAATGAATCATACTTTTAGTAAAAAAATACCAATTTGCATATTTAAATTACAACGTATAAATACAAGTTTGAGCTGGCATAGAATTTACCATGGCTGTATTGGCCACAATATTACGATGCTGATGCAAACAACGGCAATAGAAAGCTTTATGGCGATATTGAATTGTTAAAATAAACAAGTGGGATAGACAATTGAGCGTGTTAGAATAAAGTGGTGAATGATGAGTATTTGGCAGAAAATAAAGCGTGTTGATGATACAGCTAATTAATTACGTATATTGTACGATCTATTTAAATATATAGTTATGCTGTATTGTATAAAGTATGTCATTGACATGCCATGTATTTACTAAGTACATACACGTGATGACTTAAAAAATGTATATACCGATATATCGATGATGTGGCAGCATGCAACCAAGATCATGCAACAATATCATCATCTAGTACACATATGGCAGAAACGCGTCTATTGATTGTAGTGTGTTGTTATACGATTTGACTACTTGACGCAAATCGAATTTATTAATTATACAGAAATAATGGCAATCCATTAATGTGGCTTTACTTTAATGGGTTCAGCATTTACACTAATTATATACTAGCTTTGATGTTCCAATGTATATATAGAAATCTATGTACTAGTTTTATTGTGTTATTAAATAATTTGATTACATGATGTAATGACTGTATCGGTTTTATGGAGATAACGACAATGTACCATCATATCTTTGTGTTATTTTTACCAATAATTTAATCCTTAATGTCTGCATACACTTTAAACGGTGCTGAACACTGAAGCGATAGTAACACCGGTGCATTGACCTTGTACTTTGAATTAACCATTTACATAAATTATATTATAGCTTTGAATTGATATTAACATGACTAATAAACCGATAATGAAAGCCATTTAAAATCTATCTACAAAATATTTTTGAGCTTTGACCACTCACTTAAATTAGTAGGTAGGAATGAGAAATAATTACATGGTCCACATCCTAGTTTAACTTCCGTTTAATCTAAACACGCTGTTCTTTATTCATACGGCGTTACACAGTACTATTTAAACTTGCTGCTGTACGCGTCACGGCCTTTAGCACTTTTCTTTTGTTTTGTAAAATGCCACCACGATTTCCCAAACCGCAAGAAGTTATTATTGCACTAGACAGTGGCGTAGCAGAGCAATAAGGGCCGAAAGAGATTTAAAGGCAGCTCATGCTGTTAAAGAATATTTGTTGGAATGTGAAGATTTCAAGTCACCAATTCTAGATCTTCTTATGTATCTTGAAGACGAAGAAGGAATGGTTCTAGACACTCCCGACTTGATTGTTCTCACTAGAACCTCGTTAGGCAGAGTACACTTTTTACTCTACTTTTCAAGGGAAGAATATGGTGCGAGTTTTGGCGGAACGGTCCCAACTAACATAGAGCTGATGACAACTGATCCTATTACTCCCGAAGAAGAGGAGCACTGGAAACGAGAGCAAAATAGCCTTGGTAAGTGTTTAATATAGATTTATTAGCAAATTCTAACCTATACAATTTAATACCATTATGTTCATTCTAGCCCATATTGCGGATATTATCGATTATCCACCATTGACTCGAGCTCAGTCTCAAGAACTGGCCAAAGTAAAGCCATTGACTGCCACAATAAACAGCCGGCTTACTCAAAGCATCGATGAACACTGGAAGGTAGCCAACCGTAACAACAACTAGACAGTACCAAATCGATTAATAACATATGGTTGATAGTCAACAAGATTAGATAGAGAAGAAGTCAATCTGCGACGACAAGTAGCAGCACAGATTCAACGACATGTTTCTCAGTACAACGTGTACAGTGACTGTAAAGTGGTTCTATTTGGGTAAAGTAATAGCTTTGCTGTACCAACATCTATTTATTTAAACAAACTAGATCCTCGAACAATGGATTAGCGTCTAAAAATGGCGATCTAGATCTTAATCTCGAATGTGATGTCATTAATGCAATTATGGAAAATTACGAACAACAATCGCAACGGAGACTAATTAAACAACATATTGAGAACTTGGGAAATATATTAAGACGAGGTAAGCAGTTTATAACAACAACAACAACAACAATAATATTTAATCATACTATTCATGATAGCTGGATATCGTAAGGTTGTAGCTATTGGCAAGGCTCGTGTTCCTTTAGTAAAGTTTGTTGATCCGCATGCGTAAGTGTAGCTGTAATTTAAAACTGTTAAATCCGTACACTCTCTAACTTTTATATCTAGTCATTTGGAATGTGATTTAACTATTACAAATCAGATTGCTCGTCGTAAAACTCGTTTAATTGAAGCCTATGCCGATGCTGATCCACGAGTACGACCTCTATTCTTTGCTGTTAAACGATGGGCAAAAGTACGTAAAATAGGAGATGCATCAGAACAAGGTGGTGCCACTATTAATAGCTACACTCATTCACTTATGCTACTGGCCTTTCTACAACGCGCCAAAGTCATTCCAATACTTCAATCTATTTGCTGTAATGGATCTACTACTACTACTACTACTACTAATAGTCGTCAGCGTCGTATTGATATCTATGGAAATGGTCATGAGTATGATTATGATTATAATGAAGGCGATGGCATAGACCTAGCAAATGCTTTGGCAAAACTATCGATGCAAAACAATAATGGCGCATCTAGTGCCACCGATAAAGGAGCACTTGCTTTTGCTAATGGTACTGTATCTACTAAAGCATATCCAACACGTGCTTGTCTTATTTGTAATAAAACACTGCCGAGTGTCATTGTTGAAGGTTATGATACTTACTTTTACGACGGCGTGCCACCACCCTCACCGAATCGACAAAGTACCGGCCAGTTATTAATTGAATTCTTCCGATTTTACGGCTTTGTATTTAATCACAAGGATCATTGCGTATCACCTAGACTGGGTGGACTTGTGTCCCGTACCGCTAAGGGATGGGGCAATGCTTATGGATCAGCCGGTATGAGACGTAATCGACAACCTGCTGCCTTTTGTGTCGAGGATCCATTTGCACTCGATCATAACTGTGCTGTATCCGCCGAGTCGTCCTTCTGGCCCGGTCTACGCTGGGAGTATCAACGCGCATTAAGAGCACTACTTAAAGGTCATGGTCTAGATGAAATTCATCGTGAATGGATTAATTGGCCATCTGCTGTTTATGGCGCATTAGGCATATGGCAATAAATAATAATAGCAACAACAACAACAACAACAATAATAATAAATAGTTATTAGTGAATAAACTAGTCATCGTAGTTTAGTGTATTTATTCTTTAGGATGAATAAGTTTAAGCACAAATAATATCCAACTAGATAATAGAGCAATCACTAGTAGAGTAACAGCAATCCAACTATACCATTTAACCGGTGGTAGTGGAGAACTAGACGAGGGTGTAGATGTAGTGGATGGTAGTAGTGGTGACTCATCAGACGGTGATTCAGTCTCTAGTGGATTAGGTGGCGAATAGATAGATTCATTTTCACTATTGCTTCTACCTTTCTGTAGAACATGTTGTGGATCTGTCCACCATACACCAAGGGCAAATAAAAAGCCGATACCGCCAATTATGGCACAAAAGGTCAATACAGGTGAATATTCATCATGTACTGGTTGTGGTGTATTACTATGATGAGATGCTCTATCCTGTAGAATACCCGCCACAATATCCAATAGTGACACACCCATATGTAATACCGATTTGTATACGCCTAATCCAGTACCCACTGCTGTACTGGCCAACACTAATGGCACTGATGAAAATATAGCCACTGGACCAATGGTTAATGAAATGGAAAACACTAACATGCCAACCATCGGTGATAGTTCTGGCCACCATAAAAATAGTAACATCGAACCAATAAACAGCAAAGTAGATACAATAGCTACAATAGTGTTAGAATGTAAATTATACTATCATTATTATAGCTTACCGGTGGTGGCCCGTCTACCGTAAAAGTCGTGTAGATATCCTTGGAATGGTGCAAAGAATATAGGTAATATTTGAGCTGTACTGCAATACGGGCCGATGCTTCATCATTATGACCAAATCTCAATTTAACCATTTCTCTATATCATATCCATTAATTACCCATAGTATACATATAATATGACAGTAGTTATTACTTACGTGTTAAAGTGGAGGAAGATGGTCCAACAACTACCTAGCGTAAATATCATACCAATAATACACCAAAAGGTAATAGGAAAGTATAGTAGATTACGGGGATGGAAGGCTTTCTTTTTGGCTAGCTGTTCTCGTTCCACGCCTACTTCTTCGTGTAAATAGCGTATGAATAGGACATAGCCTAAATTGACCGTCCATGACAATACACAGAGTAAAGCGGCAAACTAATAAATGGTATATTAATTATAGTGTTGTCTATATCTATATACTATTTACCCAGAATGCCCAACCGTAGAAGCCTGTCCATTGCGCAATCGACACTACAGTAGCCATAGATAGATAGGATGCCTATATCAACTATAATTAACACAAACATCCATATACATATACATATACATATATATATATATATCACTTACTAGACGGGAGGTGGCTATTTCCATGCCCATAGCAATGGCTAAACCTTTACCACGGAACCAGTGACTAAGTATAGTGCCTTGTACTACAGTTACTGATCCACTACCCAATCCATAGAGTACATAGCCAATAACCATGATAGGAAATGAGGCTATATTGGTAGAAAAGGCCGCGAGTACATAACCACTAGCAATTAAACTGGTCGCTAATACAGATCCAATTTGTGTACCAAATGTATCGACAAAGAAACCAGCCACCATAGGCAATACTGTGTTCACAATAGCCACAGATGACTGTAACACACCATATTGTGAATTACTAATATGTAATTCCTATTAAATACATTTAATTAATTAATTAATTAATTAATATAAATATTCGTGTATACAAAACAGGCACTTACCTCTTTGACCTTCCCTTTAAGTGTGCCTAGTGTATGTGCAGCAAAGTGACTGCCAACTAGTCAGAATAGTAGTATTAATAAATAAATATCCAATTATATTACAACTTACAGGCCATTAGTAGACTACAAATAAGTGCTACTAGTTTATACTTGAGTGGTGCATTCTCTTGTCGTGTTCCTTGACGATGTGTTTCATTCGATAATGGATGGGCTGTATTAGATTGATCATCATCATCATCATCATCATCATTATAATGACTACCATATTGATTGGATAAAGAGCTCTCTCTTTTGGAGGAGGAGAAGGAGAAGGAGGAGTTGATGGTGGTGGTGCTACTTCAGTTGCTTCAGTGGCAGCTGATGTAGAGGATATACTTATAGGCCTTGATAATAATGGACTTGTCTCGTTAGATACTAATGGACTATCATCATAGTTGGAGGTTTCTTTTACTACTACTTGACCTAATGAATCGGCATTACTCGTTATAGGAGATACGTTAACTGTGCCACTATGTTCCTGTTCCTGTTCTCGTTCTGTACTAGGTACAGGTACAGGTATAGACGGTGTCTTTTGATTCTTAACTCGTCCATTGGAATTGGACTTTTTCTTGTTTTGTTTCCGACGAGCCATAATAAACAATAGTAATTACACTGGTCACAGTTCAATAGAATAACTCGTAAACCAAACTTGTACAATAACAGGAATGAATGATCAGTGAAGTGAAAAGGGGCAAGTCAAACAGAACAAGTACTTATTTAATAAAATAAATAGATTAATAAGTAAACTTTTTACTATTTTAGGTTAATCTGATAAAATAATACAAATTTTATTGGAGGATTGAATGATAAATGAACTACAATTAATGAGGTTTATAAAACAAAGCTGCCACTAATTCTTGTTGTTCTCTTAACAATTCAGCATCCATAATAGGTAAAAGTGAAGATGAAGGAGATACATCAGGAATAGATGTCAATGGAGTATCGGTATCAACATTGGTATGAGTGTTGGTATCAATAGAATCAATATGGCTATTAATAGGTGTTTCTTTGGTGGTTACTGCTGAATAGCCATGACGTGTCCAGTAATGGGTTTTACTTGGTGATTGGTGTTTAGAGTAACGACGTGGTCGATATGGAGATAATCTAATAGATAGATGATTAATATGACATCTACACTACTATAATGACTAGTTAACTTACGTTGCACTCTGCCACATTTGATCATCGGGTAGTATCATGGAATTCATTTGATTTGCTGTTCCTGTCCATCCTGATTGAGATGATGCTTGTCGTTGATGGGTCCTTCGGGCTACTCGGTTATTCACGGTATCTGATGGCCATTGAGGTGGTTGATACGCTTCTGTACGAATACTCGATACTGTTATTTCATTCACTATAGATGATGTTGCTATTAGTATACTATAGTATTGTAATACTTTATTTATCTTACATTCTTGTTCGGTTTTTATAATTAATGTGGCATCAAATTCAGATGCTCCTTCATGGCGGGCTTGTTTAGCTTGAGCATGAATGGGTGACAGTAATGCTTCCATCTAACAATTGATTGATTAGTTTACTATATCATATATATATATATATATAGTTACATCCAAGTAGTCAAAAAAGGCATTCTCTGGAAATACAGTTGTTAATAAATGATGTTGTTCATATAACTTGGATAGTTCAATGGCCATCTAAATTTAATTAATGATTAGTTATTAAATCAGTATATTTGTATTTATATAGTTACATTACGTAATTCGGCCGATGATGCTGTTTTACTGGTCTCTATTATATCCTTGACTGATGCTAATAAATTGTCTTCAGGTACTCGACTTTGTATTTTACTTATTCCTAATAATATTTGACATTGTAATGATGAATCTATATAATATAATATAGTCAATATAACTATCAATACAATGGCTAAGCTACTTACTCTTTACATGATTAAATAGATCAACTAGGGTGGTCACTACTCTATTATAGGTTGTTGATCCTTCTATCACTCTATATTCACCTATAACCCATACGGCTAATTGAATTAATTGCTCATTTTGATTGGGATTGATGGATAATTGTTGTTGTTGTTGTTGTTCATTTATATTAATGCTATCTTCAAGGGTCTTGGTCAATAGGTTGGCACAAGTCGTCTTTAATGTCTCTCCCATAGTGTAATTATCCAAAGATACATCTAATGATCTAGTTAGCATATATGATCTAATAGATTATAGCATCATACCTTGTCCAATAAATGACATAATACGTTCAAATAGTTTATCTGGTAGTCGTTCATTACGCTGACTTAATTGTTGAAGTACACGTACAATAGTGGTGGCAAACCAGGTGGCGCTTGGTGACAGTCTAAATGGAGTTAGTAGAATAAGTACTGTTTTGTAGTTGTTATAGACTACTTACTTTAATGCTAATTCTACAGTGCGTCCAGCCAACCTTTCTCGCCACCAAGCATCACGCATTGATGAACATGCATGGATGGATTCAAGCATTTTATCAGCCACTACGGCTACATTATGACATGTTGTAATTTCATAAAGTAAATTCAATGTCTATTCATAATCAATCATTAGACCATAATTAGGATTAATTTACAACTTACTAATCGGCGTAGATTAACGTCAGAGGCATCTAAACATCCCACGAGTACTTGTTGATGTTCTTCAGCCTGACCTGGCTCTACTCGAACTATTTCACCTAGAATACATAATCCCAAACAACGAAGATTGGCATTACGTGATCGAAGTAAGCGGGTGGGTACATCAAATGGACGGGCTGCACTATTGATATACAAGGTGGCCGGCAGTGCTAATCTTGTTAATGTGCGTATACATTCATAGGTGATGCCTATAGAAGCATTAATAAGTACTAAATGGCTGTAGTCTATTATATTTACCCAGTGCTGCATCTACACCGGCTTGTGCCTTTTCCAAAGCAAATAGTACATCCGGTAATACTTGTTCACTTAACCTATACAATATACAATATATAGATATAAGTAAATATTTAAACCATGACAACGCATCCATTAACCTACGTTGCATCATCATAAACAAGCTCGGCTATTAGTCGAAGTAGGCGCATTTGAAACCATGGTGCTGGCACATTGTGGTAATTGTATTCTTCCGATAAACGCTCACTAGCAATAATACGTAAAATGCTTGATAATCGAGGGGCCAATGGTTTATACGTATTACGATGTTTCTAATCCTTTATTATTAATCACATTTTACACCGTAGATTAATTAGACTTACTTGGGCAAATTTTGTTACAATACTCACAGCTGCACACACTACACTGGCATGTTGATCATCTAACAGTGCCGTGATCTTGTCACGATACGGAACAAGCATGTCAGGCGAACATCGTTCTACACACTCCAACACAACAATAACCCGTCGTCGTACAGCCTCACTATAATAACGATCAGTGACTGTAGACTAACATGGGCTGTAGTGCTTACCTAGGATGAACGAGTAGTTTAATGACACTTGGTGTCGTGGCTGTGGCAATATCCGTGTTCATTAGATGTGTAAGTGCTGTCAGTGTAAATATAACAAAGTTGTCTTCTCTACTTTGCAAGTCCTATCGAGTATATTAGTTGCCCGACTAAAGCGGATGACTTTCTAAAATATACCTTAAGCATGGCATTGACGAGCATAAGGGCAAACTCGCTGCCATCATTTAGTAGTAGAGCGGCTAGCGTGTAGCCTATGCGTTTATCGGCTATACAATCTGACCGTTGTACTAATGCCGCGACATAAGAAGCAAATGCGTCTACCGAGTAGCCTAGTAGCTGACAATAGGTAACACGCAGCAGACCATCCCGTAAACACACCTGTCAAACCAGCCATATCATTAAATAGTTAGTATTAATCAGTACGTTACAGTATATTATGGGTGGTCGTTGCTTACTACACTGTCATCTTGGGCAAATTCTTTTTGTACATGCTGTAGTTCGGTCTGCACTATACTACGTTCGACCTAGTTATAATGGTGCTTGTGTTAGTGAGGCAATACGGCACGTCATCTACCTACTCGACGGGACTCGCATTGGGTAAGTCGTTTTAGAAACTGCGTAAGACGTAGACTGCCTCCATCGGCTACACGTATGGATGATATGCCAGTAGCACGGGCCGTATTGTTTAACACCTTACTTGGCAGAAAGAACGAAGAAAATGACCCGACATTCATTGTAGTACTATTAATAGCAGGATAAGTAAAGATAAAAGTCAATTAAATCATAGAACGTATAAGGGACTGGCACATGTGTGGAGCCCATCATCAAATAGACTTTAAATGACATAATAGCGACTGATGCTTTATTGTATTCCTATTCTCTATAAAATAATTACACTTTACTAATCGATTCTAATTACATAGATGATGCATTTTATATATTTAAATCAGTTTATCAAATAATATATGTATATTAATATAATAAAATGAGCAGATATATACAATTCATGAACAAAGTATTAACTTGGTATTCATATTTTAGTTTATTTATTTAACAATATAGACATTCTAAATCATTGATAATATACTGTTCTAGCTATTGTACCAATTCCCTCTTTACTACTGTAGTCTATAATACTGCAATTAAAAGTTTATTCTAATTGGTTTATAGAGTTGACCAGTTTGTTGGAAATAAAATCGTTCTTTTACTGGAAATTCTGATGACGATAGTACCGATAATGATGATGCCATTGTAATTATGGCTTATCTGATGCTTTGATTCCCACCTCTTCTTCTTTTTTGCCTCGATACTACTATACGCTACCACCAACAGAGATCACAGCTATTTTAAACATCATGACCGTCATTGAGATTACGAGTGAAGACCAGTTGCATAGTCTGCTTACTAGCAAGACAGCCGGTGTTTCTGTAGTCAACTTTTGGGCTGCTTGGGCACAGCCGTGTAAGCAAATGAATGAAGTTTTTGCCGATCTATCGACTCAATACAAGCTTCAATTTATCCAGGTAAGCAAATAGTATTTGAATATTAGTATAGTGTATTTAATATAATGTACTTTATTGTTATGGCGGTTACCATTAATAGGTAGAGGCTGAAAAGTATCCAGAAGTATCGGAGGGATTTGATATTGAAGCTGTACCAACTTTTATCTTTATTCGAGTAAGTAGTTAAGCTGTATTTTGTGTGTGTGTTGTCTAATAAATCATAAAACAATCAGAATGGCAAGCCAATTGATCGAGTAAATGGTGCCAATACTGTAGAGCTTACAGCGGCTGTAGAGCGTCAATTTACAGCAGCAGCCACTGCTACGCCATCAAACAACAAACCGCGTGCACCATTAGCACCACCGCCACAACGCACCGAGGATGACTTGGAAGCGTATTTGAAGCAGCTTACTCATCGGGCAACCGTTATGATTTTTATTAAAGGCTCGCCAGATACACCACGATGTGGCTTTTCAAAGAAACTAGTCCATCTATTAAATAGTGCTAATATTTCATATGACTATTTTGATATTTTAGGAGATGAGCAAGTGCGCCAAGGTTAGTTACTACTAAGTAGTTGATAGCATAGATTAACTGGCGTTGAACAGGATTGAAAAAGTACTCAGACTGGCCAACTTATCCACAGCTGTATGTTCGAGGCGAATTACAAGGTGGACTTGATATTGTTAACGAGCTACATGCTAGTGGTGAACTAGACGCTTTAATCTCTGCTTCTTAATACTACTATCATTATACATTTTGATTGTGGTTGTGATTTAATAAAGACTATAATGGATAGCATAATAGATTTATAAAATTGAATGAACAAGTAGATACATAAACGCACATGCATACACACATAATAGTATTACCAGACGCGAATCCATTGGCGCCATCGACTTACAGGTGTGGTGGGACAGTTGTTCGAGCTTTTTACTAGTTTAATGTATTCTTGACGAAAACGTACCACTGAATGATCTTCCAGTTGTTGACGTATTTCGTTGGCTGCTTCGTATAAATCAACGAGACTACAATCTCTATGGTATTGTTGTTGGTGTTGTAGACCCGATTCCATTATATCTGGCGTTGATTCGTTACTTTGGGGATAAAGACTGCGATCGACTCGTTGTAGTAGTCGTTCACGTAGTGGCGTAGATACCGGTACTTCGTAGGGTGCACCAGGACGAATAAAAGCATCAACGATATTGCGCAGTTGAATGTTGGTAGCGGCACGGGAAAGCGGAGGACGACGTATGGTCATACTACCACCACCACCACCACCACCACTAGAAGTGGTCATGTTAAATGATGGTGATAGTGGTGACGATGGTGGTGATGATGACGATGAGACCATTGGCTGTGCAGCAGGCAGTGTCGTAAGTGTTGGTGATCGAAGGGGAAAGTTATACGCTGATCGGGCCGATGGTGGTGGCGGTGTTGGTGCACGATCAGCTAACAAGTAAGACTGGCGTACGGAAAGATTATCCTCCCAATGGGCAGGTCGACCATGTGTATCCGTCATCGGTGATGATCGATGATGATGATGCGGGTCATATCTTGGTGCTCGGTCGATACCAGTAATACGGGCCTGAAGATGAGTGACAGTTTCGTAGAATAAAAGTGATTCAAGACTAAGATCGTGCATGCAAAACGATCGGAATCTTGGTAGTAGATCGGGGCAAGCAAGAATGTTATCTAGTGTGATAGATGAAGCTTGTGGCTCATGTTGGCTACTACGCGGTATTGGTGTTGGTTGCCACGAGGCAATTCTATCCCGATAGGCATTCAAGTGTGGAATAGTAGTGGGCGATGGCGGTGGCGGATAAAGAGATGTAGGCGATGTAGGATGTGATAGAGATAAATAAAGTGGAATAGACGTTTCATTAAGTGTTTTATGGCTTATGGAGGAAGGAATACGTCGTATTTGCGGTGTTATCATTTGCGGTACATTAGTGCAGCTCATCGTGTTATTGACATGATCCAATGACATGTTTCGTGGCTTATAGTGTTTGATATCGCGTAAATCACATGCAGCTCTAATGGCTGGGCGAGCTACTGTCCACACATGTGTAAAACTCGCTCCCCATAAAATCCACAAAGCAGCAGGCCAGGTTGAATCATCGCCCCATCCATCTATACGGAATATACCGAATAGAATGCACGATATAATACCAATAATATCGCATAGTACTAATTCATTGCGAATGCCCCAGGCATCGTGTACATCTCGTGCGGCATAAATAAGTGCTGGTGTGACTAGCACTAAATAGATACCGGCAACGACCCAGATATACGTATAGGTGGGCGAGCTGCCACATGAGCCATCGGGGCGATAAAAGAAGGCATCACGGAACATATAGTGGAAAAAGACGGCACCAATAAGAATAATAAGTTCAAGAACAATAATCATTCGTACAAGTGAAGGTGTTGTCAAATGTTGACGATAAACAAATGTCCAATGGGCCGATCGAGGGGAAGTAAGCGTGGCATAGGCCCGGTCTGGATCTACCACGACATTAATGTCGACGTCATTCTCGGTAGAGACAGATGACAGGTTACGCGTATGTTCATGACTACCTGGCCAGTCGCTTCGTTCTTCGTAACCTTGGTTTGAATTGAATGTACAAGCAGTCGTCGACGACGATGATGCTTTCTTTTTTATCATCGGTATACTATTGGGTGTTCTACGACCCATCATTGGTTCATGTGTACTTGTAGTTCGCAATAATTTGTTTACGGTATGTCGTATACTGGATCGTCGGTCAGTAGAATGTGACAAAGGTGATAGTGTATTAGTGTCGTCGTTCAGTTTAGTGTCTTGTGTTTGTTCGACCGCGTAAAGTCTTGCTTCGCCCAGGCGATAAGCAGCAATAATGCGGGTGAGTCGAGCAAGTAACGTCATAAGCCATAGTGGCATAAACGCAATGGGTATCCAAAGGTGGAGTGCACAGGGATAGTTGCCAGCCAGTGGGATTTTGACCAAATAGTGTACGGAAAATACCGTATTGGCCGTAATACTTACCATGGTAAGTGCTACATCGCGGTGTTGAATGGCTGGATGTCGTCGGAATCGGTAGAATAGAAATGAAGTCAATGCAAGAAATACTAGCCATACGGCTGTCGTAGTGTAGTAGACTACTTGGCGTGAGTATGGGCTAAGTACACTAAGGGCGGCTGTCATAATAGAATTATAAAGTATAGCCAGAAGTAATAAGTTTAAATTTACGATTTTGTTCAAGGTCTGCGTCCAGAATCAGACAAATTCATCAATGATTTACGCGTGGGATTTAAATACGCGTTAATGTGATAGCGATGGTAGAATAGGTGATTGGTTAGTAGAGCTGGTAGAATGGTAACGGCGACAAAATATATTGGTTTTAGCAGTACGTCAGAACATCGAGTTGCGTAAATGGTGTATCTAAAATGAATATGGCTTAAATTTAATATAACTTTTACGAAAATAACAATAAATTATTGGCCCACAAATGTAGCAATTGTTCATTTAATAGATAGTAATGAATGGAAAAAGTGGATGTATGGATAGCGAAGCGTAGAGGCAATAGAATAGGATTAAATATGAAAAATGCCGTGCTCGAAACGGTACAAGGATGTGTTAACAAGAATGGGGAAAAACTCAAGGATAAACACGGACCAGTCTATATATGTAATTAGCGAAAGAAAAAGCAATTAAAAAAGACGATCCCACGTGTTAGTATAGCTTGTTCTGCACGTGTGTCTATAAACGAAATGGTACAATGACAATTAAAGATACATAGTTGCACATGGACATTGTTTAAACACCAATGGTAAATAACTAAGAAAGAGTGTATTAAAATGCAATCGTATTACCAGCCGTTTTCTTTGGCCATTCTCAAAGCAAGTCCAGACCGTAATTCGTCAGAATCGACTCCAAATGCTGCACGTGTCTTGCGACCAACCACCGAGGAGTTTAGAGACCAGCATTTTGAACTGCCACGACGGGAAATGTGATTTTTTGAGCCTTGACGGTCGATCCAGTCGAGAAAACGAGGATATGTGTTCAAGTACATCAGCATAAGGATTTCGGTCACTGCCGGTTGTAATATGTCGGCGGTCAAATCATTTTGTTCAAATTGCTGCAACACATTACGGCGTACTTGATGGGACAGATTCAATTCGTACTCGGCATCGGGCCGCAAGAATAGTTTATAAATTTCCCGCAAGCCATTAATCAGTTCTCGGGGCAATGGCTTTGGTTCCAAATCTAAATCATTGTCGAGTGAGTCCGAATGTGTGAGCATTGGTGGGACCGAGTGATGTCGGGCCTGCTCGCTCATGTAATTGGCTACCGTAGTAATGGCACCCAATGATCGGACACGCAATCGGTTGTGACGAATGGCATCAAGTGGGTCGAGTCTTTTGTTGTGGCCATAGTTGTCATCCTGCTGGTGTGCATTGCAATAGGTAAGAATTTCATCTTCTGAAAATCCGCCCAAGGTATGGGCCTCGGATACTTGCGATGAACGGCTAAATGAACGGCTACGGGCCAGTTCTGGAGAGAATACAGATGAATTGTCTGTGTATTCAGACTTGGGCAATGAAGCCATCACTGGCGAGTCCATACCTTCGGCAGATGTCTCGGGAATGGTAGCAAGCTCGTGATCATCTTTAAATAAAGAATTTGACCGATGAGTGGAATAGCGATCGATTTGAAGTCGCATTACTTCTTCATAAAATAAAATATTTTCAACGGAAAAGTCACGAACTGAATAAAGGCGGAATTCACGACGCCATATTGGATCGTCAAGTAGCATTTTGAATTCGGCAATGCCTTGAATACGCTCAAGGGAGTCGCAGCTATTTTTGCGATTACCTTTAATGTGACGCTCAGCCAGCCAGGCTGGTCGAGCTACCGTCCATAGATGGGCGATAAGCGTACCAATGACGAGCCACATAGCGGCGGGAAATACGTTGTTGTTATCGAAGCCAAGCCATTTAAAAAGAAAATAGAGAGCAAAGAAGAACAGCGCAATACCTTGAGCAAAAAAGTGCTCTACACGAATGCCGTAGGCGTCGTGAATACCGCGTGCGTGATATACGATAAATGGCGCAATAAAGATAATATAGAAGCCGCAGCTAATCCACAAAGGTAGATAGGCGGCAGAATGACCACAGCGGCCGAGTTTAGCTGGCATCCAAGTAAATTCAGATGGATAGCGCAGCTGCATGATAAGTGTTAACACAACGTGGACAATTAGCAGTATACCGATGGATATACATAAGGCACGTGTAGTAAAGCGACGTCGATAGGATAGTGACCAATGGCAATGCGATGGTACATTATCAAATGACTTCATATTTGGTTTACATTGATTGTCAGGCGCTGATAATGTAATATGGTGCATATTCATGGCCATATCATCATGCGGCACTTCCCACGAGTTTGTGTTGGTAAGCTTTTCCTGATCCATTTCTCTCATAGAGGAACCGAGACCATTGTAGCTTCTCATGGGTAGCGTGCGAAGATCTATAGCCTGTAATCTTGCTTCGCTAAGCCGATACATGAAGATAATGCGTGTTAGGCGGGCAAAAATGGTTAGAATATAAAGAGGATAGACGATTGCTGGAATCCATAGCATAATAAAGCAAGGATAGTTGTAGTAGTTAATTGTTTTAGTCAAATGTAAAACACTGACAATGGCATTGGCCATAATGTTGAGTAAAGTAAGCGGAACATCACGATTGTAAATAATCGGATGATGACGTCGGTAGAGGAAGTGTAGTGTTGTGCCAAGGATAACCACGAGAATGACTGGAATCGCTGTAAAGTAGACTATTTGGCGAGTATCACCAAAGAGAGATATGTTGGCCGATTGTTCTAAAGCCATAGCTATTTTAGCGGGAGATGCCATGATCAAAAATACCGGTTATTGCTGTTGCTATTGCTGCGTGTATGGTGGCTGTACGAACGCGTATATATAAGTTGTTTGTCTAAGTAATAAGCAAAAATAAATGATTAAAGCGAGGAAGCTCAGTGGTTATCGGCAATCGCCGTCAACGGCGCGTCACGCTTGCTATGTTGTTGATGTAGAATGAAACTCGTTATCGAAGCCGTATAGTCTATACCGAAGAATAGGTTATACAACTATCGCAAATATTGATCGTAATAAAAAAGAAGGAAAGACGGTAGAATAGAAAGGACAAGGACAGCAAGTGTTTAACTGGGATAGACGGAGTTGAGTGCAAGAATCAGCTAATATAATTTTCTAGTAGCCTTCCATTAGCTGTTAAAAGTACGAGCACGTGGCCATACAGTTGTTTTGTCAAAATAAAACTATTATGGTGGCTATTTTCGTTTTTTTCTCGCTATATTTTCGATCTTTAGTTGTCCGAACTATTCTCAGGTGAGCGGCATTAAAAATCGGAGCTATAACTTAAAAATCGGCAAAGCAATACGGATGCGCCTCACATGTACACTGCCTAGTTTGGCAATTCGAATAAAATAGTAATTGCTGCCACGAGTTTAAATGACGGCATTGCCTAATTGGGCCCAATAATAATTCAGCAACAAAATTTTAAGCTTGACACGGGTACCGAAATACTTTCTACAGTCTTTGTTATAAAATATAATGACTGAATGATTTAAAAATACGGATTTGACGTAAATCTTCCCATTGTTAATTAGTTAATAAAACCAATAGATTATTCTTTATTTGTTTTGTCAACTTTGGTGCAAAAGGTCTGCCAAACAGATTGTAATCGACGAATTAATAAATCGACCTCTTCTTTATGCATGCCCTGTGCTGCTGCTACGGTCATATACGGGCAAACAGTACTCACTTTCTGCTGTGCTGTGCACACCGCTGAGTTGACCGAGCTTGTAGAAGCTGTCGGGCCATAGATATCTATATGTGCGCCATATCCTTCAAACTTAAACCGGTCAATCTGCTTGATATCTGTGCTTGTAACAACTCTATAAAAATGGAAATATTAATTTAATATGGCAGATTGTAATACGCGGGGTTACCTTGCTCCAGTGACTCGATGGGCAAATAGCATAGCGCCTAAATCCGTTAATGATTTTCCGCTGGCCAATAAAGGCTCAAGCGATAGTGCTAACAGGTATTGCTTAGCTTATATGGATATGATGGTCCGAGGCGTGTGTGTGTGTGTGTGTGTAGCACGCAACCTACCCATTGAAATATCATTGCGTGGCGTGTCTAGCACACGCGTGCCTAGCTCGACTGCAATCGCTGACAACTGGTCAGAAAGATAATCGTAGACTTCCTACCAGTCGGTAATTGGCTTTATTGCTATTACAAACGCAAAACGTGGTCTTACCTTGCGATCGCTTAACAACTTGCGATAGCCAGTTTCACCTAGTGTGAGTAACGTGATGAATACATCTAGAATGGGTGTTATTGATGCACGGCCAGGATAGGATTTTGCCACGTTGGCCAAAAGCGTTTTGCTGGGACTAAAGACAACAGCGCCGCCAACCTGAACGAGTATTAGTCAGCGACGAGATGGTTTGTTGAATCTGTATACTTACAGGAACTAGAAAGTTCTTGTCAGTACTTTGAACTACAAGCAACAATGGATCCTTTACTTCCTTTGTGTACATGTGGCGTGCTGCCTCTGATACAGCGTTCATGCAGCGACGTGATTGCACACCATAGGCATTGTTTACTAAGTGAGGAATATTGAATTTGGCACACAGTTGAGATATGCGACTTAAGCTGTTTAACTAAATCAGTATGCAGGACTTTTTTTTAGCATAGCTTATGTAGCTTACTTATCAGGAATGCGCGGTGCAAAGCAACTCGTAGTCGAGAGTATGCAGACAATGGACTCTGGCCTCATGGCGTTCACCGTCTTTTCTAGCGCATCCATGTCCGTGCATACTTGATCTCCATTAAGACGATTTGCCACAATAACAGGCTCTAGGCCTAGCTACGTTTGTTAATAAGCGTTATACTAGACTGTGCCGGCAAAACACATACCAGCACTTAGAATAGCCTTAAATGCGGATTTCTGGTCAATACGTGGCCAGATGACATAGCGTGCATTTGGTCGCTGATTCCGCAAAGTGGCCAAGCACAGCGATATGGCCATACCTGTAGCGATAGGCACAACCAGAGAAGCTTGTGCCGCCTGCTTTGTTGCGCCTATAGATATTATTGGTTAATTCACAAATGTATCACCGCTTTTCTAAACTATCAGTAACTGTTGAAGACTTTTAGTATTTAGATATTGATTTGTATTTGTGTAATAAAATCTAACTAATTGCATGATATTATAATAGCATTATTAAATTAAATTATTTTTATTAATGGTTAGCACAATCTAATATTGCTACAATTAACTAAATTACGTAAATAAGCAAAGTTTTAAATTAAAATTGTTGTATTTATTGTAATTAACTTTTTCCCATCAGTAATTTTTAGCTTTGTAACTTTTATTATTCAATAATGCTATAAATACATAATACTGCTGCTTAAATAATAATAAAGATGGCTTTTATAAGCCAATTCATTTTAATTTATTATCAGAGTTTATACAATTACAAATTTTGTCATAAATCTGCTGATTTAAGCTATTGTCATAAGTTAAAGTCATTTGATATTAATAGTATTTTTTTTATTAAATTGATATTAAAACATTTGACTAAGCTACTATTTCTATTTTTTTTCCCATTTAGCTGTTTGATCAAAGTTACATTATTTTATTACTGTTGTTGTAACAATATCATTCATTTTTATTGAATCAAAGCAGACCAAGCTTTGTAATAAAATATAATAGCATTCATTAAGCTATTATAATTGTTAGTGTGTATTAAATAATTAAATATGTGCTTAATGCTTTTAATTGTACATCTTTTGATTTTACATTTAAAAATGTAGCAGCATCATTTGTGATATATTTAGCAATAGATTTAATATTGGTATTATCATAATTATATGAACAACCGTTAAAATGTTTAATATTGCACTGGATAATTTTTACTAGGTCAGTTTTCTGCTTTCTGGCAATCAAAACAAACTGACATCTGCTGCTGGAACAATCTTCATAAGGACAAATAGGCTGTAATCTTGTTAAATAAATATTTTTTTCTTAAACTTGCAACTGTTAACAAGCTTAAACTCGTCAACAGCGGCCCTTAGTTCTTCAATACTGTTAAATATAGCCTCTTTAAGTAGTTTGGTAGATTTTTGGCGGATTTTTCAAAACGGTGTATTTTAATAAATAAAATTTAAAAAACAATGTATTTTTCAAAATTCCCTAATATTTTATTGTGTGTATATATTGTTAAATATTTATAATTGTGCTATTTGTTAGCAATCGCATTAAGCTAACGTGCTAAATGCGTCATTTCCATATCAGAAAATAGTCAAGGGTCCGTCAGGGACTGTCGGGGATTATCGGCTACATACTAATATTATTTATATAAGTGCAGTGAAGGTGGTGTAACTAATATTGTCATACTTCTAACACTTAGGTTGTCGTAAAAAAAAGTTGTTGTTACAATAGGATCAAATTACAATGATTCAGTCTGAAAGCATTTCATTTGATATAGAAACTAGTAAACTATTTAATAACATGCAGGTAAAAAACAAATGCTATCGATTTAAAGCCATTCTAATACCGTTTCATTCTTAGCAAACTATGTCAAAGCTGCTTAACAATATAGAAGATGCCAAGCTATCACGACGACGTGCCAGTATTAATATTTAAATTATTAAAACAATAAATTATGAATACTTAATTTAAATGTTTATCATTATTTTATTCATTAAATACGCTTAGCTTGCTTCATTATACGAAAATCAGTACGTAAGTGTTTACAGTCTGCTAAAAATTTAAGCTGTTTTGCTGTAGATCAGCTTGTTTGGCGTGCCCTTAGTTGGATTGGAAATAACATTGGGGGTAGCATTGCTGACAAGAGCACCGTAAAGGGCGTTGACGGTGGAGTATTTGCCGCTGGCTAGGTAAAGTGCGGCAATACCAGCAACGTGAGGAGAGGCCATAGAAGTGCCAGAGATGGTATTTTTGGCACCGTTATTACCCCTCCACAATGAGGTAATATCGACACCTGGAGCGTAGACCTTGACACAGTTTCCGAAGTTTGAGAAGTAGGCTTGCTTATCAGTCTTGTCGCTGGCAGCAACGGCGAATGCACTGGAGGCACTAGATGGAGAGCCTTCACAGGCATCGCCAGCATTGTTACCAGCAGCAACGATAAAGGCAATTCCAGCCTTAACAGCGTCATTTACGGCATCATCAACTGCCTTGGACTTGCTGCCGCCAAACGACATGTTTACAACGGATTTGCCAGGACGAGCATTTTGAGTAACATATTGAATACTGGCAAGTACGCCGGAAGCGGTACCAGAACCGCTGCTATTAAATGCTTTAACACCGTAGATCTTGGCCTTTTTGGCAACACCATAGGTGGCCGAACCAACAGTGCCGGCAACATGAGTGCCGTGACCGTTCAAATCGGCATTAGCTTCGCCGGTGACGAAGCTCTTGATCAATTTGGCGCGGCCTCCAAAATCGGCATGGGATTCTTGGATACCGGTATCAATGACCCAGATGTCGACACCTTCACCAGCAGTGTCTGGATAAACAAATGGCTTGGTGAGATCGAGAGCGCGTTCAGAAACACGCGTCAGACCCCAGCTGGGTGGAGTGACTTGGTTGGCTGTGATTTGCATAATGCCATCTTCTTCGACATATTCAACACGTGAGTCCTTCTGTAGTCTTTTAACTTCGTTTTCAGAAAGCTGGGTGGCGAAACCTTGGAATGACTTGGAGTTGTAGGTGTGCTTGTACTTCTTTCCAACAAAGTTGTTGGTCTGAGCAATGAATTGCTTAGCATCGCTTCCAGCGCGAAGCTTGACAATGTAGGTTCCTTTGACCTCGGACAAGAGAGAGTTGTCGCTGGCCTGGAATGCGTTATCTTCAAGAATGGCACCGTTAATGGGTGTTACAGCCAAAAGAATGGCAGAGACCAAGGATAGAGCAGATACGAATTTCATGATAAAATGGTGTTAACTTGACAGTGGTGATAAACGAGTAAAAAATAGTTTGGTGTAGAGATTGTTTGTAAAATGAAGCGTAAAAGAACGTAAGCGTAAGTCAAGAATGGGTTGCTTGTTTGTTTGGTATATTTTATGGCAATTAGGCCAACAAATACGTGCTTTAAATAAGAAATTTGATTATCAATACAACTTGTTACTCTAATCAATTCTTTACAATGTTAACATTCAAAGCCTTTAAGTGTTGAAACATATGTGCCACATGTACTCTGTTCCCATATTTTTTATCAAACACCAGTTAGATTATTGATAGACAAAAAGCCGCTATTTACGCTAGGCGACGTGAAACCAAGTCGCAAAAGCAGTACATTAAGTAAGTGAACTTGGCTTATCATGTATAATTGCCAAAATCATTATCGCATTAATGCACGTGCAATGTAATAATCAGATGGTGAAACATGACCCATTGTTTTTACCCATTGCTGTTGACCATTTAACAAAAAGCTAAGGAGGCACCGACTCATTTAGGCAAAAAATAAATTTGTTTTTATTACCACATATAATTAAGGGGAATCTTGAAAAAACCCGTTTTTTATTTTAATTAGAAAAAAACTTTTTTAAACTGATATTAGTCACCATATTTTATTAAAATGAAGTATATTAAAAAACAGAGATAAAATATGGTTAACGGCTAAAGCATTGAGTTGCAGAGTGTGCTAACACTGCTGGTGTAGCCGGTATTAATTTTTGTTATTGAAAATACGTTTTTAATTAATTACTGTTATCAATAGATGGTATTAACGATACAATTAGAGTATTATAATTAGAAAATACATAGTTTTTAAATTTCATTATAATAAAGTCTTCTTTTTAAAATTTATTAAATTTATTTACTAATAAAATCTTTTTTGTTTGCCCTACACTTTGTTTTTGTAATGACGTTTATCGCAAATTAAATACTCTTTAATGGCATGTTTTTTATAGCTGTTTCATTAGTAGTTTGTATTTGTTTTTCAATAAAAACGCTTATTTCAACATCAACTACTGTTTTAATACTATTAGTACTAATTTCTACATATCATATTTTTTATTGTGTTTTTAAGTTGCAGTTAGCGCAAGTATATCGTTGAAAGTCTTTTGACAAATAAAACACGATTGGCATTGTCATTAATATTGCTACAATTAACTAAATTACGTAAATAAGCAAAGTTTTAAATTAAAATTGTTGCATTTATTGTAATTAACTTTTTCCCATCAGTAATTTTTAGCTTTGTAACTTTTATTATTCAATAATGCTATAAATACATAATACTGCTGCTTAAATAATAATAAAGATGGCTTTTATAAGCCAATTCATTTTAATTTATTATCAGAGTTTATACAATTACAAATTTTGTCATAAATCTGCTGATTTAAGCTATTGTCATAAGTTAAAGTCATTTGATATTAATAGTATTTTTTATTAAATTGATATTAAAACATTTGACTAAAACACTTAATAAAACGTCTATTCCACTTTATTTATCTCTATCACATCCTACATCGCCTACATCTCTTTATCCGCCACCGCCATCGCCCACTACTATTCCACACTTGAATGCCTATCGGGATAGAATTGCCTCGTGGCAACCAACACCAATACCGCGTAGTAGCCAACATGAGCCACAAGCTTCATCTATCACACTAGATAACATTCTTGCTTGCCCCGATCTACTACCAAGATTCCGATCGTTTTGCATGCACGATCTTAGTCTTGAATCACTTTTATTCTACGAAACTGTCACTCATCTTCAGGCCCGTATTACTGGTATCGACCGAGCACCAAGATATGACCCGCATCATCATCATCGATCATCACCGATGACGGATACACATGGTCGACCTGCCCATTGGGAGGATAATCTTTCCGTACGCCAGTCTTACTTGTTAGCTGATCGTGCACCAACACCGCCACCACCATCGGCCCGATCAGCGTATAACTTTCCCCTTCGATCACCAACACTTACGACACTGCCTGCTGCACAGCCAATGGTCTCATCGTCATCATCACCACCATCGTCACCACTATCACCATCATTTAACATGACCACTTCTAGTGGTGGTGGTGGTGGTGGTAGTATGACCATACGTCGTCCTCCGCTTTCCCGTGCCGCTACCAACATTCAACTGCGCAATATCGTTGATGCTTTTATTCGTCCTGGTGCACCCTACGAAGTACCGGTATCTACGCCACTACGTGAACGACTACTACAACGAGTCGATCGCAGTCTTTATCCCCAAAGTAACGAATCAACGCCAGATATAATGGAATCGGGTCTACAACACCAACAACAATACCATAGAGATTGTAGTCTCGTTGATTTATACGAAGCAGCCAACGAAATACGTCAACAACTGGAAGATCATTCAGTGGTACGTTTTCGTCAAGAATACATTAAACTAGTAAAAAGCTCGAACAACTGTCCCACCACACCTATAAGTCGATGGCGCCAATGGATTCGCGTCTGGTAATACTATTATGTGTGTATGCATGTGCGTTTATGTATCTACTTGTTCATTCAATTTATAAATCTATTATGCTATCCATTATAGTCTTTATTAAATCACAACATTTTGATTACCATGACGTTTATCATTAATCTAAAACCTGAACATCTTGTATAACTACTAATATAAATACTAGCCAGCCAACCAATAATCAATGTTTTAATAAACATAATCTTATGCTTTAATTAATAAGCTATTAGCTTAAAGTATTCTATTCACTTACTAAATTTATTTAAATGTCTATAAATTCTTTTTTGCTTTATTGCTAATCGGAAAAATAACATATCGTTTTCTGATTAGTTGCGTCGTATAAAAAAAGTCATGCAAAAACATAAATTCACTACTTAAATCAAAATTATTTAAATTTACGCCTGAAAATTGGCTAGTATTCAACTAATGTTTTTTTTATTAGCTCGTAAAAAGCAAAATGAATAGAAATTAAAAATAAACGTGTATTTACAATCACCAAAGCATTTTATTTAATAAAATTTATATACGCTAATGATAATAAAAGCATTGGCATAATTGTATAGCAAAGGTAGCAGTGGTATAAAGTGACGTTTTTATTGTATTCCATGTCAAATTAGCCACAATGAGACAGATGATGATGTCATTGTACACCATTGCAGTCCTTTGCAATAAGTTCACACGAATGCTTCTACTGATTAGTAACATTGTATAAAATTGTATCAAATAATTGTGCCCAAATAATTGTAAGCACACGTTCATCATTAATTTTTATTCACTCTTTTGGTTATGGATCAATCACAGCTACAGGAATTGGCGGCCGACTTACTTGGTCAAACAGCGTCAGGCCATATTTTGCAGGCAGCAGCAGCACGAAACACGCGACCACACACTTACGTACGCTACTTGCTCAACGCACTTTACCAATGGCAGGCTGGTCGGAAGAAATATTGTTTGGTTGTTCCGAATTTGCAGGCATGGATTCAAATAATTTTGCCCGTAAGTACTGAGCTTTGTATTTCTTACTGTGGTTTCATTTTACCGCGGCCCTATATCAATTAGAAAGTGCCGGTGTAGGTGAACGCGAAGGTCGAGTTATTAACTCTTTAGTGGCGCGTCGTCATTACGGGTAGGTCATAGAATTGTCTATTGCAACGCAGCAATACGCATTGATTGGTTTGCGCACATACAATAGATTTAGTCACGGTGTTGGCCGCTCTGGAGATATTATGGAAGTTCAGCCAAAAGCGGCAGGATCATCTTTAGTCCAACGTCTTACAAACGCACTCACTTTGCATGCTCTAAGAATTGCAGGTGCGATAAGTGATAACCAATAAGCGAAGATAATGAGTGAAGTAGTATTTATTTAACAAGTAACCAATAATATCTATAGGCGCAACAAAGCAGGCGGCACAAGCTTCTCTGGTTGTGCCTATCGCTACAGGTATGGCCATATCGCTGTGCTTGGCCACTTTGCGGAATCAGCGACCAAATGCACGCTATGTCATCTGGCCACGTATTGATCAGAAATCCGCATTTAAGGCTATTCTAAGTGCTGGTATGTGTTTTGCCGGCACAGTCTAGTATAACGCTTATTAACAAACGTAGCTAGGCCTAGAGCCTGTTATTGTGGCAAATCGTCTTAATGGAGATCAAGTATGCACGGACATGGATGCGCTAGAAAAGACGGTGAACGCCATGAGGCCAGAGTCCATTGTCTGCATACTCTCGACTACGAGTTGCTTTGCACCGCGCATTCCTGATAAGTAAGCTACATAAGCTATGCTAAAAAAAAGTCCTGCATACTGATTTAGTTAAACAGCTTAAGTCGCATATCTCAACTGTGTGCCAAATTCAATATTCCTCACTTAGTAAACAATGCCTATGGTGTGCAATCACGTCGCTGCATGAACGCTGTATCAGAGGCAGCACGCCACATGTACACAAAGGAAGTAAAGGATCCATTGTTGCTTGTAGTTCAAAGTACTGACAAGAACTTTCTAGTTCCTGTAAGTATACAGATTCAACAAACCATCTCGTCGCTGACTAATACTCGTTCAGGTTGGCGGCGCTGTTGTCTTTAGTCCCAGCAAAACGCTTTTGGCCAACGTGGCAAAATCCTATCCTGGCCGTGCATCAATAACACCCATTCTAGATGTATTCATCACGTTACTCACACTAGGTGAAACTGGCTATCGCAAGTTGTTAAGCGATCGCAAGGTAAGACCACGTTTTGCGTTTGTAATAGCAATAAAGCCAATTACCGACTGGTAGGAAGTCTACGATTATCTTTCTGACCAGTTGTCAGCGATTGCAGTCGAGCTAGGCACGCGTGTGCTAGACACGCCACGCAATGATATTTCAATGGGTAGGTTGCGTGCTACACACACACACACACACACACGCCTCGGACCATCATATCCATATAAGCTAAGCAATACCTGTTAGCACTATCGCTTGAGCCTTTATTGGCCAGCGGAAAATCATTAACGGATTTAGGCGCTATGCTATTTGCCCATCGAGTCACTGGAGCAAGGTAACCCCGCGTATTACAATCTGCCATATTAAATTAATATTTCCATTTTTATAGAGTTGTTACAAGCACAGATATCAAGCAGATTGACCGGTTTAAGTTTGAAGGATATGGCGCACATATAGATATCTATGGCCCGACAGCTTCTACAAGCTCGGTCAACTCAGCGGTGTGCACAGCACAGCAGAAAGTGAGTACTGTTTGCCCGTATATGACCGTAGCAGCAGCACAGGGCATGCATAAAGAAGAGGTCGATTTATTAATTCGTCGATTACAATCTGTTTGGCAGACCTTTTGCACCAAAGTTGACAAAACAAATAAAGAATAATCTATTGGTTTTATTAACTAATTAACAATGGGAAGATTTACGCTGTTACTGTTGTCACCAAGTAAAGCTTTAAGTAAAGTATCATTACCATATTGTTAATATTAACTAATTTTGACATTACTGAATTTTTACCAAAGTTATTATGATTATATTTACAATCACGATTGATAATTAAAATTTACTTGCTATTTTTAGCATTTTCAATTACATCATTTACTTAATTGACCAGAATAATATTTGATTAGATACATAAAAAACAATCATATTATCATGATAGTTACCAAACGAGTTGATCTAATTAATTAATGCGTAATTATTGAAGCGAAATCATTATGCACGCTAATCAATATTAATCAGTTTACATTTTTATTTCTACGATTATAATACATACAGGCATTTATCTTGTAATAATAAATATATTGCTACAGTTGTTAAATTATTTAAATAGCAGGGTTAATTATTGCTAAATTGTTCCACTTGTCAAAGCACACAATTAGGCGGATACTTAACTATACAAAAGTCGTAGGTTATTTACAGCTACGTATGTACATAAAAGGAAAAATGCTTGCTTGTGAATTTACTGTAGCATATATTTACTAAACATAAATACTTTGATTGTATAGTGCCATTACTAGTGCTTTGACAGCAGTCTGAATCATTAATGTATAAATTTACAATAAAATACTTTTGTTTTTACTTTAATCCTTACTAATTTAATTATCAGAATTGTCTCAATTAAATACTAAATCAATTTACTAATAGCAATTGTGATTGAATTAAGATAATGCATCTGTATGTTCGTTGGTAAGCATGCAAAGTATACACTATGATGTTATTCGCTAAGTAAATGATTCCAAATATTAGAATTTTAGCTTGAAAGCAAAGTAAGGCTGTAGATTACATCTGAAGCTACTTAAAACATGTGATGTGCACAAAACAGATGTATTTGGGAAACATGAGCAAATATGAATCATCTTTGGTTTAATTCGTATATAATATGAAGAACAAGCAGATGCAACAAAGTATTACTCAATAGTGCCCTGCTTGTATTTTAGCAAAAAATAGTGAATAAAAATACTGCTAACTATATAGACTAATATTTTATTAAAGATAAACAACCATGTGTATTTCCATTTATTGCATGTTATACGTGTTGTCTAAATATAGAAATATTGCGGATCTTCAGAGGTTTGGCGGACAATCAGACTTTTGGTCCAATCCATGACATTATAAAAATAAACATATCTATCAATCTTGACTTTCTTCTAGCTCAATAACCTTATATCTTGCACATTGCAGTCTGGCAATCTTTTTTTTAATCACTAGCTTATATTGTGTTTCATGCATGTATTAAAATGTAATATTTATTATCAAATTATCAAATTTATTCAAATGCAAGCTATTTTTATTATGGGGTCACTTATATTTAGTGGGGGCGGAGTACATCGTTACTGCTATGTGCGTATTTTATGCATAATATTCATGCAGATACGATGTGAAAATTTATATTGCTATTGATGCGTAATTAACTAATGCAGTAAATATAATGATTTTATTATGACGTATTATTCGTTTTACGATTCCGAAAGTATCGTGATCCGGCCTAGAAAACGCTACTGTTAGTGCTTACTAACCGGTGCGATCAATGCCGAACGCCGATTGTCGGTGACAAGCGGATACAAGACTCTCTACGCTAAGTTAACAGCGGAGAAAAAGGAAGGCAAAGGCAGTAATGGAACGCTTCAGAAAATGCTACACGTGGATGTAGAATGGCTTGCGTATTGTCTATTGGACAATAGCGCGGTGACAAGAGAGATAGCAACGAGACTGCATTGAAAGACGCGTTATTTCCTATCCTGCTCGCCTGCAGTTATTGGTCGTGGGTACTGCGCGTGCTGAAGACTGCATATGTACCACAGCAATCTATACTGTTCTTGCCAGCCAAGAACAAGAAAAGGCAAGAGTGCTATTTTTATTGGACTAGAAAGGCTTCACGTTACGCAGATTCTCCCTATCCCTCACTTTCTATCTTGCCCTCTCTCTCTCTTCCTTTCATTTCTGCTCATTCTTAATTGCTCGTGTTACGAGACGCATGGGCCAAATCATTGCCGCTCACATTGCTTCCATTTCTACTATTTAGTAGCACCGTTTTTCATTCTTTTTACGGCTCAAGTACACATTCTTTTTTCGTACTAGTCGCTTGTTTGTGGTCTGGCCTCTGTTTGTCTGTTTATCTTTCTTTTTTTGCATCAGACGCCGTCTTTTGATTATTTGGATTAAAGAATAGATTGCTGTACCTTCCAGTCTTTTCCTGCTTATCACATCTTTTTTATTATCAGAACTTGTTGTTACTACGCAACTACCAACATTGTTGTATCAGCAATAGTGGCCGTTGCGTTTATTAAAGTGAATTTGTTATTTGTAGCCCAATATTTATTGTGGTTACGAAACAAACTTATTTCTCGTTACGGTGGTTGTTATCGACGGCTAGAACTACATTGTGCGTTTGGATCTCCGCCCAGACCCAATCAATATTACATTCTACTATTCTATTGCATCCAATCGTCATAGCTGCTTGTTTTAAAAGGGGCAGTGGCTTTACACTATCACTACTCCCAGCATCATTCCCTCGTCTGCATCGATTTACGCGCCATTGGAATGGTAAGTGCTACGTAAGATCGATACACCAATGCTTGCTACGTTAGCGACAACATCGGCCTGTGAGTCTTTTCTAAAAACAACCTGCCGGTTTCGTCACTATTATCTTTCAAGTCTCCTTTCCCCTTTCTAGGTGGATCAGTTTATGTGTGGGCATTGCCAAGACCTTTATGGTTCTCCTTTCGTGGTGTGCAATCTTCCATTGGAAACTATGCTAGTATTTTCATGAACATGCCATTTTCTTACATATTTGTTATTGAGTCGTAGTTGGTGACTCCGTTTTCTTTTTTAAGATGTTGATTTTCTTGTAAAAATATTCAATTTTGCCAATTAGCGAGCTTTGCAAGTTTCATCATATTTTATTCTTTTCTCGTCCATTGCTATTATTGCCTGCAGCTCTGCTAGTACCTACAGTTAACGTATTGCAACATTCTGTATTCGACATTATCCGCTTGATTGCTTGATTGTCGCTGGTCTTTTCTCTATAACACATATAATCGTTTGTTGACATTATACTGCTTATAGCGCTATCTTGTTATCCTAAGCTCTCCTTGCAACCTTAAGCATCGAGTGCTTCATACCAATCTTCCCTTGCAGATCCTACTCCCCTTTTCTACTCTCCAGCAAATCCACGCCGTGCGTGACGTCGGAGAGCCTTCATTATTCACATATCACGTTGCATACCTTGAAAGCATTTGCTTGCTGTTTTCTCTATTGCTTATTCTCCGTCATTACCATTGTTTACGGCCTTACTAACGGTAAAACGACTTGATTTCTTTTTGCAGTATTCGTGCTTTTGGTTTCTTGTGTATAGCCATCGCAAATTGAACCCGCTGCTTTTTACCAAATATTAGTATCATGGATGTCAATTGGTGTGTCGTTTGTGACCGTCATTTCGACGACAATGAGGTAGGTAGAAACTCTATTTTGTTTCACGTGATTCGATACAACGAATAATCAATAACTAATGCGACTTTCCATACAGTCTACGCTCTATTGCAGTGAAGCGTGCCGTTTTTCTGATTTACGAGTCGAATTAGAAAGTGGTTCGGACACGGCTGAATCTACCAGCCCGTTGGATAAAGATCTTTTTGCCGTAACGACCACCGGCACATCGTCTACCATGTCATCAAATGTGCTACCATTAAAAAACACAACCGGCTTTATAACCACACCGGATTTTTGCGCTCACCGGCGAGCCCGTTCTCTTTCAAATCGTATGCCACTACCGGATCTACGTCGTTTTGGCGTGATGCCCACTCCTGTACCGGTGCGAACCTCTCAATCATCAGAGACCAGTAGTTCAAATGCCATGTCTACTGCAGTCGGCAGCACTGGCCCTCGCAAAACATTAAACTTGTTGCGATCAGCCTCAGTTCCAAAATCTTCGGTAGTGTTTGCTTACAAAAAAGATGTATCAGCTAAATTTTATGCCACTGCTGATTCAGGCTTCACTACTGCAGAATCATCGCCATTGTTGTCGGAAGACGAGGATGACATTGAACTAGAGGGCAAAAACAATAATGCCCAACTTGACAGTAATATGTATAAATATTCATGGCAGGAAATGACAACACCATTAACTAGACCTTGTGCCAGCGACTCTGCTTCAGTGTCTTCACATGCCATCAATGATGCCAATACACCCATTGATAACTTTGATCTGTCTGGACTTGGTGTATGTACACCACAGCTCGCATCCAACGGGACCTATCACGATCCAGAGGCAACGCTACGTCTATCTAAATGGCAGACGACGCAACAAACGCAAAAAGTAACCACGCCCAATGTTGCCGACTGGACGGCCATGGAGCAATGGCTGCAAACGCCTAGTTGGCATATCTCACATTTTGCTGTATCCTGATACTTTAGTGGATTTGTGCATGTGCGTCTATGTGCCATACATTGGCTGTTGTACCATGCTTTTTACTATCATTAAAAGTCAAAATAACATTGGTAAATATAGATTTTATTAATTATTTGTTGCATAAATGCGTCATAAAAATTTATTCGCCATTGCAATTTGTGTAGACTTTTTACTAATAAAGCCTCAATTAACTATATTGAGATTTACATTATGATTACATAAATAGTTGTTATATATTGATTAATTAGAAAACAAATTGTAGAGATCTAAAATATACATAATCATATCGTTTATATTACCTACTATGATATAATTTAATACACAATTTAAATTTTATTTATTAGCTAGTAGATAAAATATTGATTAACAAAATAATAATGTGCCAAAATGGCGTTTAGATACAAAATAAGTAACTAACACCTATTTAGAATGTACTATAGTCTTGAATATGAAACTGTTTCCAATTGCAAGTTTTTGTATTTTGGCATTGAGTATCGCCATGAGCAACAAAAATCTTCTCGTCTGTATTTGGCTTTTTTACGGCCACCAAATCTAAATTAAATGGTGATTCAACATTATTTCCACAGCATTTGTATACACTACCATAGGATTTGAATTGTTGAGTGTAATTAGGTTAGTTCTTTTTTATCATCCATTAGAGATTGTTGCAAATAATAAAGTTTTTATAAGCAATCGCTTTCAGCTATAATGACAAAAAATGGTGACATGTTATAAGCAAATAGCTTAATTATCAATCTAATAGGTGTCATGATAATCTGTAAACTACATCTTCGCATAGAATTGTCAATTCAGTCGTTTGTAAGTATCGTTATTTTATTGTATTGTTGTTATTTTTGTATTAAGCGATTACATTTAACATTATTCATATAGTTAAACTACATTTGTTCTATTAAACATAGATCTGAATGATAGATGGCATTAGTTGTCAAAATATGATACCTTAAATACTTTACAGTAACGATATTACTAAAAAAAGGAGCAAATTGATATGTATTTATTACGGCATAGACATTTATTAAAGATTATAATGCTACATCGATAAACATACTATTACACCATGTATAAAATAGTACAATTTTATAAATAATGCATTACATTCGTCAACAACCGAATTAATATTTTTGAATTCAATTATCATACACAATACAGTATTTTACCTCTGAATTTACTTATATTCCCATCTCTTATAGATGTTGTATTTTTCTGTATATATGGGATACTTGGCCGTAGGCTAGAAATCAACAAGTACTCCTCTTTTTAAATTATGCTTACTGTTTTTGTTATTATATAATATAATACTTTTGCTATATGTTATAGTCTTTATGAGCAGTGTAGTGTCTATATGTTTACACTGTATCGATCATAAATCAACATATGGTGTAATAACTTGCTAGCCTTGTCTCTATTGCATAAAATATCCAGTTGTTAAATGCCATAGGAATTTTACAATATTTAGTTTGAATATAACATATTTAACTCAATTCGTCTAACTTTTATTTATTACGAATGCACACACCAAAAATCGTCAAAGATTCAATGCAAACTACATCAGGGCAAATAATGGAATTGGAACATAATATTGGTGCTGAAACTGAATCGTTTATATCAGTTTGTAGTGGATATTGAATCATTATTGACTTAATGTTTGCCACAGGTTATTGACAGTAAATCATACAACCTGCTATTAAGTAAAACTATTTATTATCATGCCCATCAAGTGTGTATGAAGATGTAGATTCACTGTATACCGAACAAGTACAGGATTGTTATGACTATTTAAGCCTGATGTAGCACGAAATTGTATAGTAGTGAGTACCAATTGCGTGTGCTTTTAGCTACATATTCCCATCTTATATTATTACTATTACAAAAATATGATAGTAGAAATTGAACCGGCAGCCGAGTTATGCAATGTCCAGCAGAGATGTCGCGAATATTTAGACGGTATTAGGCGTGTAGCAGTTATTGGTGCAGGTGTCAACGGATTGCTAGTGACTCGTTATATTAAACAAGAGTGTGGCCAACTAGATAGCTTGCGCGTATTTGAACAGCGCAATGAGATTGGCGGTACTTGGTAGGTGGCAGGACCGGCAGATTGCAAAGCGAATTAAACACTATAGCCAAGTAGGATTTACTCTGAATATACGGGTCCGCGCCCGGATATTCCGTCAAAGCCCATGTCTATTGAAGAGGCCGCACGCAGTCCTTCAGTAGAATCGCCTATTTACATTAATTTACATACCAATCTGCCGCTATCCATTATGGCTTTGCATAATCGACCATTTCCTGCATCATTGCCCGAGTTTCCTCAATTTCCACCCGTGCTACAATATTGGCAGGACTTTGCCGACGACTATCAATTGCGCCAACACATCTCGTTTAATACACAAGTCACTTTGGTCGAGAGAACAGACGACAATAAGGAATGGCGTGCTTTATTAAAAAAGCAGGAATCGAATAGTACAGAAACCACTGTATGGGAAGAGCGATTTGATGCGGTCATCGTATGTAATGGCACCATCAAGTGCCATTCACGCCAACCATTCCTGGATTAGCTTTATTATACGAAAAATGGCCCAATCGCGTTAAACACGTATTTGAATATAGACGACCGGAAGCCTATGAAGATAAGGTAAGTGATGCGTGTAATGAATATACAGCGCCATTAATAAATGTACAAATAGGACGTCATGGTGGTTGGCAACGGACCATCGGCCGTTGATATTGCGCGTGATCTACGGCCTTATGTAAAACGACTAGTACGATCGATCCGTGGCCAGCCAATTACAGATGAGCTACGTGCCATTACAGGTGCTGTGCTAATACCAGAGATTAAGCGTATTTACGTTGGACCAGTGACCAATATTACCGAGCAGAACAGTTTAAATGAGTTTCAACTACAGCAACAGTTGGAACTAAATAAACCAACCGATCAACAGGTTTGGATAGAATTAGATGATGGGAAGATTATACCAGCACCGGATAATATATTATTTGCTACAGGCTATCGATACGCACTTCCTTTTTTGCCATGGTTATTCGAGGATAAAGAAAATAGCGATTGGCCACCGGTCTTGGCCGCCAATAGCCTGTATTGCAAAAATCTATACAAACAGATATACTATACGGAGTTACCGACCCTTATGTTTCCAGGCCTACAAAAGCAAGTGAGCGTCATTACGATAATGGAACGACAGGCATGGCATATAGCAGCGGTGCTTTCTGGTCAATGCGGCTTACCGTCACGGGCCGAAAGGGCGCTAGCATGGCAGGAAGAATTTGAACTTAGCCAAAAGAACGGCAAAAACGTACATATATATGCAGGTGATCGTGAGTGGCAGTATATGGACTGGCTGGTAAACGATGTGCTTCAGGACCCTCGATATTCAACCATGATTAATACTGGCGTAGAGAAAAGCCACCCGACTAAGATATCGGACCAGTGGAAAGAGATACGTGAACATGTACGCGAACAACGGCGAATTAAGCTTGGATTTTAATATTGTTGTAATTGTGTAAAGTATTATACGAGTAGCGTGCTTTATAATTATACAAAGGATAGACTATTTTTTAATGAAACATTAGTCGTTAAAGTAATATTATTTATTGTCATTTAGTCAAATTTTGTCACGATGTATTTAGTAGTCAATGTTTTATAATGTGCATGAAATAAACAATGTAACATACCATTTGATTTCTTTAAAATTAACAAGGCCGATTATTGTTGTTGTTGGCCATATGTAAAAAGATTGCTAGAATATTAATAGAAGCCATATGATTGCAATTCCATGTCATCCCGCAGTTTTTGTTGCATCTACATACAGTATGGATTATTGCATTTGAATGGTCTTTTCTATTTTCTAATATTACATTATTGTATTAATAATTAAACATGAATTAATTAATGTTGGATGCAATATTATACATGTTATAGTGATGAATGAGTGTTCAAGTGTATTTAAAGTGTTGAGGTGTAAAATGGATAAATAAAAAAATAGAAAGTCAAGGTATAATAACTTCCATATATTAAATAATAAGTAGACTCATGCAATTCAATGTCAAAAGATCAAAGCTACCATTCTTGATTGAACTACACATTTGTTATTTTACTAAACATGGAACTGGGTGGTGCGTGACATTAAATATCAAATTATAATGCTTTGAATGCTTTACAGCAACAATAATATGGATTATTATTTATTTATTTATTATATTGCAAGTAACATGGAATACTATAACATTTATAAACACTGATATCAAACGTTGGAAATAGTGCAGATTAATTAAGACTTTGACTAATTCAATCGGAGTTGATGTGGCACTGCTTCAACAAATAACGCTTCTCAGTATTAAAGACTGATCGACGGTTTATTATTCGAGTTATGAATCTTTTTGTCCTTCATTTTAAGGATAGGGGCTCAAAGTACAATAGCTTCATAATATTAAATAAAGAATGACAAGATTACATGCGACATAGAATTAAACTGTTTCTATAGAATTTTCCATTGGTACATGTGCCTTGGGACTTGCATGGTGTATGAGCCAATCAATATGAACTAAAACCAGCCCTCGTGGAACCAGAATGGCCGTAGATATGCACACTTTTACAGTATACTGTTTTCATTAATATCTTTAGTTTTTCATAACACTCAGTTCTCAACGCAAACCATGTCTTTATCCCAGCAGCAAATAAAATCGGATAATCTTACAGTTGATCGCCAGAATGCCTGTACTAATGAGGATTTCTTATTTGAAGTTGAGCTTCCCAGTGAGGCACCTCCATGCTATTCTACCTATCCAAAAGGCCGCATGTCTAGTCTTTCATTTTTATCAACTTTTGCTCGCCGTGGCAGTGTTGACGTAAATAGAAACATCTATCGGCCAGCCTGGAGCTATCTTAGAAGCTCGCTCCATCAGACTCATTTGCTTTATCTTGAGAAACGTATCAACGAGCAGGACTCGGCTAACAATTTGAAAAATAGCAACGAAAACGTAAACATGCTACAAGCGCACCAGTGTAAGCTTAAATAAGGCAGTGTGTAGTCAAATATGTTAATTTTTTTAATTAGTTTTGCACTCATCATGCCCAGTACCAGCGGTTAACGACCCGGATATTCAAAACAATGTTAGTCGTGACAACCATGTTTTAGTCCAGCAGCTAGCAGATACGCAGCTTCATTTTTTAAGAAAATTGAATTTTACACAAAGTCACTATGTGGATCAACTAATGGGACAGTCAACGTCGACACGATCCAACACCCGCAATATCCTACAGTTGTTTGCGCTACGTAATGACACCACGACATCAGATAAATGTGTAGACATTTGTTATAATGCATCTGCAGCATCCTTGGACATATTTCAGCAGTATTTTGAGACTATAACGCCGTTCACAGATTTATATAAATCCTGTTTGGAGATTTTGAAAAGCGTGTAAGTGTCCGTGCAGTAAAACCAGCTTTGAATGGGAAAATGACATACAAATCTTCAGATGCCCACCCAATCCATGGTCCCCGACAATATTTACCGAGCTATTGCCTGTTGTATGTATAACTGACTACATGCAAATATATTGAAGCTATTCAGCCTAACTATAGCGTATTTAGTTTCAACAAATGAAGATTTATTCGGAATTAGCGGAAGCCCACAGTAACAGTATAATTGCATTTGAAAATCTATATTCCACTGACAAAAAACTCCGAAAAGCGATTAAGGTAAATGGTTGAATATACAATTATACCTAGAGACTAACATAACATTCACGAAAAGCAACTAGAAAATAAAGCACCCGCAGCATGTCAACAGCTAAGACACCTGCCTTTTGTAGCTGCAGTGGAACATCTTTGGCATATTGGCAGTGTACTGCGTAGTATCTATAAAAACAATACACAGTCATCTGAAAGTGAAGTAAACTCCATGGTAAAACCGTGTCTAGACGTCTTAGAAAAGACTGCAATGGATTTATGGCCACGGTAAGCACTCTTTGATGCGGCTTTTCATGAAACAATCTAAATAGCATTAAATACGCATCTTATTATTGATTTACAGGCTGTGTAAACTAGCGGCTCATCAACAAATAGCTTTAATTCAATCTAATATTTCATGTTTAAAAGCACCGTTATTGTCATTAGAGCACCAGCTTTTATATGTTTCTCCAATTTGCTATCAAATACCATTATTTAATAATCAATGGATACACGGATTTGCATTAATGTTTACCAATGAAATTATACTTATGAATCTTAAAAAAGGCGAAGAAAACTGCTTTATAATTCAGGTATTATAGATGTGTCCTATATCTGATAAAAACACGCTAACAAACAATATGGAATAGACAAGAACCAGTTGGAAAGGCGCTTGCATACAACGGATTAAATACCGCAATTCAGCGATTAATTATGGATTTGCCATTCATTCACCGTATACTTATACTGCACGAATATGCCTGGATTCAAAAAGTAAATTTACCGAATGGCGAAAGATACTTGAAGAGCTGCCAGTGCAGTGGAAACCGACAACATCAGTTATTTCATCGGCGCTTATCTCAGGACCTTCCAATGTGCCAAGGTCCAACTCCTTCACACGCGAACTAGTCAACTCCAACGTCCCGGGCCCTTCGAGTTAGTTGGAAAACAACCTACTGGTAGTAATAAATTAAATAATTAAAACAATAAACTAATTGGACCGTTGACATTATTGCTAAATAAATAATTCGAGCGTAATTGTATTAAGCGTAGCTAGTTGTAATATGCTAATAATGTAACATAGTTCAATTAACTAGACGATTTGTTACACATAAAATCATGAATAAACTAATCATTGCCATACTTGCTGCTACAATTTATTTGTCACATTACTTTAACCATTCTACAGTTGTCTAAAACTTAAACAATGTAAATTGGTTTCTTAATTTAATAGCATTTTGTATTATTTCTACTATATTAAAAATATAATTGTAAGCTATCTGATAATTTTATTACTTTATTTACATTGATATTTGTTTATATTTGTAATTAATTAACAAACCAGAACGGCATGCTTTTATTTAAAATAATAAATAAAATATTAAGAGTTGCCGATTTAAACAAAATACTAGGCTTCTAAACCAAGACTCGACACAACTTGCTCCAGCATAGTAACTTTTTCATAATATTCACGACGCCATTCATTTAGTTCTGCCAAATATTCGGATTTTTTTGTATTATTACAAACTTCGTTATCAGTGATAATAGTATTATCTTCGTCGTTGTCGGCATCATCATCATCACTGTCGTCATTTATGTACTCGAATTTATAATACTGTTGTAACCAATAGCGTATTTCATCTATTAATACAATAGAGTCGACATCTGCCGTTCAATAATTTCATCCGCACTATCTTGCACTAATTGGCGGAATTCAGGCATTGATGCAACATAACTTAAATGAGAGGCAAACCATCGCACACACCACTGCTCCAAACGATCTAGCCTCCATTGGGCAGCCTGGCGATAAAGCGTAAATATATTAAATGGTAATGAATCTAGCGGATTTGTATTTGTTGTTAGCAAAAATGCCGTTTGTTGATTCTCTGCTTCTTGTAGCACTTGGTCCACTGTTGTTATTGGAAGCGTTGCAATACCAATGGCTGCCAATGCACGTAGTCGCTCGAGTAAAAGCATATCGGCAATAACCAGTGTAGGATGTAGCGCATATACTGAAATGTTGCATCGATCTGTGTAAAGAAAAAGAAATAAAGCCTGTATAACTGCTGTATTCACTTCTTCACTCGCATTTTCAAAGCCAAGGCTATCTAGTGCTGGTAAATCGAATATATATTTGTTAGATTTAGTTGTTTGTGTATCATAAAAAACTGCTTCATTAATAAATGTTACGAGTGCGCCTTCTAACAAAGTCTTTACATAATCACATCGTGTACAGAAAAATACTCTGTGTGCTGGATACTGAAATCCATAAGCATTCACAATAATATCTTCGTATGCTGGTTGTCTATTATCCAAAATGCGATTTTGACAAAGTTTTCCAAATCCATTTGAAGTTGTCGCGTTTGTTCTTCAGTAGCACCTACTATAGCCGTTTTGTTGGTTGTTTTTGCTATGGCTAATCCCAGTTCTAAACGATAAGCAGTTGCTAATTCTTCTAGCTGAATATGTTCACAGAAATGCAACATCATCCTTTGTAGCCCAACGGGCACTGCCGTACCAGCCAGTGTAGACTGTGGACGTACTACTGTATCGCCAGTGTAAAGGTAGTGTAAAGCAGCTTGCAAACAATGCAAATGTACCATTGGTAAAAGTAGCGGGTGTTTGTCTTTGCTATAGTACTCTTGCTCATCAACAGTAAAGCATAAATCCCAAGCATTATCGCTCATATCATCTGGCAAGTCTTGTTTTGCTATTGGCTTAGCATGTTCTACAATAACTCTATCAAACCATGATGATCTAGCGGCTAATATCACACGATGAGCCCAAATAGCAGTTTTCTTGCCCGAAGATTCTATCGCTGGCTGTTTTTCAATAAAACGAATTCTTAGGTCAGGATAGCTTTTGCCGGTATCTGCCTGGGCAAGTATTTGCCTCATAAACGCTAGGAAAGGTCGCGTTTCGCTGACTCCTTTAGTTAAACGATGCTTTTTAAGTAGCTGGCGTACACTATCTGTTAATGCACCGTATAAACAACGTTCTCCCTGAAAAGTATGAGGATCGCAGATGGCGCCATTATTTAGTAAAAATTCGCACAAGCTGTAATGTCCACCAAACATGCATAATACAATGGTACACACTGCCAGCGATCTTCACGATTGATAGGTACCGCATAATTACTGACCAAGCTATGGAGTAATCTAAATTAGCTAAAAGCATCGGTGCTTTCCATATAGCCTACCTTTCGACCAGCTCTAAATTGCCAGTTTTGCAGGCAAAACAAAGCTGTTCAAAGCGTGCTTCTTCGTCTTCTGTAAGAATTTGTACCATTACTGCTATGAACGGGTCTGCGCACGGTACTAGCAATAAATTTAAAATAACAGTGTCGCAATGTACAAGCAAAGGGAATAGCGGTAAAGTTGTATATCCTTATTAAGGGTCAAATAGTATGGGCATATATGTTGTGTGGAGCTCCAATCTGTAACATCTGTTATCAATATGTCTCAGCCATGACAATATTGCCATGATCTCAATATCTTAGTCATATTGTTATGATAATATGACTAAAAGTACATCACGTGGCTGAATTATCTGTTACACATGTGAAAAGTTACATGAATAATACATGTATCGAATACTAGCACTAACTACTCGCAATAACAGCTAACGAAGATATGACAAATAAATACTTGCTGATTACAAAAATACGATCATATAAACTAATACCATTAATTTAATAATAAAATAGCTAATAATGAAACATGATTGCTTTGTAATATGTTTACTATAAAATAATAACTTTATTCCATATTAATAAAAGCAGTAATTGTAACAACCGTAAAATAATATATAAAAATAAAAATAACGTTTTATTTAATACAGTCGTGTAAAGCTTATGGAGATTAAATTAAAACAACCATGGAAAAAACTTGCATAAGTATTTTTGCACGATTATCTTGTAAAGAATAGCCATTCATTACAATAAAAGCTATTTAATTTATTATAACTAAATTATGGTAATTAATAACCAATGAATTTAGTATTAATAGCTTCTATTTGGTTATTCGTTTAATAAACTAGCGATGCAAAAATTTAACGTATGGGTAAACATTCGATCGTTGATTTATATTCAATATAAACAACATTTAAAATAAAACCATGTTTTTATAAATTGAAGTATAAAGAAAAATGTCTGTTGTGGAAAGTATTAAATGGTTAATATGAAGTAAAATAGAGTGTTTAGATGTTATGAAACACTCATTATGGCAGCAATAAGTATTCGTACACCTACTTGACGTAAAAGTTGTATCATTGTAATAATAGTGACTGTGATGATAACCAAGTAATGTTTTTTATTACAATTGATGATTGGAAAATGGTGGACTGTAAAAAATAATAATTTAATAATAACATCCTACTTTCAAATTAAATAATTTCATCAACAAAGCATGTATTACATCATCTACCGGCCAATCAGTTATATGGAATAATTGTTTAATTAGCCCCATAAAATGTCATCATATCAATTTTAGTGGACATAATAATTGTGTGCCATCATTTAAAGTAAATTTTAATCGTCATTAACACATCTTTAGTCAAATATATCAACGACGTATTTATCTTTGTAGTACAATTACCGCCAATACTTTTAATTTTCTGATCCAAACATTATATCATTGCTAAGAATAAAGACAAACAATTTAAAAAATCACAATAATGTCATCTAATACAAAACTGCTATTATCGCTGTCAATCAACAGTGTAATATTAGGTCAATTAAGGTTTTGAACTAACATTCTTATTAAGTAATTACATTAATAATGTCAAAATATTTCTAATAATACTTTATTTACGTTTTAGCTATAAATTAGCTGTAGTAATTCACAATCTAATAAAAATTAACCATAACCGTTTTTATAGTGTATTGAATACTTTGATTTCAGGATTGTTTTATAATTTGTCTTTTCTATAGAAAAGTAACAGAGTAGTAGCTGTAACTATTTCTATTATGTCTTCCGCTACTTGCATGCTAAATTGGCTGATCGATGGCAGTCATGATCTGCTTGACAAAGAGATGGAGCGTAAACCGCTAGCTGATCGCTCTCGTTTAGCACGGCTACCACCCGAAGTGTTACAAAACGTGCTTGGGTTTTATTGTGATGAACAGACAGCGCTGCGAATAGCATTTACTTGCCGGCGACTATATACTTCTATAATTGGAAATGAATGCTTATGGCGACACTTATACGAAAGACGATTCCACCAGCCAAGCGACGAAGACAATATGTACACCCTTTAACTGCATTTAATGACAAATTACCTACTGACGAATCAAACGACCCAATTCAATAATTAGCTGCTGCTGATATGGCCATTCTATCAGACACGCATGTGGCGGTTCGTATTATTATTTTACCAAAGCTACCACCTCATAATTTATTACTTTTTATGGTAATAAATTATGAGGTGGTAGCTTTGGTAAATAATAATGGTATCGTATTGTTTTTACATTTATTACTGCTATTAATTAGCATAAATTAAAACAAAATAAAACAATTAAAAAGCAATTTGAATAAAACAAAGTAGTTAAAGTTGGTAAAAACAATACAGTTTTTTTGTGCGTAAGTTAATTCACTTATTTAATGTGTAAATATTTGATTAATAAATATATAAAAGCAATAAAGTAAAAAAATATTAGCAAAAGTATTAAATGTTTAGGCTTGATACTCAGATGTGTATACATAAGATTAAAAAATATTGTTAGTATATACAGCTGATCAGTTGAGCTAGTTGACACCACTTGCACAAATAACGTAATTGCGTTAAATATGATTATTTAGTTATTTGTATGTACACATTTTTATATTTTCGTCATATTATTGTCAAGGGACTTTCTAGTTTTATAATTGCGGATAATAAAAAAAATTGTCTTTACTTGAATAGATCTTTTGATACATTGCCCAACTAAAAAGGCGCTTTCTTAATTGCTTGGCTGTTGCGGTTTATTAGTATACAGTTACTACTTTGTGAACCCGTGAACTCATGTAAGTTGCATCACATGTAGATTGCCAACACGTGGCTTTTGTTTACAGCATTGACCATGCCATTTCTTGCTGTTTGTTTTTCGTTATAGATGTAACAATGCTGTCACTGACATGTTCGCTGTATGGACAGTTGGTGGGAGAATGTCATGTCGGACTTACCAAATCGATGTATTTAATATATTTGGTATATTGCTGATGCAAATTAGGGATTTCAATTAGGATATATTTGGTAATTAATCTACGGCTGTTCACCTCTTTTATGCCTGTGGCTAATAGTTGGTATATTTAGATTGGTAAATATTTTATTGATTATTATACGTATAATAAAAGTACATTTATTTAAAGCTGCCATTATTCTCAGCGATCATTCTAAAATTGTCATGCAGTTTATAATAAAAGTATAGATTAATATAGCGTGTACTTATAAACACTCATTATTCATAAATATACCGTTATTAAATAATTATAATTGCAAGTAAATGGCGCTTACATTTGCTATAATTATACAACACAATTACAATTTATTTTAACATGCCACACAAAAGGTGGTTTAATGGCTGGATTGACCTATAGACATGCACATCACTGGCTACAGTGTGACTAACCATGTGATACCTTAGCGAAACAGTGCTACAGTATGTTTATGCATGCTGTTTCTTTCTCGCCATCACTCATCAGCCCACCATTACCACTGCTATCGCCACACTATTACACCTGCTATTCATGTTTATTGCATCTTTGTTTGTTCAGTACCAGCAGATATTATTAAACTGCCAAAAGGTTTACATTCCGTCTTTATAACATATTGAATAGCTTCAATTGATGCCAAGATTGTTTTTATTAGAAACAAGGTAGCATTACCTGCAGTACTTTGATTTCGCCTTTTCTAGCCTATCATAAAATATAAACTTATTAATTACAGTTTCATACATTAATTAAGACTTTGAACTAATTTTTTATTTATTTATTAAATTACCAATGACAACATGCTTGATAGTAATACTTTATTTACATTTTAACTATAAAATAACTGTAACAGTCTACAATTCAATAAACATTAATTTATAACTATTTCATTTAACATTTACAATTGTCTTTTTACAATTAATAAATGGAAAAAGCAAAAATAAAATTTGCAATGGACAAAGCTAGCATCAAAAGGACAACGGCACTAGACAGAGCATAGCTACTATGCACTAAAACACTGCACAGCGGCACAACTGTAATACTAGAATTGCTTATATAACAGCATTGAATTTATGGTACATATTGCTTAGTATTAATATAAACTAGCTAAAACAAGTAGCAAAAATAAAATTTGCAATGGACAAAGCTAGCATCAAAAGGACAACGGCACTAGACAGAGCATAGCTACTATGCACTAAAACACTGCACAGCGGCACAACTGTAATACTAGAATTGCTTATATAACAGCATTGAATTTATGGTACATATTGCTTAGTATTAATATAAACTAGCTAAATAAGTAGCAAAAATAAAATTTGCAATGGACAAAGCTAGCATCAAAAGGACAACGGCACTAGACAGAGCATAGCTACTATGCACCAAAACACTGCACAGCGGCACAACTGTAATACTAGAATTGCTTATATAACAGCATTGAATTTATGGTACATATTGCTTAGTATTAATATAAACTAGCTAAAATAAGTAGCAAAAATAAAATTTGCAATGGACAAAGCTAGCATCAAAAGGACAACGGCACTAGACAGAGCATAGCTACTATGCACTAAAACACTGCACAGCGGCACAACTGTAATACTAGAATTGCTTATATAACAGCATTGAATTTATGGTACATATTGCTTAGTATTAATATAAACTAGCTAAAATAAGTAGCAAAAATAAAATTTGCAATGGACAAAGCTAGCATCAAAAGGACAACGGCACTAGACAGAGCATAGCTACTATGCACCAAAACACTGCACAGCGGCACAACTGTAATACTAGAATTGCTTATATAACAGCATTGAATTTATGGTACATATTGCTTAGTATTAATATAAACTAGCTAAAATAAGTAGCAAAAATAAAATTTGCAATGGACAAAGCTAGCATCAAAAGGACAACGGCACTAGACAGAGCATAGCTACTATGCACCAAAACAATGCACAGCGGCACAACCGTAATACTAGAATTGCTTATATAACAGCATTGAATTTATGGTATATATTGCTTAGTATTAATATAAACTAGCTAAAATAAGTAGCAAAAATAAAATTTGCAATGGGCAAAGCTAGCATCAAAAGGACAACGGCACTAGACAGAGCATAGCTACTATGCACCAAAACAATGCACAGCGGCACAACTGTAATACTAGAATTGCTTATATAACAGCATTGAATTTATGGTATGTATGTTGTATTCTATGTAAAGTGTCGACATAACTTTGTTTATTGTATTGGTCATACCATCTTTTTATTTTATTTTTGTTATTGGGGTAGTAATAATCTGTATGTTTGCTGTATGAATGATCAATAAAAGAATGCCATACCGGACTTACCAAATCGATGTATTTAATATATTTGGTATATTGCTGATACAAATTGATAATTATAATTATACTTTGTAATTAATCTACGGCTGTTCACCTCTTTTATGCCTGTGGCTAATAGTTGGTATATTTAGATTGGTAAATATTTTATTGATTATTATACGTATAATAAAAGTACATTTATTTAAAGCTGCCATTATTCTCAGCGATCATTCTAAAATTGTCATGCAGTTTATAATAAAAGTATAGATTAATATAGCGTGTACTTATAAACACTTATTATTCATAAATATACCGTTATTAAATAATTATAATTGCAAGTAAATGGCGCTTACATTTGCTATAATTATACAACACAATTACAATTTATTTTAACATGCCACACAAAAGGTGGTTTAATGGCTGGATTGACCTATAGACATGCACATCACTGGCTACAGTGTGACTAACCATGTGATACCTTAGCGAAACAGCGCTACAGTATGTTTATGCATGCTGTTTCTTTCTCGCCATCACTCATCAGCCCACCATTACCACTGCTATCGCCACACTATTACACCTGCTATTCACGTTTATTGCATCTTTGTTTGTTCAATACCAGCAGATATTATTAAACTGCCAAAAGGTTTACATTTCGTTTTTTATAGTGTATTGAATACTTTGATTTCAGGATTGTTTTATAATTTGTCTTTTCTATAGAAAAGTAACAGAGTAGTAGCTGTAACTATTTCTATTATGTCTTCCGCTACTTGCATGCTAAATTGGCTGATCGATGGCAGTCATGATCTGCTTGACGAAGAGATGGAGCGTAAACCGCTAGCTGATCGCTCTCGTTTAGCACGGCTACCACCCGAAGTGTTACAAAACGTGCTTGGGTTTTATTGTGATGAACAGACAGCGCTGCGAATAGCATTTACTTGCCGGCGACTATATACTTCTATAATTGGAAATGAATGCTTATGGCGACACTTATACGAAAGACGATTCCACCAGCCAAGCGACGAAGACGGTGTGCGTATCGTTTTTACCAAATGTGACCAGGTTCACTGTCGTATGCAACTTGCTCATGCACGAATCAACAGTGGTCAAAACGACATCCATGGCATGACGCAGCCGATAATGGCGTCTGTGGTTGTAAAGTCGACTTACAGCCACCTAATGGACACACAAGTTGGTTTGGTGCCTATGCATCCCGATCCAGGCTGGTACGCAACTGGAAAAAGGACCAATCATCCTTTTGGCGTGTACGACCTTTAACTGCATCCGGTGACAAATTACCCAAACAGCTACGAATTCTTACAGCTAATGATCACTGGGCATTGGTCGCTTCACCAACTGGCGTATCTACCAAATTATATCTTATTTCAATGCCAAAATTTAATTTAAACAAATATACCGACCTATCAGAAGGTCATTTGACTATGGGTATAGGATTATTAGATACACCTACATCTGATCCACCCATTGCTTATGCACTTGATTGGCTATTACCTACTGACGGATCAAATGATCCAGTCCAACAATTAGGTGCTGCTGATATGGCCATTCTGTCAGATACACATGTAGCAATTCGTATACCTATTGCTACAGAACGGCCAGCAGCACCTTGTGCCATTATTGTATGGCGTCTTTCTGATCGCCGTCTAACTCGCCGACTAGTATTCCAACGACGCACTGGATATATATTGCATCTTTTAAATCGATGGCTTATTTTCCGACGATTTGACGATCATTTACAGAAAGATATCGACTTTTTATGTGAATTAACCAGCGAAAATACATGTACATCGCATCGATTGGAAGCAATACCCGATAACGACCAGCCATTAACTTTATTAGAACTTCTGTCGATCGAATGCAGGAAGAAGATGCTAATAATGATAACAGCGATGATTTACACGAGTTTGATGAGCAAGAAATAGATAATTATGGCGGCTGTCCGCCTCGCATGATGTATTTGCCACCCGACGTTGGGCATTTCCATTGTACAAGTGCCACAATAGCCAATGCGCTAAATAACCCACATATTAAACGCAACGAACTAAAATATAATGCACCACTAATCTACTGCTGCAACACGTTGGAAAGGAATCAATTGCGGTGGTCATTAGTGTGTTTACGATCCGGTAAAGCCATTGTTTTGCACTCAAGTGTTTGCCGTATTTATGAACAGGAGGTGTACCTTAAATCAACCATACGTATCAGTGATAGTCGCGTTCTATTAACTGGTGCGCGACGTGATCCTATAACTGGCTGTTTTAGTACCTGGCTTGCTGTGCATCATTGGGAGAATAATCGTTTACTATTTGAACGAGGCTATCCACGTTCTGTAAGGCCTGATGCGGCAACACTGATTAGAAGCCATAGTATGGAACCGTCGTCGAATACCGGCAGTCTATCTCCTACCATTAATACAAGCACGCTTAATCTAGTGTCTGAAATTAACACATCCTACGCTTCGTTATCCGGTTCTATTTTTACTACCAATTCAACGACGCATCTTAATGGCATTGGTACTAGCGTTAATGCTACTCATAGCTACAGTATGAGTAGCAGTAGCAATAGACTAATTACCAGCCAATGCCAAGACACTGGACCAGATTTATTGGCTTGGCGACAAATAGGTGAATTAATGATTATTGATTTGAATGATGGCAGTATTCGATATCATTTCCATCACGATAAGCCATCTATCGGCGTGTTTCGTCCCGTGGTAGGTTCGCTTTACATGCTAGTCGACGATGACTGGCGTCTACTACTGGATGCAGCCACAGGTTGGCGGCAAGTTTATCTTGAAAATGATCCATATGCCGGCTACAAACTGGCCGGTTCAGGTCGATTAATGGCATTCCGCCAAGGTAGACTGTCGCTGGTAGAATTTGAAGCTGAAACAAGAGCATTGGTAGATCAACGTTCTTCCTTACGGTCCGTATTTGGCGTGTTGCGCTCATGTGTCCGATGATGCATAAGCTATCTAATCAGCATTACTATAGCGCTACGCTATTAAGCATACCAATTGTTGTCGCGCGATTATTATTGCATTGTTATTTTCGTTTATTTCATACTTTCAAACTGTAAAGTACCACATTATCCATTATAATCTTATAAATAAATAGATACAGCTATTCTACTTTATGCCTCCTAGCTTAAATTGGGGACAAAAAGATCAATGACTCATTTTTGAATAATAAACCGTCCATCAATTTTTGATACTGAGAATTGTACTGAATATACTGTGCATGTTTCTGCTAGCATTAACATCGCGTTATTCATTCATTCATTTGAACTATTGGTCTATTGCTCTATCTTTTAGAATATGGTTATAATTCTTTATTCTAGTAATAAACATGTTCGATACTAATAACTTAGTTTTGGGGGGTCAAATGGCATTTATTATAATTAATCTTTTACTACATTTGCTATTATACTGACATATTCTATGATAATGAGTGTTTTTTGGGTGTAAATGATTTTTATTTTTTAATTGATCTTTTAATATACTGAATATATGTTCTATGATAATGAGTAGTTTTGGTGGTAAAATGACTTTTATTCTCAATGCATTTATTCATTTACTATTAATCTGTTCTATGATGTACCGACATGTTGGGTAGATTGACTTTTATTATTTACACTCCATTTATCAATGAATTAAACTCGGCTGTTTATAAATATTGACTGACAGGCCACAGCTCACAATCTACGTCATCACATTTCCCTTTCTCTTTCTTTACACTTGACAGCATATATCATAGCATATACTTGTACACTCCATATATACCATCTAAATAGTGTCAGTAGTTGACTGACTACTATTATGTACAAACACTATTTACACTATTACTTGCTTACTCTTTTATAATCTAACCTTTTTTACAATTCACTTTCATTACTCCGATCATTACTGCTGGTGCCTTTATTGACACGGTAAGTGCATTTCCAGCTTGTTTGTATGCTATGTTGAGCATATTTTGTGAAGATCTCGTTGCGTGCTTGTTTTGTTAGTAATATTGCTACCGTCATACATGCACAACTGCCAGCACGATGACTGTGGTGATCATATTTTACTAAGGCTACTGTATGCTTTGGATTGCTATAGATCGCCACTATAGATCATACTGGCAACAGCATACACAATAGTAAGTGTAGTAGATTGCACTGTATGACACCGATGACTTGTTTAGTAGCTGTACTAAAAGTGCGATCTACTACTGCTTTTAAAACGATCTGCAGTGAAGATCTAGACATATCAAAGCATACAACAGCTTTTACAGCATTTAGCCGCCACGTCCGTCATTTACAGCAGTCAGCGCAATGACTATGTTAGCAATCTAAGCAAACCAAAGTATACAGCAGCTTTGATGGCACACAAGCTATATGCTAATGCATATGTTAATAAATAATTGGTTTTATTGTTGCTGTAAAGTATTCAAAGCATTATAATTTGATATTTAATGTCATTCACCATCCATCATCATGTTCAATAGATTGGATGTTATTAAATTGTATAATAATACTAAATAACACACAATATTTTATATGATAATGCAGTCTATTTAACTCAATTAACAGGTATCAAAGTTAAAAGTTAAAAATGAAATGGTACACAGCAGGTGTATATTAACGCAACAACAACGGCTACGGAATGATATAGAATCGTGATCATATGGCTTCTATTAATATTCAATATTTCTACACATGATTAACAATAACAATGATCAACCTCAAATGTTCCAAAGAAATCAAATAGATAAAAAGTATATGCTACAATTCAACAGCTACACGAACACACTTTATGGTCAAATAAAATGCGTGGTGATCTATTTTGGTTAGTGTAAAACCAAGCCTTACTTGAACGCGTGACACTTTCATGCAATTTCTTGACTTGAGTTGCATGTGTACAACACGTAGAATGTTGTTAGCGTGTGTCTTTCATGCGGTAAGTATTTTTGAATTTGCATCAATAAGTCTATAATGTATTGGATACTATCTGTAATGGCAAGCTATCGTTGATAATTTAGCCAGAACCAGAAACTAGTCACAATACTATTACGTATTGCGTACATATTCCACAAAGGTTACATCTGGTCCGAATAGTGAATAATAAACCGGTTATTTACATGCGATATCAAAGGCACGCACTGGCTTAAATGCGTCGTATGGCACCAATGTCCAAGCAGTCTTGTCCCATCTGTATTATTCGCTTACTTTCCAAAATGTATTTTTTCAAAATTAATCGTATACTAGTGTTTATATTTCTTTGGTGGCTAACCCGAGCAGCTTTAACCGATGCAAAAATTACTATATTTGACTGGAATGGTAATATGACGTTGTATTCAACGTCGGACTACTTTCTTTACCGAACACCGTATTATCGCTATCAAGGCATCGCGCTTTTTTGGCGTTTTCAAAATACCAACTCTACAGAAAAATGCAAAATTGAATCAATTAATAACCTTGATCCATACATTCAAAAGCTATCAAAAATGGCATTGGCTTATCCTAACTTTGCCGTAGCTATAAATTACAATGACTTTGAAGAAGCTGGATGTACCAATAAACAACAAGTAAGTCGGTTATTTACAGTATAGTTTGTCTAATTTGCTTTAGGTAAATACTGCAATCAATAGTCTGTCAAACCAATTAAAGCAAGTTAACTTTCCAGGCGTTGAGCTTTTAATTCTGTTGGATGGCGATGGAAGAATAATTACGTGGAACGACGAATCTATCGCCTATAATGTGAATCCTATCTTTGATGATGTACTCCGATTTTCGCCAATAAAGGTGACATCACTTTACATTCGAAACGATACAATCACCTACATGGATGATACTGGTGACTATCATATCTTCCGTTATACTGCTGAACAAGGTAATTGAGTGTAAAATTCGACATGAATATGATTAATAATTGAACGAATAATAGAGACTGGTCCTTGGAATAAGATATTTTATCAATTGGCTATAGCATTTACAAGTGGGCCTACTTTGTTATAGTACGTAAGTACTCTTGTCTAAATACAATGCTTATTTTGAAATAGATATTGGCCGCTTTACTTTATGCATGTGCTCGTGCAGCAATACTTGCAGAATTAAAACAGCTAACTATCGATGCTCTTTTAGTGGCATTTGTTATCGCCATTGTATATTGTATTAGTAAGTAGCACAAACATGCCGTATATTTTACACTAATATGATCATTGGTTTTATAGCCTTTCTTATACATTTACCAAGTTTGGTGGATTTGTTCATGTATCAAACTGACATTTGCAACTTTCTTTCCAAAATACCGTTTAATGTAATTATTTGGCACTGGTAAGTAGACACAGCATAATCATATTCAAATCTAATATAAATTTGATTTTAGGCTGAATGTTGGTAAACACATAGTTTCACGACGATTAGGCATATTTCTTCGCATCGTCATAGCATTGGATCTTTTTATGAATGTTGCATTGCTTGTCTGTAGAGCATTTATGTATCATGTAGAGCTCTACACCAACAATAAGGCATTGACTGATTCATTGACAACATTGGTAAATGCTACAAAAGCCATGCTTTTAATGGATGTCATTATTCTTGGAGGATTTGGTAAGTGTATTACACTTCATAGTTAAACAACTCTAAACACTGTTATAAATAATAGCAATCTGGTTTGGCATGACTGCGCTTGATTTAAGAAAGCATACAGAGGGCCGTACTCATTTTATAAATGTAAGTAATACACTTCGATGCACAGCTCTACTCTAATCATTTGAATCTTCTACTAGTTGGCTGTGTTTACTGCACTAGCATGTCTCACGTATATACTGTTTGCAGTATGGATCATTGCTCTTTTTGCAAACCAGCACTCGCTAACTCCCACCTTGATCATCATTGCCGATGTTACATCCGATACAATTTATATGGCACGCGCCTTTCTATTCCTATTGGCACTTGGCATTCGTTGGCCCAGTGCCGAACAAGAAGACCGTTTGCCGATAGTCGGAACGGCAAATATACGTCAAGTTCGCACTGGACAATAAGTCATTAGTGCATGAGACTACATTTATGTGATAAACTTTAACGATTCAAAATCTTTAAATGGTTTGATATTCATAATCGTAATAATTGCTTTAGTTTATTGTTTAGTTAGTTAGCGTGTATAATAATTTATCTGAACAATGCAGCAAAAGTATAATAATAAAATGAATCACAGTTACATTAGTTTGCACATCATACAAGTATAATAATTGTAAAAGTTAGCACTACTTTATTGTTTAAATGTCTATACATTGCTATACTATCTGTTTAATGGCGACCGCCAATTTCTGAGCGCCATTTGCGAGCACGTTCAAATCCATTGCTACCTGTCTGATAGTCCATCATTGTGTTGGTGATGCCTTCTTCATCTGACATGACAAATGGACCATGTTGCACCACCGGTTCCTATAAAGATCGTTGCACTATTAGCTAAAACTGCTCTTTTAGCATGTTAAATAATCACTTACATTAAGCGGTTCACCGGCAATGAGTAGGTAATGGAGTGGCGTGTCGTTGGAAGCCTTAACAGCCATACGATCGCCATCGTGGCTAAGTATCAGTGTATGATAAGGTGTAGCCTTGGTCTTCTCACTGCCAAACTCGCCATCACCTTCCAATATGTAGATAAGGCCGTTATACGATGCTGGAATGGTCTGTATAGATGGAATAATGTTAGTTATGTATTTTCGGTGACATGTCAAATGCCGGCCACTTACGTGTTCCAACTCTTTTCCAGCCTCTAGCTTGACATCGACATAGAGAATGGGGGTGCGAGTACGTACTACGCTGTGAACACCAAACTGTTCACCAGCAATCACCTTCACTTCGGCGCCACCATCTTTACCTAGTGGTGCAGCACGCGGTACTTCCTTTTCCAGCATTTCTTGATAGGCAGGCTCGCACATTTTCTGGTCAGCTGGTAAATTGATCCACAGCTGAAGGCCAGAAGATTCTTCTTGTACTGCTGGCATTTCTGCATGTACAATACCGCGTCCAGCCGTCATCCATTGTAAATCACTATAAATACGTATAAGTATGACATAGCCATTGCTTTTTTATTTAGCTTACCCCGGACCAATACGGCCACGATGACCTGCAAAGTCCTCATGCTCAATTGCACCTATATATACGCACTAAGTAATGGTCATTTGCAATCTTGCTGCTACTTACCTTTGAGTACATAGGTGACAGTCTCAAAGCCACGGTGAGGATGGTCCGGGAAACCAGCAGGTGGCTTAATGCTGAAATGGTCCAGGAGAAGAAACGGGTCAAGACGACGTACTTCAGCAGTGCCGACACTGCGACGAACACGAGCGCCCATACCTTCGGCCATTTCTCGGTTGGCAACCACCTTGGCAATAGAACGGAAATAGCAGAAGTACTCATAGTTGCGAAAAAATCTGAATTCAGTTGGTTTTGGTAAGCGTAGAAAGCAATAGCAAATATCGCTACTAGAATAAATGGAGAAAACGTTGTTGTTAACAATGAAGCTACCGAAGGCATACAAAGCTCTTATGTAGCTAGATATAAAGATAAAGCGTGGTTTGGATGTGGAGATGAAACTAGGCCTCATTTTTCCACCTATTTTATACATTTTGAATCCAAACCAGATTAGTCATGCAAACAAAAACTAAATTAATTATCTGCTTTCAAGCAACCAGCCTGACAAAGCCATAGTGCAGCTTTGTTGTTATCACGTCAATATTATCTAAACAAATATTTATTTTACTAATTAAATAACCATAGCTTCTATTTACAAATATCATCATACACACTAGCTATATTTAATAAGAGATATAGACACGCTATTTAGTTTATTAGCAATATTAGTGATGTTTTTTAGTTAATTGTATTATTTATTATGTTAATGTCATTAAGCAGTTTATTAAAAGTTATTTTGATTTGGTGTTAAATAACTAAACTTGATAACGTTCGCGTAACTGAACTAGAAATTTGTTCTATTGAAGATAGAGCTGGGAAGTGAGTAATATCAATGATCAAATCAGTAATCATAACTTGATTTGGGGCCAAATGCAATTATTTGATTATTCACATATTGAGCTGACACTCATTCTAGTGACTATGGAACTGGGTGGTGGGTGGTATTAGTAATCAATTTCCTCACACTATGATTTGGATGTCAAATGAATCAGCTGATTATTCACGCATTTGAACTAGAAATTCAATTTATTGAACATGATGATGGGTGGTGAGTGATATCAATCATCAAATACTCATCATCATAGATTCATTATCCAGTATGCATATATCCACCATTTATCTATATCGTTCCCATTCTATCCCGCACTAATATATATCATTCTACAATATACTAAACACATCTATTGTTATAAACTTTAAGTACATATGGCCTGATGACTAAACTAAACGAAATTAGTTAAACTTTTTAATAATAAAACTAGCGACAAAAGGATAGCGACACTGGATAGCGAGTATTTACTAGACGATATGATAATATATAAATGCTAAATATACTGTGTTGAGCCGCGATTAGCAATGTTGAAGCTATTGAGCATATATGCATGACCAGATGACCGATATTAGTCGACATTTATAAATAATAAAGTTAGAACAAAAATAAAAACAGTTTTGGATAAAGAAAGACTAAGCGATTATAGAAGGATACATAAAATGATAAATGTACGCTAAGTACATAAAACAATGTTGAAGTTATAGTGTATATAGTGCAATGAGGGAAATGAGTGAAGTGTAATGGAACGTATAAACAATAGAGTGTGTCTAGTATATCGTATAATTATATATAGTACTGTGGAATATAAAAGAATGGTGTACGTGAATAGAGGATATATGCATACTGGATAATGAATCTATGATGATGAGTATTTGATGATTGATGTCACTCACCACCCATCATCATGTTCAATAGATTGGCTGTTATTAAATGTTAGTCATTTGTCCTTAAAAACCAATAAGTGTGATGATGTAATGATTAAATAAATAATTATAAAAATATACATACCGCTGCGTACCACTTTGTACCGCTCCATAAGAAAGTGTAAGGTGGTGTAAGGCGGTATATATCAATCCACCACTATACACCACTATATACCACACTATAGCTAATTTTGTTTACTAAAATCGTTTATTGTCTAGTGTGATTTGGGAGTTAAATGACTAACATTTAATAACATTTAATTTATTAAACATGATGGTGGGTAGTGAATGACATCAGTTATCAATACGCATCATTGTAGATTTATTATCCAGTATGTATATAGAATATATACACTTATATTGTTAACAATGTATGCCTATAATATTATATATTATTCTTTGATATAATGAACACGCTTTGCTCAAAAATTTTGATGCTAGCTTTGCCCATTGCAAATTTTATTTTTGCTACTTATTTTAGCTAGTTTATATTAATACTAAGCAATATGTACCATAAATTCAATGCTGTTATATAAGCAATTCTAGTATTACAGCTGTGCCGCTGTGCAGTGTTTTAGTGCATAGTAGCTATGCTCTGTCTAGTGCCGTTGTCCTTTTGATGCTAGCTTTGTCCATTGCAAATTTTATTTTTGCTACTTATTTTAGCTAGTTTATATTAATACTAAGCAATATGTACCATAAATTCAATGCTGTTATATAAGCAATTCTAGTATTACAGTTGTGCCGCTGTGCATTGTTTTAGTGCATAGTAGCTATGCTCTGTCTAGTGCCGTTGTCCTTTTGGTGCTAGCTTTGTCCATTGCAAATTTTATTTTTGCTTTTTCCATTTATTAATTGTAAAAAGACAATTGTAAATGTTAAATGAAATAGTTATAAATTAATGTTTATTGAATTGTAGACTGTTACAGTTATTTTATAGTTAAAATGTAAATAAAGTATTACCATCAAGTATGTTGCCATTGGTAATTTAATAAATAAATAAAAAATTAGTTCAAAGTCTTAATTAATGTATGAAACTGTAATTAATAAGTTTATATTTTATGATAGGCTAGAAAAGGCGAAATCAAAGTACTGCAGGTAATGCTACCTTGTTTCTAATAAAAACAATCTTGGCATCAATTGAAGCTATTCAATATGTTATAAAGACGGAATGTAAACCTTTTGGCAGTTTAATAATATCTGCTGGTACTGAACAAACAAAGATGCAATAAACGTGAATAGCAGGTGTAATAGTGTGGCGATAGCAGTGGTAATGGTGGGCTGATGAGTGATGGCGAGAAAGAAACAGCATGCATAAACATACTGTAGCACTGTTTCGCTAAGGTATCACATGGTTAGTCACACTGTAGCCAGTGATGTGCATGTCTATACGTCAATCCAGCCATTAAACCACCTTTTGTGTGGCATGTTAAAATAAATTGTAATTGTGTTGTATAATTATAGCAAATGTAAGCGCCATTTACTTGCAATTATAATTATTTAATAACGGTATATTTATGAATAATGAGTGTTTATAAGTACACGCTATATTAATCTATACTTTTATTATAAACTGCATGACAATTTTAGAATGATCGCTGAGAATAATGGCAGCTTTAAATAAATGTACTTTTATTATACGTATAATATCAATAAAATATTTACCAATCTAAATATACCAACTATTAGCCACAGGCATAAAAGAGGTGAACAGCCGTAGATTAATTACCAAATATATCCTAATTGAAATCCCTAATTTGCATCAGCAATATACCAAATATATTAAATACATCGATTTGGTAAGTCCGACATGACATTCTCCCACCAACTGTCCATACAGCGAACATGTCAGTGACAGCATTGTTACATCTATAACGAAAAACAAACAGCAAGAAATGGCATGGTCAATGCTGTAAACAAAAGCCACGTGTTGGCAATCTACATGTGATGCAACTTACATGAGTTCACGGGTTCACAAAGTAGTAACTGTATACTAATAAACCGCAACAGCCAAGCAATTAAGAAAGCGCCTTTTTAGTTGGGCAATGTATCAAAAGATCTATTCAAGTAAAGACAATTTTTTTTATTATCCGCAATTATAAAACTAGAAAGTCCCTTGACAGTAGTCCAAGGTTTACTCCTTATTCAGAAGTCATGGCTTTTCAGTTGTGCTTTGTATTTAATGACCGCATGTTCATGCTCCCACGCACGCCGCGAACGATCAAGCAAACTTCACATCTGTCCATATTGTTCAACTCTACTACTCTTTACTCGCTTTGCCACTGTGCTCCCCATTTACTGTTTTCTAAATACTAGCAACAAAGTTAATACATCTACCGTGTTATTCTTTAGTTACAACTTTCCCGGTGTACGCTGCACTATACTACATCACAGCCAAGAATTAGCTGTTTCGCTATCCACATACCTTCTTCCAGCACTCACTCATTTATAAGAGCACGACCATTAGAAATCCAAGGCTGCCAAAGCTTCATTGGTTTATATAATATATACGTCAGCTACCATTTCCGTTCTACTACTAGACCTTTGATTATAGCCTTTTGTATAATTTTCTAATTACAAAGTGCTTTTTTGGTCACTATTGACACCTGTGCGTGTGTGTGTATACGACAATCTTTGTGTCGTTTCAGCTTTCCTTGATATACTGTTATCAATTTCGGTTTTCTTATAAGAACAGCCGCTCCTACTTGTTACAAGTATAATTGATTTCTGTTTATTGTTTATTTTCATTGCTTCTATCATAGTTAGTATTATATTGGCTACGTTCTTTTGTTTTAATCGTTGCCTGCATTTTTATTTTGTGTTAATCATCAATATGAATTCTTTATTTCCGCGTCGACGTCGTGGTAATCAAGATAAAAAGAATGTCGCCCATTCTCCGTTGCCGCCAACACCACTCTCAGCTGCTGTGCCTCCAGTCCCACCAATACCCGATTTGTCACCCAGCTCAAATCTTTCACCACCCTTGACATCGAGTGGCTCTGAGATATCAGATTTCTCTAGAAAAAGCAGTGCAGCTTCATTTAATCTGCCCAAAACGCGCGAATCAACATTGGTTCCCCTTAGTGAATCAATTTCTAAAGCGTTTTCTCGATTACGTCGTAGCAACAGCAACAAAGCTATTAACAATAGTAATAGTTATAGTTTCGAAGAGGGACCAAACATTTTACCAATAGAAGATGTACCTTCTTACAATTCAAATCAATATTATAACAAACCATTGACCGCCACTAATATTTACTCTCCCAATTCATCAGCTGATCGTGCGCTGGCCGCCGTCATTGCTTCTTTAAACAAAAAGAATACAGCTGCACCATTGCCGCCGCCATTGGCACCAGCTCCCATTGCCCCAGCTTCCTCTGATGATGATGCTACCAATAATAGCAATAAACTAGAGGCAGATGAAGCACTTCAAACATTTGGAAGCACTCATTCCGATGATTTTGCAATGGAACATCCCATGCTTAAAGATTTGAACCCGCTATTTGTTCGTGATGAAAGCAGCAATCCAGCTCATTTCCGTCACAAGCCTAGCGGATCTCATAGACATACTCGCTCTCAACGTGGTCTTCATGTACCGCAGCCATTATCTTTTGGCAATGAATCAGAAGAAGAGAAGGAAAAGACTGGTGTTCAAAATGTTGCAAAAGCGAATGATGAAGCAGTCACAGCCGATGATACATCAGAACAATTAGTATTAAATGATACTGTCGACACATTGTCAAACGAATCATCAAATACAAAGACGACTGTGCCCATTCAGGCTACGCGGCCTATTCCGGTGCGCCGGTCCACCCATAAACGCCGTAGCACTAGTACAAGCACTTATGAAGATGTCCTTAATGTTTATAATTCATATGAGTTTTCCGGCTCTGAAGCTTCATCTCGTGTCGTCTCAATGATTGAATCACCTAGTAAGTCTATGATCGACTATAACGACATGATTGTAAAATCTCGCGTACCAGCAATTTTACGAGAGTCGGTATTTGAAGATCTAAACGATTATCAGCTGAATACGGGTGGAGCCGACTGCAATAAAGCATTTGTTGCTGTGACACCATTAACCGATGTTAATGACGCTACATTCGATTCGCTATCCCTTAGTGGAGAAGAAGCCACGCCAATGACCGGAATGTCCAGCGATACTATGGTAGCCTCACCTGGAAATGTCTCTATTCTGCCATCGATGTATACAGCTGGTAATGCTATGGCCATGGAACTGATGGCCCTGGCTGCTGCCGCTGATCAGCAACGACTTAACAGTAAAAGCAGCCAGCCATCACTGTTATCAGTAGCACAATCAATGGTCAAACCACCTGCCATACCACCACCAATTCCTCAAACGGAAGTCACACTTGATAATAGTGAGGCAGTAGAGGAGTGGCCATGCGTGCCAGACTCGGCGTCATCGTCAGCTTCTTTAACATCAAATAGATTTATTGATCAGCTAGAAGTAAATGATCAATCACCAACTTCATTGGCTACGCGTGCCCGTAGCGCCAGTAATTTGCGCACCGAGGAAATGCTACGCGAATTAAATGATATGGCAGGCAATGGCTTTTCACAGCCCAACACGTAAAAACGACGCCCAGCTTTCCCTTCACGCCAACAAGCTCGACATTTACTTGTGTTAATACCGGACGTGCTGCCTTTGCCTCCCGTACCATTGGTCGATCGCATAGTGCAGCCGATCTACGTGGCAGTGCACTTCAGCAGCAATTACGAGATGAAGAGCTATTGCGTGATACATTTGGTCATTTTGCGTTTCCCATGCCAGGAATGTCGCCTAGTTCTAAGAGCCCGACGAACATGGGCGCCTTCACTGGTGGTACACACGCCTTCCTGGCTCAGCTGTCACCACAATCTATTTCTTCGATATCATCGTCGCCATTTACACCTACTTTCGGCCATGGCCATTACGCAAAAAGTCAGCACATTTTGGCCTCTACACCCAACATATATGTGGATAAAAACAACATGCCGATGGCCAATAATGATCAACTATTAAATCGCCATCCCACATTAGCCAATAATACTGCCGACACTACTGATACTGCACCCAACAAAACAGTGATGGCAACACGTTTGCGCAGTGGCTCTTTGGGATCTTCATCCAGTCCAATCTCACCCAATACACAGCTACTGGTGGGAGCAGCACCATCACCTGTATCGATGAACATGCTATCGCCATTATCTGCATCGGCTGCCGCAAAGCTTAACGGTCCGCCCTCTTGCTTGCCTCCATCGCCGTATTCGCCGTATTTGCCCTCTCCACTTAATAGAGCGGCTGTGCAGGCGGCTAATGCTGCTTCTTTCCCTGCGCCACCTCAGCAGATCCCTACTGAACAAGTACCTATGGGCTCTTTTCTCAATCTACTTAGTCCAACGACTCCAAACATAGTTGAAGGAACGGAAACTGAAGGTACACCTCAAATGGATCAAAATACCATTTTATTCAACAAAACTGTGACCACCGAAGTAGAAGAAGTAAGGCCTGCATCATTAACAAATAATACAGAAATGGAACAGCCTACAGAGGACAAGCAACCGGAACCAAAGGAAGATGATGCTAAGAATGCCGTATCCGATAATGATTCAGATGATTTCGACGCAGAATATAACGAGCGTGAAGAGCAAGCAAATCAAAAACGTACTAATGCCATGCGTGAATTAGTTCACACTGAGCGTACTTACGTTAAAGGCCTTCGCTACATTAACCGAAACTACATACAGCCATTGCGGGCTCAAGTAGATTCGTCGGCCTCAAGTACCGGTGAAAGCGATTGGACTGCTCCACTGGCCAGCGATAGCAATGAAACTAGCAATGGCAATAACTGGGTCAGCTCAGTTATCAACAACACTATTATACGCGGATTATCTTCACGAGATGTTCATATGCTATTTGCCAATCTCGAGGATATTCTAGTACTACACGAAGGCATGTTGGCCGATTTAGAGAAGCGATTTGCCGATTGGGACGTGGTAGATCCAGTCAGTGATATTATTCAAATGCGTCTACCGCAATTCCGGCAGTATTTCCTCTACATTCGCAATTATCCACAAGCAATGTCACTACTGGATCGACTGACCAAGCAATCAGCCAACTTCCGCCGATTTCTAGCAGTAAGTCTTTATTAATTTATTTATATATAAATACACAGCACTAATACAAATCGTTACATTTTACAGCAAAGCAACAATGGCAAAGAAGATAACTCTAAAATGATTGCCTATTTGACTATGCCAACGTCACGAGTCACTCGGTATATTGAATTCTTACGAACAATGTGTGCCAACATGTCATCCTTCCATCCAGACTACCAAGATTTAATTGCTTGTACAGGCGATATAAGCTCTATGACCGCTCAAGTCAAGTATTTATTAACTGCCATGGAAAACAAACGTAAAGTACTCGACGTTCAAACTTCCTTGACCGGCTTTAATGGCAATTTGATAACGGAACGACGCCGCTTAATGTACACTGGAGAATTGGCCAAAGTTAATCCTGCTTCCTATGCTCATGAATCACGTATAGTATTTCTATTTAACGATTTAATTCTTTGGGCCAAAGTAACTGCCAAAGGAGAACGTCAATATCGCGTAAGTAATTATAATTTAAATAATTAATCAGTAATTTAATGATTTATTTATTAATTCTAATAATCGTAATAGGGATTACGAGAATTGCCATTTATGGAAATTTCCGATTTGATTGATACTCGCTATTATTGTAATACTATTCAAGTGGGTAGTGGTGAAAATATGGTGTTATTAGCGGCAACTACGCCTGAAGATAAAGAACATTGGTCATCGTTGCTCCGCCAAGCTGTAAAGAGCTGTCGTAAATTACAAGCAGAACAACATAGACGATACAAAGAGGCTCATGTAAGACAACAACAGCAGCCGCAGCCGCCATCACAGCAACAACAGCAACAACAACAACCAGCATCACCAGCATCTAATAGAAATATGCTACCTTCTCAATCAGCTGGACAGCAAGCATTGCCACCATTGCCAATATTACCACATAATCATAATATTCATCATGGTGTACCACCTCCACCAACTCATAAGCCACCTCCACCTCCATCTCCTTCTAATGGCCAGGGAAGAGCAGCACCTACATCTTATGCACAACACTTGAATATGCTAAGCAACAGCAACAGCAACAGCAACAGTATAACTATGCTGAATACATCAATAGCATGCCTAGCAACAGCTATTCCGCTCAAACTGATATAATGCAAATGATGGATCCAACCACTAGTAATGGTTCACACAGCTCATCGAATAATGGATCAAGCCATCGCTCACAGTCAAACTATTTACGCAGCCATGATGGTGGTAACAGTAGTACATCAAGAACTGGTTCTATGATTTCTACTACTTCATCAAACAGTGCTACCATGATAAACGGTATAAGTGGACAACAACAACCAACGCCAATGCTACCATCGGCACCACCATCTACACCAATGGCACCACCAGCACCACCATCTAGCGATGGTAGTGCAACACAGGAAAAGAAGGAAAAGAAGAAGAAGAAGAAGAAGAAGCTAGTATTCGATCCTATGCGCCATTTCTCAGATTTCGGCATGGTTGGTTTGGGTGATCTTCATGTCAGCTAAATGATTATTTGGTTATTCTTTTTACGTAATATTAATGCGTAATCAGTTGATTATAAATCAATAATTTTGGTTAAATCAACGTTTTTGTTTTGTTTTTTATTATTAATATACACACGAGCAACTATTTTATATTTTAATCTAATTGTATTTTTAAATGATCCAATGTTTCTATCAATGTTTTACGTTTCATAGTACGAGCAGCCAATAAACATCCGGCTAGTACTGTACGTTTTTGATCTCGAGTATATCCATTAGATTTAACCAAACGATTCATTTCCTCGACAATTTCTTCTTCATTATATACTACCAAATAATAAGTATAGACTATTTATGTTTTTTATAATTAAACACTTACATTTACGGCCTTGTTTAATATGTTTTACTAATCGTGTTTTCATATCATTGGGTGCTTCTAATGGGCGTGATGGAGTAGCAGTAGTAGCAGTAGCAGTAGAAGGCTTGGATGATGCTTTAGCTGTTGTAGTAGTAGCAGTTGAAGAATCACGAATAGCTTTACTTGGTTGTTTCTTAATTGCTTTGGTATTATTAATATCATTGACATTACTTTTAATAGTAGTAGTAGTAATAGTTTTTTGATGTTCTTTTGTCTTTGACAATTTAGTACTGGTAGCTTCTACCGGTAATGCATCTTGATTAGTACTTGGCTGTGTACGAGCTATTTTAGTTGTAGTTGTATCTAGTGGTTGATCTGTCACATCTGTATTTAATCGTTTGGCCGGAATAGTCGAATGATCTAATTCTGCTTCATTGTTATCCTTTGTAGATAACTTGGGTGATAATATTATAGAAGGATCTGGTTCAACTATTTCTTTTACTTTCATTGCTAGATCCTTCGCAGTAGTATCAATGCAAATATCCATATCTATGCCCATAGGTACGGGTGGGAGTACAGGTGACTCTATAGGTGCTAGATCATCTCCATACATAATACATGGATTTAAATTAGATCCTATAATTAAACGTTAACAGTGGATTAACAATATTATTTAAATTACCATATACCGGCCACTTTAGTTGAACTGTTGAGAAATTAGGTACACCTTTTAGTAGAGATACTTGTAATTCAGCCAATCGAGCATTTAAATCATTAACCGTGACTTCAAATGGATTAATCTAATAGCTGAATTAGAGCCATTGGCAATAATACCATCAAATATACTTACTGGCAGTCGCTTCTTTGCAGTAATTACGGTTTTTACCTATATTATAGCCATATTAATATCAAATTATACATTAATTCTAATAAACTGACCGCCTCCATCATACGTGATAGTTGCTGAGATAGTTTTAAAGGCAGCTCATTTGTATTTCCAATTAAGCCATCAGTTGGAAAATTACGCTGTTTTAATAAATTAGCAATATACTTATAAATCATACCATTAATAAACTAATTAATTACATTTATAACAATTCTACTTACTTTTTTGTAATAACAAGGTATACGCATCATGTAATTGGCTATCATACTAGAAGCACCACCGCTTTCACTTTCTAAACTGCTAATTAATATTTTAATAGCTATTTTAATGTAATCCACATACCTAGAATTGTTGATAGCATAGGATAATTGTATGGAAGAAGCGTCAATCGAATAGTTGCCTCAGTCGACTCTGTATCAAGTGAACTACGCTGTAATACACCGAATGGATCGCCAAGACCCGGTGTTGCTCCACTGTCTGTAACATATACCTAATAAATCATTAATTGATCTACTAAATCTATTTACTAATCAGCTTCATCTATACCTTCCAATGACCATCTTGCGGATATGCTTGCATATGAGCAAGTAACGGTTTAGAGAATACATCATAATGTTCCTGTGGTAATAGGGTCGATGTCCACGTTCCTGGATGCCAAATAATCCTTAGAATAGGATGTGCCCCACGAACAGGCTATATTCAATACACACATATATATATTAATATAGTCTACCATGCCAACTATAACAAAACCATCATCTACTGACCAGTTGTGACATATCCGATGTAGGCCAATAAGCCTCAGGAATTGGAAAGTAAAGTGGTGCCAATTGATGAACATGTAATGATATAAATGCACTTAATATAGCATTAGGGCCTGTATGATTTGGATCCTCTAACAGCATTATTTAATATTAATGTGTCACTATTTGTACCAAATACATACGTTTAATATCTTCAAAATGTACCAAGACACCATTATCAGATCGTGGTATGCCTTGAACAACAAGTTGAGGTGAAATAACCCATTGCATAAATTCAGATACTGCCTCGCTTGAAGTAGGCCAAGTGACCTCGCCTACCACCGCCAATATCATAAATTAATACTATAGATCAGTATTGACTGCGTTTAATGCAAATCTACTCACCTCCAGTTAAATTGCTCATCATACTTAGTTGTTCAACTGCCGGTGTCTCTCCTTGTGGCAGCATAAGCATTAAATGAATTCGTTCATCCCATCGAAATGGCTCCCGATAAAGTTCTGTACCCGGATAAGTAGAACCGGGAATTTCCAACTAATACACATTCATTTGTATAATAGCAAATATTAAACATGGTCATTTTTACCTTTTGATCACCTTGTGCCACACGTCCTCCATAAGCACACCAAATAATTTTGACAGATTCATTGACACCAGGCACTCGTCCCTATAGTGTAAATACACATTATACACACAGGTCAATTAATACTATTAAACTTACTCGACCAAATGTATCAACATCCCGTATAGTGCGATCTATACTAAGTGTATTAAATAGTGTACGTAGAGATTCACCGGGATTCCATTTGTCACTACTATCTAGTCGCTGCAGAGCATAAAGTACTTCGTCGGGCAGGCTAGACAAGTCACACTATAGCCCCTAAGCAAAACAGTCCGTCGATGCCGTTGTCATGAATAACGCTATAGCCGATACTCGTCTAGAACAACATACCTTGACCGCGGTACTTTCCCGCCCGTAGGTTACCAACATATACCGCACCGATGCAGTAGTCGATTGAAGTTGCTATATACGCGTGTTTGTTTATCGAGACACTTAGCATCAAGCGGCATCACTAAAAAAGATTGAATCTTACCTCCACCACACGAATAGCCGCGTCTTGTACAGCACTTAATAAACGGACACCGTCTGCAAAGCGCTGGTCTGTATAAGAACTTGTATCTACTAGAAATGCAATAATCATATTGGACGGAACAGTGTACTGGTGAATAGAAGAAGGCCGTAGTCGTAGCGCGATTTTTTACAATAAACACTTTCTCTGTCTCTCACTCGCTCACTTTCTCTCTCTGTCACTCTGTACCTAACAACATCTTATTCGCTATGGCTGATTTTGAAGCAATACTTACGGCAGAACTATCTGCCTGCAAAACAAATCTCGAAGTAAGTAGTCTATGCCACTGATGGCGATAGTGTTGCCTAATAGCCAAGTAGAAAGGTCCTTTAAGTACACCCGCTTATTGCTTTGACGGGTAAGTACCATGACGTATAACGAATCTAGCATTGAATCCTGGTAGATTGTTCACTCCAGGCGAACAGGATGGCCACAATCTAGCAGAGGAGTGGGCACTGGATAGTCTCGGTGTGTTCTCTGGTGTTGCCGATGAAGGTCATGTAGAACGTATTGTTACAGCATTGGAGACGGCCTATCTTACAGGCAACTATGTAAGCACTATTGCTAGCCAACTCTACTAACTGTCTATAGCATAACATACTAACTGAATACTTATAGCCAACAGCTGCTCAGACTATTAGTTTAGTGTTAAAACGCTCACTGACTTCAGATCAATTTGCCGTATTACTATCGGCATTAACGACGTTTGTACGCTCCAGTGTATTGGATCCAGTACAAGCTCGACCACAGGTAGCAGCCTCTTTATTGGGTACACTGTTGCCAATTCTTGATATTACACAACCAAGTCAATGGCAGCGTGGATTAGTACTGCTGGAAGAATTGCTTCAACGGTTGCCTGTTACTTTACCAATGCGTAATCTACTTGCTAATCGAGTGCTTACTACGCTCGTACAACAAGTCAATCGACTACCTGTTCATCTACGCACCAGTCAACTAGTAGGCATTCAAAAAACGGTATCCGTCCTAGAACCACTAGTATTTGTAGGCATAGAAGCAAGCGCCACTCCACTTTCGCTTGTTGATATTGTTTCTGAGGTAATATTCTATAAAGCTATTGTTTTAAATCAACCAATTAAATAATGGTATAATAATGAATAGATTTCTATTGGAGATCAAGAACACTGGGCACTTGATGGTGTATTAGAACATTTACGGAAACGACGTCTTGCTCTAGCAGAATTGATCCTTCCACCAGGTAATGATTAATAGTATAGATGGTTGATAGATACTAATAATAGAGTAAATAGTGGATGCTTCATGTTCATCCTATGCCTGGCTATTATCTGGAGACCCATTAGTTATGACATCATCAGCCTATACACTCCTTAAAGTAAGCTATTATGGAATAGACGGGATACAATAAATATTAACTTAATACTTGTACAAAAGATATCACCACATGAATCAACTAATGGCAATCCATTACTGCCTCATATATCTATACGTGAATTATTGCATTTGACAAAAGCGGGCAAGGCAGGTTCAGTGCCAGAATTAATTGACGCATTCTTTCGAAATTTAGAGGATAAAGTTGTAGAATGTAGCAATTCTATTGCTCAAGTATCAAGTGAAAGTACGTATAATATTTACAGTTTGTATTAAACTAATCATTGAATTGAATAGAATTCGCCGCAGTTGGAGCAGATAATGCCGATGTTTACATACCAAACGACTTTTCATCATTCTCCAGTATTATTCAACTAGCTGATGATTTATATACACTAGTTGATTCAGAGTAGGCATTAATGGTATACAATTAGCTATAGTATTAATATGGAGTATATAGAATTGTAACATTTGAAGTAGTGACGGACAAATTTCTAGCTATTGCAAAAAGAATAAGAGAACGACAACATGGTAATGTTAACTATTTATTATGGCTACTATTGCAGCTATTCCGTAAGTTATTTAAACAAACTAATTAGCAACATTAGTACTAATGTGTATATTAGATATTGAAAAGGTCGGGGAAGCAGTTATTGCTGCAGATCTGGCCTCTGATGAACGTTTATTGGCAAAGATTACTGATTTATGCGATGAAAAGAGTATGCTACAACAATCATTTTCTATAGTAGATTTAGCTATGCCTTGTTCGGTAATATAATGAATATAACGAATATAGTGAATATACATGTTAAAGTTATGTTAATTAAATAGATTTGTCATCAACAAAAACGATTAAAAGATAAAAATCTAATTAAATTTCGTCATCCAAAACTGGCATCAGCCATGGTATTGGCACAGGCATGTTTCTACTCAAGTAAGTTATAAAGTTTAGTAATTATTTATAAAGTAGTATTAATCAACAATAGGCACACTTTGCTAATGCATATAAAGGTAATACCGTCATTATATATATATATAATGTTAATATATCAATATATCAATAGCCAATATTGTTCAACGATCTTTATTACATCATCTATCGATTGATGAAATTATGCGTATTGCTATTGTCAGTCAATTAAGACAACATTTAGTGTCTGATACACTTTATGTATATTTGGTACCATGTGATAATCTGGAAACAGAAAAGATGCCATTTTCTACTGCCACTTTTCTTAAGGGTGGCATTCTTGACTATTCACTTCTTGGATTAGTGAGCGTTGATTGTCGACACCGGTAAGTATGGTTAATATATTAACATTGACTATCTAATATATATATATATATATAATAGATTACTTCAATTAATCTATAAAATGATGCTTGATCATGAAACGGGTCCACGCTTTCCTAATGCTGTAGAGGCCAATTCAGTATCACCCTATGTTCTTGAAGTGGTAGCCAATATTATTTACTCGTCACCTTCTTCGTAAGTTACATTATTGTATTACTTATTAACTAACTAACTAACTATATATTAATATTAATATTAATTATAGAGCTGAATTGATGATTTCAGAGGTATTTGAACGACTAAGACGTATATTGGCCAAATTGGCCAAAGAAGAGAATTCCAAAGAAGGTCAATCTGTATTCTCAGAAACTACTTGGCGTTGGATTAGTACAATGGCTGAACTATTAAGTGGTCGTCTTTTACGATTCCTTAGATATCCTTTTAACAATTTATTTAATATTCAAACTGTACTACTTATCCTTAACTAATTATTACATCATCATCATTAACCGTTAACATGATTGTGACTATTATTGCAGCACTTCCTAATATACGTAATCGTCGTGTCTATATTATTCTCGAAAGTTTATGCGTCAATCTATTAGTAAGTATTATATATATATATACATATATATAATACACTAATATTAATGATTATCTAGAGTAATGGCCAATTTCTACCTGATTGCATTGCTATACTTGATCAAATATCCTTTACTGGATTGCCTTTACTTGCCCGCATTACTATGATGACTACAGCGCGCATGTGGAGTTTCAAGTAAGTACCATCAGTTATAGTTAAAGCTTATTCTAATTATTTTTATAGTTATATCAACCGTAAAACACTTATAAGTGAGGCTAGTTTAGAAAAGATCCTTATGCGTATATCTGCAGAAGCACCTAGTTGGGCACCAGAAATCATTCAACATTTCCCTGAACCGATTAGAAGTTTTGTTCAACAAACATCATCTTTAATTCCACCTCCAGTATTATTAAATGTAACTATTTAACGGATATACTATTATCAGTTACTAATCACCAGTTATAATTTATAATTTTAGGCGGAACCAGAACATATACTTAATCTATCGCCACAAGACTTTAATCAACCAGAACATCAATTAGATGTACTTGTATATCTATGGTGGAAGTGTATTAATGATACAGAACACATTGATCAAATATTAACAGGTACATATCTATAAATCACTACTACTACTACTGGTTATTAATATTGATTAATGGTATAGAAATACGTCCAGTATTACAATCAATACCTCCACATCAATTAATGCATGCCACAATTCGATTGGCCGAACATACAAGTCTAGCAGTTGGAATGCTAGTATCTGTTGAAGCAGCAAGTACTCTATATTGTATATTAAATCATTTAATAATACTAATCGATGTTTATAATTGTAGGCATGCAATGCATTAAATCGACTTACTTGGCAAGCTCAAGTTATTAGTCATAATCAGCTGATAATAGCATTTGCTCGCTGTAATTATCATATGGAACCTACATTGGATCTATTAGAAGGCTATTTACTGCATACAGATGAATTACAGAAACGAGTACAACGATGGTGTACTCTATTCACCCAGCATAACTACTGGGAAGATGAAAATTATCATGAACGACTAGTGACATATCTTAACGAATTTCCTGAATATAATTGTTTTGAGAAATGTGGTAATGACACGCCATCAACTGACCAAGAAACACTACCTGTTTACTTTTACAGTAATATTCTTGATTTTACCAGTGTATTCCGTGGTGTATTGGGCATATTTATTGATGCCAAGCGAATTGAATCAGCCATCAAATAATTGATGTTTATGGACAGTTGTGGAAATACGATTATCGTTATTAAGTGCAACTAATACCACATTTCTAAAATCATATTCAGCAACATTTGTGGAAAATCCACCATTATTAATGAAACTATTAAAAGTACTACGTAAGTGGATATATATATATATATAAATTATATTGTATTATTATTTATCTAATTGGTATATCATATAGCATTAGAAAGTTATCCATTTTCACCCATTTTTATTAACTATGTTCGGTCTTGGCCAGATGTGACAGAGATTAAATTCTCAGTAGAACAAGTAGTAGATCGACTAATCAATGGTAAGCTATTACTACAATTAATAGTATAGACCAATAACTAATAACGAATAATAGCCAACAAGTATCGTAAACCAGAATGGCGTATAAAACAACAATACCGTGAATGTGTGATGTACATAAAGAATTGCTTTATACAACTGTATTTGAAACAAATACAATGTTATGGCCAGCTGAAACAATTATTCAATCTACCTTGGACTATTTGTATACAGCCACTGCTACAACACCATTAACTATAAGTCAAGTAGGGGCTATTGCTCAATGGTATGCGGCACTACCTCGTGAAATCTTTCTATTTCCATTAACGATGGCCATTGCCTCGGCAATACTCGAAGTGGATGCACAAATAGATGATAATATTCAACGCCAAGTAAGCAAATATTTATTATTTCATTATTTTTAACACACATATATTATTGTTATTTTGTATTAGAAACGATTATTTGAATTGGCTTCATCGAACACCACAACGACATCAGCCACCAATATGACAACACCACTTATGGCTCTATTGGCCTGTCTACATGAATTGATGCAATTTGCCGGTGATTGTATACTGCCATCTATTATGGAGGCAATTAGTACACGTCGACCGGATTTGGCGATCAAGGGACGTGCATTACGTGTACCGCAATTACTTGCTGTGGGTCTTCATCATACGACACAACAGCCGGCCCTTGCCTCTACTGTAAGCAATACAGTAGCATAGTAACATAGTAAAATATAGGATATTGATTATTGATTATTGACTATACAGGCACTATTTCATCTATTAACTTTATTACTTGAACTAAGTGGTTTGGATCAAGTATTCCATCAAGATGCGATTCAATTATTAGATTTCATGTATCCTTTAAGACTAATAAGCAATGCCTTATAAGCACTGTATATTACTTAACGTTTTATTCCATTCTAGCCATTTATATATACGTTCTGTTCCTTTATCGGCCGAAGTACTTGTACAAGCTCAAGCAGAACTGGCGGCCGTCCCTGAATCTATATTCCGTAATGCTACACTGGCCGTTTTAGCAACTGCAGCCAATGCCGCCGCAGCAACAACTACTACAAGTATCACCACAACTACCACGCTTTAAGCCTATTTAGAAATTATCTACAATAAATAAACCATCCTATTTTGTTTGTTAATTGTTTATTGAGGCAATGAAATCAACACTGGACAGCAGATGGACAATAATAGTTGATTTACAATTTCACAACCTTAAGACCATCCTTGAAGAAGGTGAAATATGGTGTAACACCATCCTCACGATAGTTAAGTAGAGCAACCATGCCTTCTGGGTTCATGGATTCGCCGGTGTAGAATTCGTAGTCCTTGAAGTTGCCAATAAGCTTCTTGGCAAAGTCTTGAGCCTTGCTTGCGAACTCATCCACACGGTCTGGGTTGGATTCTTGCAACTTAGTCTTGATGGCCTTCATGTAGGACTTCAAGTAGGTCAAGAAGCTCTTCTTGTCAAAGCTCGTGCTCTGTAGACGGAAAGAGTGGATAACGTTGTTGACTGTCTCAACATTGGAAGCCTCCAACTCCTCTGGGGCCTCTTCAGCCGATGGGTTGGCACCGATATCAATGTCACCATCACCGCCAACGGCCATCATCTATACCATACAATAGTATATGCATATATATATATTATTAGTACTATATCTCTAATAAGTAGAGCGTAGTGTATATTGCAGTTATACTGCCACCATCACTGTCTCTATCTCATCTACTTACGGCACAGTCGACTTCATAGACAATGTCGTCGATCTCCTTCATAGGGAAGGCATCGCTGAACATTTCATCGCCTATAGTAATAAGCAATAGTAGTAAATAGGCCCCATCGTTAGTTATAGTCATTCTAGACAGCAATCCATCTGGATATCCATCCATCCATCTACGTATCTCTACTTACCGCTGATGATATCTTCGTAGAGCAACATGGTGATAGATGGTCAGCGTCAAAGTGAAACCGAAACGTACTGTCAACTGTAGACGGGAAGAAAGGCGAGGTCCATCATTACAATTGATGGTCACTTATTCACTTTCTGTGTGTCTGGGTGTGTAATTGATTCTACACTGAGTGTTCTAATACCGATGCATATTTACATTCACACACTTAATAAACCATATTACTTTATCAGTCATACGAACAAACTCATTCTCCTTGACTCTTTATCTTCTTCTTTAACACATACATACCTGTCTTATCTACTGACGATATTATACGTTTTTATTCGTCATCATCATTATAGCATTCGTCAGTCTTATACGATATTCATAAACACAGTAAACTATTCTACTGTGTGTGTACTATAATGGCCGAGGTTAATCCCTTTGACGCGAGTTTTCGTCGTAGCAATGAAGAGGCCGCGGCTGCTGCTGCTGCTGTAGTCGCTGCTGTTACTGGTGTTACAGATAGTACGGTAACACTATCTATGCAACAGGTAATGAACAAGACAAGGAAAAGTTGGCCATTACTATACTAATAGTATATCTATCTATCTATCTACCAATACTTCTTAGACAATGACAAACTGGCAGCCTCCAGTATTTACTGCTGTTAATCCAGCTCAGGTACAGCCGCCATCGGACAAATTATTGAAACGCGCACGCTCACCGTCACCTGTTCGAAACAAGACCAATAATAACCATGCCACCGATGGTAGCTACGATATGCAATCAAACAATAGCGATGTGAATAATAAAAGCAATAAGAGCAACAATAATAGCAGTTTTCATGATGAAGATGAAGACGATGACGATGACGACGATGGAGACAATGTCGGTAAGCGACAGAAGTTCCTTGAACGTAACCGTGTCGCTGGTAAGTTAAAATGTAAAATTAAGTATTAAATCCTTAATCTATTGTTTATAGCTTTCAAGTGTCGTCAAAAGAGAAAGGTATGGATGCAGGAATTAGAGACCAAGTCAGAAGAGGTTACCAAACGTAACAAAGCACTTCAGTTATTGGTAAGCCAACTTAAGGAAGAAGCTATTCAATTAAAAAATCAAATGGTAAGTAGTAATCCATTTAAATATTAATAAAATTTAATTATTCATTCATTCATTCATTATAGTTGGCCCATCAGGATTGTGATTGTAATGGTAAGCGTGTAATGTTCTATATAATGATGACTATGAGTAGCAGTCCATTACTTATCTATAGTTCTAATTAATAATACTTATTATATATATATATATAGTTATTCAACAATATGTCAAGACAAGTGGGTTATTCAATAATAACCATAATAATAACACAGCAACCATGATGACCGATACTATGGCATCATTGCGTATGAGTGCACGAAATGGTGGCATGTAGGCTAAAAGTACTACCAAATTGTTTGATATGAATGTCCGGATATCGATCTATACGTCGTATTTGTATCCGTTCTATTAAGTTTTCATCTATTATTATTATTATACTATTATTATACTATTATTACTATTCTTATTAAGACAATTAGTTTAAATTCTCAATATATGCAATAATTCTATCTTGTGGTAAAAATATAATTTTAAAATGTCCGTTTATTAGGACCTAAACGAGACGGGCAGCCAGCTCAATGCTGTTGCTTGACTTTGCGTCCTCCAAAGATAATGCCAATAGCTTATCGGAACTATAGTGTAATAGAGGTGTAGAGAGTAATTAGTATCGTGTATTATATATTATATGTGTGTGTATGTATATATGTAGACACGTCTATTATCTACGCGTATATGCGTGTCTATATTGCTTACCTTGATGAAGCCGATGTCCTTGGCGTATTCACGGAAGCACTGACGGCATACATCCAAACCGTACTTGCGGATAAGACCTTGGTGGTGAGTGCACACACGGCTATATACAAAGTAATTGATAAGTATGCATGTTTGTTGGATCCACCACCACCACAACTACTAGCTGTTTTGGCTCTATTCAACTAGTTCATTACTTACCATTGGCGAGAACCCTTGCCGTAACGGCGGGGACGAGAGAACCAGACTTGATCGTGGGCCATGGTAGATCTTGCAAAGAATAGATGCCGCTATTTAAACGTGTATGTACGTTGAGCAACGGAAAGAGAAGGAACTCCTCGTTGAATGCGCCAAACGAATAGCTGAAAAAGAGAGCGCAAAATCTTTTTCATTTAACCAATCAATGCATGTTCACACCCACATTAATTATTTATGTAGTTTTATTATAAACTGTCAATTTGTTAATACTTGTCACGGTTAATTGAATACTAATATTTGTAATAACGCGTCATTTAACATCTACTCTTCTTCTTCTTCTTCTTCGTCTTCTTCTTCGTCTTCTTCGTCTTCACCTTCACCTTCTTCTTCTTCGTCCAATTCATCTAAAGAATCACCGAATATACCTTCAAATTCATCGGCATCAGAGAATAAACCTGACATATTGTTATAATACTGTTGTTGATCAGTGTTCAGTGTCATATCCGTCGTAGTAGTCATTGACTGGCTATCACTACCTAATGCCTGTGTAAGATTTTGCATTAATGCGTCCATCTAATGACATAACAACAACAACAATAATAATAATAATTAAATATTATAAATTAAATATGTGGTTTACTAACTAACCTTGGCATCCATTTTTTGTAATGGTGGTAGTGATGATGTTGCTGACAATTGATCATCTACTAGTGCTACTGATGCTGTTAATGTCGCTACTTCAGAATGGAATGGAGTGGAGAGAATACTTCAGTTCCATAATAGCATCTCCATATTGTAAAGCGGCTAATACTTCTATAATAATTGATTCTTCTTCTTCAGCATTGGCATCTTTACCTAGACGTATTGCTTGACGTTTAAGTCGATAAAGTCTTCGAATCCCAGAAATTGCCTCTGCTCTATACCAGCCATTCCGTTCCTATATAAATATACTTATTAATCAAAGCATTAGTAATAATAGTCCGTATAACTTACATCACATTTAGATGCCACAGCAGTCTCTGCATCTAATATTTTACGAATACCTTGATCGGTAATATCACAGTATTGCCAACTAATAATGCCTGAAACATCATGTTTACCATCAAATACCGGTGGTTGTCTAATAAGTACTTTTGTTAATAAATAATATGTATACCAATCAACAATTACCCTGGTGTCTGTCCATTAGTATTTCTATTCATAGTTGCTGTTAATGAATTGGCAGGTAAACGGCCTATAGTGTTTAATCGAATAGCATGAGTGTTTTTCTGTGCTTGATCAGCTGCTGATGCTTTAGGACGTGTATCTAATAATTGATATCTATACATGTATATATTGTTTAATTTATTACTATTATTGTAAATAACTTTTGCTTACTTGCGTGCTTCTTTATCTATTCTTGGATCATAACCTAGGCGAATATAACAACCACGCCACGGTCCTCTCATCATGACATAGCCATTATAACGCAATATACTATTATTATTATTAATATTATTAATAATTAAATATAAAATATAGTGTAACTACTGACACTCGCATATCTTCTCGTGTCGCATCATTAAGAACACAATGAATACTACGTGAAGTCCAAATAGGCCGTTCTTTAAATAACTACTTATTATTATTATTAATATTAATACTGTAAATATATAATATCAAGTTATTACCTGCTCTGCTCTATCCAATAATGATTTATCAATATCAGCAGCTGATTTAACTACTTCCTCATCGGGCCTATCAGGAATAGGTGTATATTTGTCAAGAATAATAGTTTAGTTAGTCGGCTGTATTATACCGTATAAAGGATATAGGCTGCAGTGTACTGAATAACATGGGTTTTTGAATAAGAGTTCTGCCAACGAGTATACCGTTTACCAACACCTGCTACCTATTCAATATAAATGGATCAATCAATAATAATGTAGACACTATAGTCAAACTAGTACGTACATTTGTTCCAGGACGCGTACTACTCTCCTTATCATTAACATAGATAAGTTGACGAAATCTAATATAGGTATATAGTCATTAGATATTTGTATCAATAACCAATACTACTCATATACTTACCCATAGTTTATAGGTGTCTATAGGTATAATTATGCGTATACCATAATAAGTCGGTATTTACAATGCAGCCATCGAATCAAACGTTCACCTACCTCAATACGAGAGAAAAAAGGTGGTGGTATACCAATATGCGTTGAATTCATTTCATTTGCAAATTTAAAATTAAAATTACGCATGGCTGTTACTATTACAATAAAATCAGTATCGTTAATACGTAGTATATATCTAGTTAATTAACTAATAATATTTACCATCATCATTACGCATAGCTTGACAAAGATGAGTAATTGGATGATTATTATCTGCCATATACTGAAAATCAGACATGGCTATTAATAATAATTAGATGTTAAATAATTCTAGCCTGGATTAACTTGCCTCTAAATCGACATGTTTGTTTAACACGTCCTACTATAGTTGCTTCAAATTCTGGTGTTGTCTTATTATTACAACGATCCATATCTGTATCCATTGCTACTGCTTCTCCTGCTCCGTTTACAGTATCCTCTTGTTGTTGTGGCTTTTTCTTTCGTCGAACGCGTAATAATAGCTTCGGTGTTGATACATAGTCACCTTGGATAGGAATAGAGAACAGGTCATTGGGTCGCATATTTAACGGTTGACGAATATTTGACTGGTCAGCCATAATATTACGCATATTCTAAGTAGTTAAGGTGGTTATTTAGTAGCACGAATAGTCATGGCCAATGTAAGGTCATTATGCCTACAAAGACTACTTTTACTTACTCGAGTTACTGTATCGATACCGCCTAGTGTCTCTAATACTTTATCCGTGTTACGTACATAACCTGGATATTCTATAGAAAACAGCTCGGTCGACGGTAATTGTCCGTGCAGTTGAGTGGCATTAGAGCTCGTTGCCGCCTCATTTACTGTAGTCTTATTATTAGCTGACATGAGTAGTATGTTGTAAAAGCGTAGAAAAAGTACAATCATTCTAATTCGTTATTTCTTTTTTCTTTTCCTACGTATACATAACACATAATTCACGCTACTTATTAAACAAAAGCTAGAAGCAGTGAATTGATAGTAAACACTATATTATGCAGTCTTATTAACAAATAACCGATAATATACGAAAGATCTATCGATCCATGTTAGTATTAAAGACAAGTCATTAATTATAGTTATAAATATAATATTTACACATTGATTATTGCATTTACATTTTTTATTTTAAAGTTATCATCGACTTCACTCGATTGACCATGATGCCAAGTTTGTGGCAGAGTTGGCGGAATTATTTCCAACTTTACCCATTATTGGCACGTATCCAATATGTAATTGATTCATTAATTAACTATATCGTAAATATAGCTAATAAACACTGTGGTTTGTGGTATGTACCTTCTGATAAGGTAGTAGAAGAAATAAAATACCATACTATTCAATTGCCAATAAGTAACCTGTATTCATGAATTAGAAAACGGCCAGTGCTTATTGCAAATCAACTGATGAACATCATGGCAAATGGTGTTTTTTATTACGTCGCGCCAACTTTCATATTCTTCCATTAATTGGTAAATATGGCGGGTAAGTATTACAAATGGTATTAGCACATTGGTATAATTAATAACTATTGTAAATGTTTGTTAATTGATTCCACACGAGGTGGTAAACGTATTTCAGATGCATTGGCAAAGACAGTACCTATTTGGTGTGCAACTATTAATCGTTTTATATGCACCACAACTAAAAACGATAAATACACACGGCTTTCATGCACGACATGGCGATAGTGATAGCCATAGTGATAGTATATCCAATAATGTTATCATTTGTAATAATGAAAATGAAAGTATTAGTCAACATTATGCATTATCGACACTGCCATCAATAGTGACACGATCAGAACATGATCGAATTAAACAGCGATTGCCTAGTTTTGTTGAAATTTTATAGGCAAGTAACAATACTAACAACAACAACAATTAATCTATTTATTTAATAGTTGGCAAGTAATGACGTAGATTTCAATTATTTACAAAATATTATACGTAAACCATTGCGTCCTATTTGGCTGACACCTCAATCACGTTTGTGGAATAATGATCCGCCTACATATAACGATGCTCCATTTATCCAGTTATATGCGTTACAGCATGGAGCTGTACCAACGGTACAAGAGTACAGCATGTAGATCAAATGATTATATATACATTTAAGGAGCAGCTGATAATGCAGAACTATGGTCAATGGCAAGTAAACTAGATTCAATATACATATATAATTTTATATATGTATAGGGATTAGAGGCAAATGTATTTTGGCAATACCGAGAACTTTTATTAAATGCACCACACTTCAAGCTTGCAGAATAAGTACGGCTATTAATGAAGCAGTATAGAAATACACCAAAGTGATTGCTGAAATAAATAAAGCATCTTCTTAATCATATTTTGATTTTATTGGTGAAACACTACTAGCTATTGGTAGTCGCGCAGTGGTAAGTACTTTAATGGTTTGAATTACTAATTAATACAATAATACAATAACATACTAATTAGTGATATAGGACGTCCTCTGAATGCTGGTCACACTTTAATGTTGTTATCAATTGTTGTGAATTAGAATATGAAACTAATCGATCCAATCCCAACTATTTATTTCTCAACATTCTTAGGGTAAAAGGATTAGTCACAACTACTAGCCGCATTACCAAAAGCGCTAGCATTTTTTAAAGAGCCAATTATATAACGTAAACGTATTTTAGTACATTGTGCCAAAGGTTATTAATTTAAAGCATTATTAATTCTATTATTAATCTATCAAATAGGACAAGATCGATCCGTTGGCGTAGCATTAGCCATTCTTGTACTTTGCAAGAATGAACAAGGTACATAGTTATTAGTTTATATAGCCGGTAAAATAACAATAAACTGTATTATTAGGTATGCTATCAGTAAATACATTAGATAAAGATCGTCTAGGTAATATTTCCATTCCATATTCATTACATAATAATATACTAATCAGTATCCAATCGTAGTAAATAAAACAACTATACAACATCAACTATTAAATATAACTTAGTATTGGCCACAAGTAAGTGTTTATTTATTATCTGCATATCGTATGCACTATTTATTCACCAATAAACTTGAATAAACTCGTTTATCTATAGATATCTCCATCACGCGCCACTATAAATAAAGTTCATTCTGTATTGCTTGCTCAATCTGTATCAACTATACAGGAATAGCCTGCCATCTATACTTTTGCTTATCCTCTTTTTCTACTTTATCAGCTTCTGACGGATCAAGCTATCATTAATAAATACAGCATTAATTAATATACTGTCTTTCTTGTATATAGCTATTCATCAATCTTACCGGAATGACTCGACTTGAACTCAATAGATCATCACTAAGCGTAGGATCGCCCATACGTTGAATCAATGCGGCAAAGGTTGAACGTACTTGGCGGCCAGTTCTATCTGCTCATAACTACTAAACTGGCCATCATACCATCAACTTCCTCTATATAACAATATAGTAATTCGTTATATTATTACTTTATCTATATATATATATATATACATCAATCAATTTACCTTTCATTTTAACAATACGATCACGTAGTTTCTGTAATGATTCCATCAAATATTGTTCTTCATAAACAGTTCCCTTTTTGCCACGATGTTTCTTACGATCCTCTCGTTTCTTTGATCTACTTGACTTGCCCGATCTATATACCCATAGATTAATAACAATAATAACAATATAGTAATAATACACTTACCGAGTGGTATTTGTTGTAGTAGTTAGCGTAAATCGAGAGAATTGACTCGTTAAAGCTGTACTGCCACTTTGTATCTCCACATCGTCCAATAAAGCATTTGGTTCATCTAAATGGACTATTTATCCTACATTAATATATGCATATCTCGCTAATCTAACAACTTACTTGGTCGTTGTAGAAATTCCTTTCTTAGTTCTAATAAACGTGGATATTGTTTATCTAACTGTGTCTCGGCTGTTTCCATATCTTCAATCAAGCGATCCACGCCTAATAATAAATAAAATAAGCAATTATAGCATTACTGGTCTATTCTATTAATTACCTTCTTCAAGTCCTGGCAATACACATGTTTCAATCAAATCATTTCTACCTTGAAGTCGAGCCTATAACCAATAATAAATACATATACCTATACATCTATATAAACTTAATAGCAAAGTAGCTACATACCTTACGGCCCGCCTCAATCCATTGACCACCACTAATGAGCAGAGATACCGTCATTTCAGCATCCTAAAGCATAAATTAATATACTATATTTATATCTATTCTATTCTATTAGCTACTTGCCTGTAAATAGTCATCGGCCAAAGTGGCAGCATCACTATAACGACGTTCATTTGACAGATTATCTATTATTATTAATATTAATATTAATATACTATTTCTACCATTAAATAGCCTATTTACCTATTGATTTACGGGCCAGTGTTACTAGTTGTGCCCGTGTATAGCCTTGTTGATGAGCAATACTAAACATGGCACACCATTGATTTGCCTCCAAGTAACAATCGATAGCATGATCAAATTGGTGGGCCAATTGATAGGCTAATGATTACACATTCATTAAATACTATATTACATTCACTGCTGCTCTATTACCTTGAGCAGCACCTAGAATATTCTTGGACTCTTTCAAATAAGTGGCTTGTGCACCATAAATCAACTAGAATAAATGGCATTAGATACTATTAACTACACTATACCATACTTACTTTTAATTTTAATGGATTAGATGCTGCAACATTACAAGCCGATTCAAATAGCTGGTATTTTGCTACATAAGCGACCCATTCATCCGTGTAATCCTCGCCTATGTTTGTTATCAGCTATTATTGGGCCACTATCTATTTATAACAGTTTATATCTTACCGGCTGCCCATAAATTCTCCATCGCTTTAACATGTCGACCTAAATGATCATCAATACGGAATCGTCGATACCATGGAGCCAATGCCTTCAACTCGTTCAAGAATGGTATATGTTCACGAGGATCCTATATTCCATACATTATTATAACCAATAGTTGCTGTTTAAAGACCAGATACTTACCAAATGTGAATTCTGTACAATCATTAATACAAGATCAAAGTCATACATGCCCAATGCTTCATCGTAGAGACGCTTCACATCGACCATAACACTAATAAATTGAATAGCGCCACCTAATTGTCCAGCATTCATAACACCTCGTTCTATAATATTAAACGATTAATTAGTTGGTCAATACATTTAACTAAAAAAGAATCTTACGCTGTAATTGTCGAATCACCGATAAAGCACCTACAATATCGGTAGGATCTTTACGAATATAACTGATTAATATTGTTTGTAGATATCTAATACACTGTAAGAACAATATAATCATTAAACTGTTCCATCTAGTGACTTACTTTTGTTCATCTAATTGAGTTAGATGCTCAATCATAGCTTCACAAATATCATTAACCGAATTAACACTAATCATATAATTAGCTATTATACTCTAATATAGTATTACGACATTCTACAAGAATAATCGCTTACATGGCTGTTGTAGCAATAGCATCAGGTGACATGGGCATTGGATCATTTAAATTCGGTCTAATATTCATAGTATTGCATTAAACACTATTAATATTCAATATGAATAATATAAATAATAGTTGCTTACTTTAGATTTGACATGAATAAATTCAAATAATCAACTTGTTCCAATTGTTTTACAAATTCGCCCAAATCTTTTATAAATTGTTGAGGATGACGTACATGCAATACATTGGTATCGACTCGATGACGACGACAATCGATAAAGGCGGCCAAATAGTCCCGACTATTATAGAATACGCATTAATAGTCAATCATGTAAATATAAATATTGTACCTATCCAATCTCTCGGCCACTGATGCCAATACCATAGCACGTGGATGAATTGTCTCTAAATTACCACGAGGCATTTGAAGAATGACTGCCACACCATGAGCATGCGCTGTTACAAGTTGAGCACCTCGTTCAACTTTACGCTTATTCTCACTACTGGTAGCTTTAATCGTATTATTTACATTAATATTATGTTATATATATATATTCTAGTAAATAACCTACGAGATTCTAATAAAGTCAAATCTGATAACGGCAATACATGTAATTCATGTTGATACGTCGTATACAATAGGAATTGATGATGTACAACAAATGATGTACAACTCGCATTAATCAATGTCCCATTCAGATACAATTTACCACTATGACTCAATCCAATAATTTGATCCTAATAATAATAATAATAATAACATTCAAATATTAATTAATTAAATTATACTAATTATATTAGGTATACTAACTGAATAAGTAGAATTGGATGGTAATACACTAATCCAAGGACATGGCTCTACCAGTCTCATTCGGGGTATAATATTCACCGATAATGTTGCAGTTGATACTTCATTATCCTCAATATTATCTACACTTCATTAGTAACTATATAACAAATAGAGCCAATTACAACTTACCAATATTCACCGTATAAATATGTCCATAAATATCTTCAAGAATTGCACAGGATCGATGATAGTCATAGGTAAGACGAATGACTGGACTGACCAGTTGTTTATACTGTACAGCATCATCTTCAATGATCCATTGATTCTTCTCCTCATTAGATGGAGATATTACAATAAACGCCAATACATCTTGTCGTGTCTCAGGATCATTTGTTAATGCTAAAAGTATATAATCGCCTTGTAGTCGATGGATTGAATAGATATGACGCCATGACTGTCCTTTAGGTAATCTAGTATAAATGATGTTAACTATCTACAATACACTATAATAAGTCAACCTACTCCACTGATCCTACAAGACGTGGTGCCTTTCGAATACCATCTATAGCAAATGAATATAGTTCAACATATCTCTTCTGACATTGAACAGTTAAATCATTATGACCATGTTGATCATAAGTATAGGTAACATGATTAATAGGTCCATGTTCAGACAGTGTCGTTATACTGTAGGCTGACATGGGTGGTGGTACATTCATTAACTTGAATGGCGTCAATAGTAATTGATCTAATTGTCATTAGAGTATCCATATTAGAGTTAAAATATAACTAATAAATAGAGACTATTCAATCAATATTAAAGGATACGTCCATCAATAACCGATACTAGAGATGCATTCTCTGCACTATATCCAGGACTGGCTGCTGTATCCCATACATATTGGTTGCATTGATATCCATCTAATATATTATATTATATTATATTATATATATAATAATAAGTCTAGTATACTATTTATACAATTCATTACCCAGTGTTAATAAGTGTAGCCTTAATGGTCGTTCAATATCCCATTGAAAGTCCAAAATGTTATTTAATTCCAGACTCTGTTTCAAATACCATTTATAATTGCTTGTAGTCCATAATTGGATAACTATATTATTGTCATTGTTATTGTTATTATTAATACTATTATATGACATACCTTGTTGCTTATTAGATAGTGTTAACCAAATGGCCAATACAGTTGAATCAGCATTCCATAAACAGATTTTACCTAATTATATACATTAAATACTATTACCATCTATTTATAATTACTTACAATGGCTTCATTATCTGGTAGAGGAATTCATGTCGCTTTAATCCATTACGTTCGAATAACAATACAACTTGTCGATGTGGTTGACGTTGTGAAGTAGTAATCCAATTACCCGATGGACTATTAAAAGATTACTACAGTTACTTTACATATAGTCATGCTTACCGCCAATTGAGACATGAAGATAGAGCATCTGTAGGTTCTGATGTATTCTGTAATAATCCTTCTCTATTAAATACACGTACCAATCGATGACCTATTAATATATAAATATTTATTTGTATATTATATTATACTATATTATACTAATACTTACCACGACGTGGATCAAATGAAGAACATGCAAAATAATTACCATCTCCACGCCAACTAACTGTAATGGCTCCATAGTCATCCGATGATCGTTTAATAGAAGATACAGAAACTGATGATGGTGTTAATGCTGCTTGTTTACCAAGTGATCCATGAAATTGTGTTTCTTTCTTTCCCCATCCCACATTAACGGCCTTATCTATTAATAGCATATTATCCAATACATTAGTATATTTACAGATTATTATACTAATCAATCATTTACCTTCTCCTTCGTCAGTTGTGTGTAATGGATTCTCAGTAATAACTGTAAATTCACTTGTCATAAGTAGTAATTCATCCGCACCTATTTACATAAATAAATATTATACATTAAATATTAAATATTAATATATTATATATTATATGGCATTTGTGTTATTACCAGTAACAATGATTAATAACTCTTCATCTGGACTCCAGGCCATACTCTTAATACCAGACTCGAAATGACCAACACACTCGGCCTATACAGCTATACAATTAATAGCTTGTTAACATATAATATAAACTTATTACTGACCGATGGCGCAGTGGATTACCAAGTTGAACTGTATACAATTCACCAGTTGATAGTGCAATACAGATCATTTCATATTCGGCAAGATATCGACTGTGTACAATTTGACAAGAAGCCGTATCACCATTCATATCATTAGTTTCAATAGGAAACTCTATAACAATGTTATCGTCATTCTCATTGATAGAAGCGCCATTATTTGATTCTCCCTATTATTACAACTGCTATTAGTAGACTACTTATTTATATTGGTTATTGATATTAATTACCACGACATTTGGCACTAATCGTACAGCGACCACACCGTCCACTTGACACTGAACGGTATAGACTCGTCCATTCACTGTATCAAGGCATAACTGTGCTGTACTCTGACTAGTACCGTCATTGGCCTCAATAGACGGCAATCGATGGGACAGTTCCGTTAATAAAGCTAGATTCTTCATAATGCAACAGCCAGAAAAGAGAAATAAAAATCAAAAATTAAATCAAATCAAAATCAGAAATTAAATTAAATTCAATATTTTTACTTAACAATGACGTACAATTTATTATAGATAGATGTGATGCTTCATCTACTCACACATAGCCATTGATTGACCCTTTTTACACTGCTTTCTCTTTTTAACTATTGACTATATTGACTATTGACTATTGACTATTGACTTGTCAGTGATACTGGTACTGAATATTAGTTGACCAATATTATTTCAACTGTTACTATGAATAGGCTTGTTTTAAATGCACGTCGTCATAAGACAACACGACTATCCACGTTAAAGTGGGGCACTGCAATAAGCCAACATGTAACTAGACCCTTTTCGGTCTATGGCTCGTGCACCTACTCTTCTGTTAGTAGCAATGCAGTTGCTTACACCAAAGACAAGTATCCGTCATTAAACGACGAGATAATTTGAATAAAGTAATAAAAGAAGCGATAATTGTAATAATAGTAATAATAATAGTAAGATGATTGAATATGATTACTAGATATCAGATGAAGATATAACATTCTTTAAAGGGGCGCTACCTCCAAATGCAGTAATTACGAATGAAGATAGTTTGGCGGGCTATAATATGGATTGGATGCGTAAATATCGTGGCCAATCTTCGGTTGTATTGCTGCCCAAGACTACAGAACAAGTATCCAAAGTACTGGCCTATTGTAATGAGCGTAGGTAAGTATTAAGTAATAAATAGATGTGGATAGCTGGTATATCTAATTATTGTATAGACTAGGTGTAGTGCCACAAGGAGGCAATACTGGATTGGTGGGTAAGTATTGATGGATTTAATGATAATTATATATATATATATATTAATCATTATTATTTTTATTAGGTGGTGGTGTACCAGTATTTGATGAAGTGATCATTAGTACGCAGCGTTTAAATAAAATACGTTCATTTGATGCAGTATCAGGTAAATAGAATGAATTTAGTTAATAATTATATATATATATTATATTAATTTGTATATTTGTATACAATAGGCACACTTTCTTCTGATGCTGGTTGTGTTCTTGAAGCATTGGATAACTATTTGGCTGAACGAGGTTATATGATGCCACTTGATCTAGGAGCCAAGGGAAGGTAAATAACTTGTAATGCTAATAATATATAATATACATTAATATGATATTAGTTGTCATATTGGTGGTAATGTAGCAACCAATGCTGGTGGTCTACGTTTATTACGCTACGGTTCTTTACATGGTACTGTTCTTGGTTTAGAAACAGTAAGTTGATTCAATCTACATTATGTTGATAACGTTTATTCATATTGCCTGATAATAACTAGGTATTACCGGATGGCACTGTATTAGATAATATGTCTACACTACGTAAAGATAATACAGGCAAGTAATGATGCATTAGTAATTATTTACTTTATACTAACATTTAATATAGGCTATGACTTGAAACAGTTATTTATTGGATCTGAAGGCACACTTGGTCTTATTACCGGTGTATCTATTCTAACGCCGAAGCGAGCCAATGTATAGTTTATATTAACCATGCACTATTAATCGTTAACATAATATGCTATGTGATATAGTCGGTCAACATTGCTCTAGTAGGACTAGATTCATTTGAAAAGGTACAGGAGACATTCCACACGTCTAGAAATATGTTATCTGAGGTACTTTCAGGTAATAGCACTTTTTATATATCATACAAAGACACATTACTAAGTTAAATAATAATAATAATAGCATTTGAATTCTGGGATGACAAGGCAGCCACTTTAGTGAAAAATCATGGAGCAGCTGGCAATAAAAATCTATTTGATAAAGAATATCCATTTTACGTACTCGTTGAGACACAAGGATCAAACAATGAACACGATACGGCAGTAAGTAATTTAATACTGCAAATGAAAATTATTTATTAAACACAAGCATCATTTTATAGAAATTGAATTTATTTCTTGAGAAATTACTTGAAGATGGCATAGTTGAGGATGGCGTGGTGGCCCAGGATGATAGACAGGCAAGTCGTGTAGCTTCCATTAGCACCACCATCATAATGAATGGCACTACTTTTGTATATTTAGGTTAAATTGTTATGGGCCCGACGTGAACTTATTCCAGAAGCTTGTTCAAAAGCCGGTGCTGTTTATAAATACGACGTATCTATTCCTGTGCCTAAATTATACAGCCTCGTTGAAGATATGCGTGACCGACTAGCTGCTCAAGGATTAATGGGCAATCTTGTTGAAGAAGTCATAGGTTATGGCCATGTTGGCGATGGTATATACAATCTAATGGCATAGCATTTACATATACTGATTCATAGATAATGAACAACTTAGGCAATCTACATTTGAATATCACTGCCACTAGCTATGATCCACAAGTAACACAGGCTATTGACCATATGTCTACGAATGGGTTGGTAAGTAGTACATTACATAAAAGTTAATAGACACCCATTAATTTATTTTGTAAACAACAACAACAACAATAATAATAATAATAATAGCTAAACATGCCGGATCTGTCTCTGCCGAACACGGTCTAGGTCTAATGAAGGCCGAGGATATCGGTTATTCTAAATCACCAAATATGATCAGTCTTATGCGTAAGATTAAGCAGTTAATCGATCCACATGGTATTATGAATCCATATAAATATTTCCCATCAACACCATCATAAACAATGGAATGCAATAACGTTAGTCATTAATAAATGATGAAGATCATAATGATGATTGACATTTACATATAATTTATTGATCCTTATGATTTTGTAATCATTTTGGGCATTTTTCGCTTTGATTCATCCATTAATTCTTTGCTTTTGTAATAATGCGGGGCCGCTATTAATAAACAATATTTGTTGCGTTAATAAATACATACTATTAACCATCAATGAGTGCAACTAACCTTCCATAAGCCATTCTGCTTTAATATCCATTACTTGCCGTATGTATTCTTTACTAGTAAGCACCAATTCATAATAGATAACCCATTTAGGATTGACTTCAAATAAAGCACTACTAGGATGGATGTAGACATCTTGGTTCTGTTTGAGTGTCTTGTACCGCTCGCCTGATCTTTGTAAACGAGCTGCATTAAAGAAGAATCCAGAAGTAATAGCCTAAAATAATATACAGATACATAATATTATATTCATTAAACACTAGCTATTTAAATTCGTTTATCTATTAATTACCTTTTTAATAGGTGTTATATCAGAAGCATCTGGATTAGATGTCAGTGGGATCTCGACTCGATCTAGTAGTCCGATAATCTGGTCTCGTACATCACGTGCTCTACTCATGGATCGATATTGAATAAAGTTTTCATAGCACCATTGCATTGAGTATTCAGTCTCGACCCACTATATACAATGTATTATTAGTGGTGCCATGTTAATAAATAACGAGTTATACATACTTGTTCCCATATGTTAAGTAGTGTAATGTGATCACCTTCAGGTCGTGTTAGATTACGACGAGCTTGATCGGCAAATAGCTTTTTATCCTTGGGACGATAAAAGATTGAATTCTGCACACTTAACATACCACAAATGGACGCAATCTAGTTAATCATATAATTAGTATTTAACAGTTAGTTTACTCGGTAGCTTACTTCTTCCGAACAATGAAATTGCTCTGAGGCCACAATGGTTTTGGCCAACATAGGATCCATAGGGAATTCTGCCATACGACGACCCAATTTGGTCAAGTATCCCTCACTATTGAGTGCGCCTAAAGCATACAATTGAGTATAAGCACTCATGACTGTTTCGGCCGGTGGTGGATCCATAAAGTCAAAATTGATTAAATCGCTGATACCCAAGCTCTGAATTAATTGATATCAATTATTAGTATTATTAGTATTATTAGTATTGAGCTGCTATTAGTATTATTTACCTTTAGTGTTAGAATAACACTACAAAGATTTGTTCGTTGAATTTCTGGCGTTGTATTATCGTCCATTTCATTTTCATATGCCCATTGTGTAAATAAACGGAAACATTTTCCTGGTCCTACTCGTCCAGCTCGACCAGATCGTTGATTGGCCGCAGCTTTTGAACACTAATAAACAAACTAAATTAGTTTACAAATGACATTATATATATATATATATAGTTACTTACAGGTACTACCATTAGCGATTCCATGCCAGTTTTTGGATTAAAGCCATTTTGTTTAACAAACCCTGGATCAATCACAAATACTACACCATCAATAGTAATTGATGTCTCGGCAATATTCGTGGCTAATACAACCTATTTATAATAAATATAAGCTTATTTGTCATGGCTACTTTTATCATACTTACTTTACGTGCTCCTTCTGGTGTTGGTTCAAATATTTTGCCTTGCAAATCAGATGGTAACGATGCATAGATGGGACAAATAATCAATTCAGCAATTTTACTGCCTAATACTCGACATGTTTGCTGTAAACTTTCTTGAGCTGCCTCAATCTCTTCCTGGCCCGTAAGAAATACTAAAATATCACCCTTATCCTGAGTTGTATGAATTTGAAGAATTGTTGTAATGGCTGCCGTTAAATAATTTGCCTCAGGTGCTGGCGTATAGTAGATATCCACGGGATAAGGACGACCAGGAACTAAATAAAATCAATAGATCAATTATTAGTACTAATTTATATTACTATTGTTATTTAAATATACTTTGGTAAATCGGTGCTTCATCAAAGTATTCGGCAAACTTTTGTGCATCCATAGTAGCACTTGAAATAAGCAATTTAAGATCTGGTCGAAATCGTGCAATATCCTACACATGATACAGTTATTCTATTAGCACTATTAATCATAGTAATAATAATAATAATAATAATAGTAGTAGTAGTAGCATCATTAATTACCTTAACCAGACCAAATAGAACATCCGTATGTAGTGTACGTTCGTGTGCCTCGTCAATAACTAGCACGCTATAGCTGGCCAAATCAGGCTCGGTAAGAAATTCACGTAGCAGCATACCATCTGTCATATATTTAAGCACTGTCTTGTCGGATGTACAATCTTCAAATCGAATCGAATAGCCAACTTCGTTACCAAGTTTGACGCCCATTTCCTCGGCTACTCGAGCGGCAACACTCATGGCGGCAACTCGACGTGGCTGTGTACAGCCTACCTTTTTGCCATTCTTGGTGTAGCCCGCTTCGTGTAGATACTGAGGGATTTGCGTCGTCTTACCCGATCCTGTCTCGCCAACAATAACGAGCACTTGGTAGTCTTCGATTGCTTGTAATAGATTCGTTCTATACTGATAGACTGGCAACGACCGACGAATCTCGGCAATCGACAATGCTATTCAATTACCGTCTATTTAGCAATAGATAGTAGTATGCTGTAATACAACTTACCTTTACGTTCAGCAGCATCAATTTGAGCGGTAATAGCCGCCTCTTCTTTATTGGGCCGATTTAGTGTATTGGCAAGAATAAAATCAATTGGCTGTTCATCAAACACGTAGTCATAATCGCCGCCTTCGAGTGCTTCACGATCTTGTGGCCCGGTGGCAATCTTTGCCTTATGAATCTGATGTTCCTCCCATTGATCTTGTTCCCGCACAAATTGCTCTTCTTTTTCATCATATCGCTTTGTTAATAACGATTCCTTGGCACGGTTATTTAATCGACCCTGTTCATCAAGTTCACCTACGATTTATTAGTTATAGTCTATTCCATGTCGATGCATATAGCTTACCTTCAGGCATAACGTAACCTTCCACCTTATCATCAATATTCTGTCTTTCCTTAACTAATCGTAAAACCTCTCTGTCATATTCGTGTGCTTTACGCTCTGCTTCGGTAAGTTTGACGTCACGAAACAGATATTCTTCGTCTTGGATTTTCTGTTGTAATTCAAGTACTTTTTGTTCCTCTCGCAATTTCAAATATTCTTGTCGTGACCGTCCACGTAAATCTACAACTGCTTCACGACGAGCCTCTGGGTCGTTGGCGAGATTCCTTCTCTTCCGCGATTCAGTGTCTACTTTGGCTGAGCGATCCTCTACCAGCTGTTTGATGTTGTTAATACTTCAAGTTCTAGTATGTATATGTATTGTTTACCCGCTTAGTACTCTTTTTATCAAGATCACGAAGACGTTCTGCAAAGGCATCACGCTCTTCCATGTCCTTTTCCCGCTCTCTCTGCTCTCGCTCAAGCGTTGTTTCTAGAATTAAGATTATTTATATTTACTACTGAATCTATTGCATTACCTACCTTCATCTATATCTGATGCCTTCCCAGGCACAGCCGGCTCTACCGTTTCTTCAGGCGCCCAGTCATCGCGCGCGTCAGTTTTTCGTCGAATGTTTCTTTGCTGTTTATTCGACATTGTGATGTTGTAAAGACAAGAAATAAAATAACGCTAATAATGAGTCGGCCATTTATTTATTATTTCATTGATTGGCCATTAGTAAAACTGTTATCATCGTTATTTGGCTAAACATCAATTGTAATAAATTTATCATATTGTCATATAATTTATTACTTTTTGTTAATATATGTTTATAAATTAACAAACAATTTGATTATCAAGAATTGTTAATTAAGGGAAATCATTATTTTATAACATAACATTATCAAATTTGAATTATAAAAATTGTGTATTCGTCTATATTATTTCGTTCATTTATTATTTATACTAGAAATGTAGCTGTAGTATAAATATACGTAGTACCACTACATTTAGTCTAGAGTATCAATAATTAATAATTAATAATTAATAATTAATATAATAGCTGTATTATTTTAGCCATTAGTATATATGTTTTTCATCATAAACCATGAATTGTACAATCAGTAGTATATGGCAATATTCAAGAAGTGGCAAAGTACAATATGCTTTTGAATTTATTTATTTTTATGGAATTTGAAAATAGTAGTTGACCATTTATATAAATGCTTTTATTTTTTTGAATAGCTGGGATATAAAATTTTCTTTACGACTTAAATAAAACACTGAATTGTCGATGGCTTCAATCCTCTCGTTTTGTTACTTATTTCAAACCTTTCATTTTCTTTTCAATATTATTAGTTTTTACAGTCTATCATTTCTAATATGCTTAGGTTTTATAACTTTGCATCGATCACTGCGCTTACTTTACTCTTTAACGCACTACTAACGCATGCTACTGACGGGGTTCTTGATGGTAATATTATTTGATTGTTTTAACTATTGTGTGTTAATGGTTAAAACTAATTTAGGTAGTAATTCGAAAGATGCAGCTGGTCGACAATTTCTAGACAGTAATCCGGAATACCGTGGATTAACTGATATAAATGGAGCGGTAATGCTAAACAAGGTATTGCCACGCATTTCAAAACAAGAAGCCTGTTTTTCTCAAATGCGGACCCAAGCTTCAGAAAGAAGTTATGGCTTACGATGTAATAATACACCAGTGTGTTAAATATAATGACTAGCTAATAGTGAAATTAGATGCTCGTGACGGCTAAAAATCAACTAAAAGCTAAAAAAGAAATAGGACAAGACAGTACTTTGAATCCACTTGATAGATTTGTAATCAACGAACGTCGTAAATCAAAAACTGTAACACTTGATTGTGTGGTTTATAACTTGGTTGATGGCGTTGAGTTAGGTAAAATGGTTGCCAATACTCTATATGATGAAATCAACTATTTTGTCGAATTGTTGCCAGATATACTTGAAGGTAGATAGTGTAGATGTACAATAACCAATATTTACCAACTGCTTCTAGGTGCTATTTACTTACACGAGGCCGGCATTGAGCATAATGATATAGCCGCCAAAAGTACGTTATTTGTTTGTTGTTTAAAAACAAATGTTTAATTATTAAATACAGATATCATGGTTTATAAGGATTAGCTAATGGTCGAATGAGAGCAGTTGTTATTGATTACGACTCGAGTATCCCATTAAATCCAGTGGCTACCATTAATCCAAAAACTGGCAAGCCTACCAAACCACCCACCACTAAACGATTGTATTTCCCTGCAAGAATGATAATGAATTTATTGCCAACATAATCACTGATTATGTTGGTTCTAGTCCATTTAGCGATTTAAACAAATCATACGAAGAGTGGTATAAGGCTTTGGAACGATCCATTAAATCAAAACTTTATGGTTAAAACAAGCAAACATAACACCGGATCACATGGCTCGTCTAGTCAAAGTGATTGTTCCACTTTTCCATGTTGTTAAAACGTTAACGGAAAGCACCTCAAACTGTATGTCTACAATACAAGCACTAAGCCAATTGCGTTCGTTCCTGGCCTTGTCTTTTAACCAATAAATTCTTAATTAACGGCTTGGTACCAATAACCAGTTATAGTTATCAGTGACAATGACTAATCATGTGCTATTATGCTGAACAATAGATACTATATCGGATAAATGAACACTACTTCAATTTAACACTATACGAATATTAATGTATACATAATTAGTCATTAATTAATACTATTTTATAGCACTATAATTCAAGTGTTTAATCAACAAATGTACATTACATTTTCATGATATCAGAACAGCGCAAACAATAATAAAGATATTAACAAAGTGTACAAATATACTCAAAATCATTGTTAATCATACTTCAAGCAATAGCTGTACAGTGATGCAGATGTGTAACAGATATCATTGAATGGCAATGACTATGACTCTAGTTAATTGTAGCACCGCAGTTGCCTATTTACGCGTGTGCTCCAATCGTTTTTTGTTAAGGCTTAACACAAACACATTCACAATCAACAGATGCAACATCTTACTGGATTCTTTAGATTGTCTTTTCTATCTCCGACTATTGCCTTAACACAGCTGACATGTCTTTCTAGCTGCTTTGTGACTCGCAACAATAACATCGCGGTAGCAAGTCTCCTTGGATCCTTGGATCGTGCACGATTGCCACTTCAGTCAACGGTGTAGCACTAATAGCCGCGAACGGCGAGGCCCTATCCTTTAGGCTTTTCCAGCCTCACATGCGAGTGAGACAAGTTGGCCTTGGCCCCTCATCTCATGCAGTCCTACTGCCGTCTAATCTATTCTGTCCTATCCTACCTATTCTCTATTAGTGCTGGATTGAAACGGCCATGCTTTAATTGCGGCCAAAGACGCGGTACATACGCTGCGTCGCAGTGGTCTAGAAGTAAAACGACATACATATACCAGTATATTCGTTCCTTGCCTTGCTTCGCTTCGTCATTTAAATACACCATTGCAACATTATCTGAAGTCTTTTAAACAGCCACGCCTGTGCAACGCCGCCACTACTATTCATACTTTGTCCTTTACTCCATACCCCCATTGCCAACACACTATTTAGATCTAACAATAAACTGACACTGTGCTTTATTACTGCTTATTTTTGACGTCAATAACCCGTTCATCGGTAAGTAGACAATTATGGATAAGTGATGGTCATTGCGCCAAGGGATCGACTCAATATTGGCAAATAATCATTGCCGTGGCCACTGCCATAATAGACAGCACGGCTTTTTTTAATTTTCATATGATACTACTATCCATGATTATTCGGTAAAATTAACCGCCAACTCGTGGGCAGGCTATCTAAAGATATAGACAAGCGCGTGCACTTGCATAGTGTGTATAGATTTGGAGGTGGTGTATTTGTGTGTGCGTGGAGATAAAAGAATTCCATCCGCCCATCGCCACACAGTCTCTTTCTCCATCATATTGTAGCTCACCTTGGCTTTCCTGTTTTTTCCTACTTTCAATTAGTTGTTGCTTTTTGCTAATATCATTGCTTGCACTAGGCGGCGACGTGTCTTAGTTCTTCTTTGTTTTTTATTTCTCTTTGCCGTCTCGCTCCAACTAATTCAATTATTAGACGTTTAGTTCTAGTCTGTGCAATAGCGTGTTTTTACGATTCCTCATCTCTGCCTGTCATTTGTTACTGACAAACGCCGTCTCACGCTTAAAGCACCACCCGTGATCATAGCACACCAGTTATTGTCGCAGTCGTTGTTACTACCTTGCCGTTGCTTGTATCTGGTAAGCCAATTACTTTTTGATCTACTATATGGGTGGGTGGGAGGGATTGGTATACGCTAGCGTTGGCGGCAATATATAAACACCGCAGAAGGGTCGTTTGTAACATCAATTAATAAAGCGGTGGCAACAGTACACAATATCTGGCAAATTGACCCGTTGCCCCCTAGCCTTATTCTTAACAACAACAACAACAACACGACTGGGCTTTTTATCCTGTTGTCAACTTATCACTATTGGCTTATTAATTAACATATTTATACTTTGTCTGATGTCTATATTACCGTAGAGAATTCTCGGGATACACACAGAACCGTTTTGTAACACGCCTTGCTTCGTTACATCAAAGCTTCTCTTTTGATCTGTGACAACTCCTTCCACTGTTCAAAGTAAGTTTCAGCTAAATTGATGGTACCAATAAATATGGGAGCGGGCGAGTATGGATGCTTCAAGGCCTCGTTCCGCTGAAACTATCTTGGCTTGTATCTATATAGTTGTAGTGTGGCTGTGCCGTTAGGGCGCATTGGCCATTCCAAATTACGTCGCTACCTATACATCTATCTTTACATACAACTATTGGTCAGATTGCTAACATTTGATTTATTATTTTTGCTTTCTATCATCCGACTGCTGGTCCGGTCCGGTTTATCTTATTTCTCGTCTTTCTACACTTTTGATTGTGGTGGTATCAATTTACTTTGTCACAATTAGTTAACTCACTCTTAGTAGAATCCATTCAAGCTTTTATTCCTCTCCATAGCATTACTATTATCATTATTATTATTTCATCTAATTCTCTACTACTATTTCATCATTTCCAACATGTCGATTTATACTTTTAACCATCCACGCGACTCTATGATGTCTCCTTCATTATCACATTATCGATCTATGGGTACACCCGTGCTATCCGCTACACCTCGTGGCAAACATCCGCTTCGCCAAGTGATAACTGCCAATAGCCAAGCCTCTATGCAGTCCTCACCTGTATCAGCTACGCCAGATGCTGAAGACGAGACATGGCGTGACTTGGTAACACGTGTAGAGCGTATGAAGCACGCAGTTGCCGTGGCAAATTCCGAATCTGACCACCATCGTTCAGGTACAGTGACGCCTTCGGTCGTTGCTTCTCGTCTGCCCGATCCCTATGCTTCTCCAGAGCAAATGAGTGATAGAAATATGACTGGCTATCATCGTTCATCAGCAAGTGAATTAATGCCAAATTGTTCGTGCAATGCTTATGGTACATATCAGCGCGCTTTAAATCACCAATTTGGCCATTCACACACTGCATCAATGGTCAACGAGCCACGTAAAGTTGCTGCCTCAATGACCGGCCATTATCCTATGCATGCTGCCAATAACCACCATACACGGCATATACGCACAAATTCATCTAAAAGCCACATCTATCCATCTCGTTCAATGCGCACCAATGGCATGCCATCAGAGCCGTCCTTTTACGCATCTGGTGCCCCTCAACGCCGTCATAGTCAGTATGTAGTTGTGCCACCTGCGCTTCTGCAACAGCATGAAGCCTACTCATCGCCCAATCCAAAACTTACTTATGATCGACATGGACGGCTTATGCACGCACCGTCTGGCCATTCGAAACGCGGATCAACCGTCGTTTTACTACCATGTCCGGCAGTGTCTATTCATGCGCACAGGATCGACGCCATTTACCGCGTGCATTGCCGCTTGAAGTATTCCGTCTTATAGCCAACTATTTATCGTCCGATGCTTATTCAACCATCGTGTCGTTTGCCCGTGTGTCTCGCGCCTGTTATGCTGCTGCTGTCAGCGATGGTGGACTACGTGAGCGTGTTTATCGTGGTCGCTATCTATCATGTGGCGGTGCTGGCGCTGGAGCAGGAGAAGTTGAGTCCGACTTTCTGCGCTGGGAACTACGACGTATGTACGGCGATCGTAGCAATCTTTTTTCTGTAGATTCAAACGATACAGCGATAACCGATAAAACAAATCCATTTAAACCAGTCAGCGCATTAAAAGGCAACAACGGCACTTTACCCAATGGCAGCTGTAACCCACGCCATACTGCTTCTATGATTATGCAAATGGCCGATATTAATGATATGCATAGTTCACGAAAAGTACCAGCCAGTAAAGCAATTAGCCGTGAACAATGGATGCGTCAAGTTGACTGGACACGCGTTAATCGCCATCGTAGTCGATTGGAAAAGCGCTGGCGTGATGGCAATTATACACGACGTGATGTACCATTACCAGGTGTCTACAGTGGTAATGGACATGAAGGCCATTCGGTACGTGTACTTGCTGGTTGTGCTTGGGGCGCAATTCTAGAGACGAACAACTATACCAATTCAGACAATAGACAACGACGAGTTATCGTAATCGAAAATAAACCAGTTATTCGTGCCGAAAGAGATCCACGCGCCGGCATGACACGTATTCGTCATCGTGTACAGCCGCAAGCGCATGAATTGCAAGTAAAGGCAGCCGAAACCGGATCCGGCATTGGACTGACCTTTACGGGAGTAGCCGATGTACGTCTTAACGATCGCTACATTGTAATTCTTGCTGGATTTGTATCTGAATTTGGTACCCAACGCCATGCTCTTTGTGTACGTTCTACCTCCGATCTGGCCGGGGAAAACAGTCTGGCACGTGTGCGTGTATGGATGCCACCTGGCCGCAATCTTCGAATGCTAAGCGGACGATGGCTTCTAGTGCATAGATGGGCATTTGACCAGGATACATGCTCTGTCTACGATTTAGCGCGTGGCCTACGTCTTGTTGGACAGCTACATGCACCTGTACGCACCAGCTGTCTACAAGCTCAGGACGAACGTGCAGCTGTTATGTATTTAGGTGAAGTGCGGGGACCACGTCGACAGCTTTGCTGGCGTCAAGTTGTTCTTAAAAGTGATACAAATAGCAGTAGCGGTACATCTAATACAAGTCTAAATGCCAATGAAGCTGCAGATGATGCGTCGTTTTCATCGTCAACGACTGTAGTTACAGTAGCATCTCCAACTAGCAGTTCATCATCACGCACGGATACATTCAACTCGCGTACAGTAGATAACAAATCACAAAGCACTTCAACTACAACGACCTACGCCGATGATTTATCAACACTGGGCCAACGTCAATCACTTCAAGGCGAATTGGCCATCGAAGGTGTTGATCCACAATCATTGCGTGTTATTCCAGTTGATCGCAATCGTGTATTGCTGCAGTATCAGCTTGAAGGCCAAGACTCGGAATATCAGTTTGCCTTGCATGACACTACAACAAATAAGATTGTTTGGCAATTGGCACAACCAGCATTGGCCGTGCGTGTCCATCCACTCCCCGGTGCTGATCGACTATTACTGTTCCATATCGTCAAGCAGCATCTGCCATTTCTGTACGCGATGCTGATCCAAATAGTCTGAATGGTAGTTCCGACTCAGAGGCTGACTCGCTGACAGCATCGGAAGCAGGACGTATGAGAATGGCTAGCCAGCGCTGCTTGGTTATTCGTTTATCGGATGGCCATTTGTTGCATCAACGCCACTGGCCGTGGCAGATTACCAATTCATGTTCAGGCCTTAACGCTATAAACTCCACCACCGACACTCAGCCAGATGCCACGCGAATGGCTGTAGGAAGCATTGGCTGTGCTGCTAATGCTGACGGTCGTTGGTGTCGAATTGATCTTAAAGATGGCGAGCCATTGGGCTGGCTTGAAGACGGCTTTTCTGTGGAGCGAGTACGACGACGACCGGATAGTGCTGGCCCAGGTCGACGATCGCCTGCTGCATCGGATGCCGATATCGGTGAAGGCTGCGTAGTCACATCAACGTATTTCGGCTATGTAGAGCAATTTACAGGTCTATTCGTTATGTTAGACTTTTCTAGTAGCAGCTAATTATTTTCATATATACACATCTACACAGCCTATAATAGTATATTTTAGTGTAATAAAAGGATACCACGACATTTTTATCTTATAATAAGCTGTCTACATTAACAATTAGTATTACACGTTTTAAAGTGAAAATGGTTATTTTAGTACTATGCCAATAGTTGCGTGTATATATATATATTGCTCAATGAAGGATTTAAACATGTAAGGATAATAAAATAAATATTATATTGCAGCATATCGATTATATCATTACAAGTGTTTGTAAATAATTCATCTTTTATTTCAAGCATATTCATTATCGAGATTCAGTAAAAGTCAACTATTTGATGCTATTTGAGTCAAGTACTCTAACAAAGTAGGACGACGAGCTGGATTGATGTTAAACAGCTTTACGTAGTTTTTTGAAACAATACTAAGTAGTTTAGTTTGTACAGAATCAAAAGTCAACTCTTGGGCGATTTAAGCGACGAGTCGTATAGTTGCTTCATTGTTTTCGCAAAGGTGGAAGGTGACGGCGTGTTACCATTTTCATTAAGCATATCTGGCAGACTGTTATGGTAGTAATAGTAAATAAGCATAGCGACAACCCATGAGTCTCCTTTTGCATTTCATAGTTTTCTCTGATGAAATACTCTGGTGGCATAAACTGTTCATTGATTGTGTTTGCTCTAAACTCTAGTGGTCTTCCAGGTATTCCTCCTGTTTTGCGTGATTTAAAAACAGTAGCGTGATCCAAGTTGGCAATTGTAAATTTTAGATTATTAGGATTTGAATCGTCAACAATAATGCTATCCGGAGTAAGATTGTTGACCGATACTTTGGCAAAATTTAAAAACACCACACCTAATAGTATATTAGTATACAGGCTTACAAATAAAACGAATAGCTACCTCGTGTGACTTGGTCAAACAGTGTGCGTACATGGGCATATTTTTCAAATATTCTAAGACTTTACCAAACTGTCTAAGTGTTTTAGTGCCCTGACGCGATGATACTATGCAGTAGTACTTTTTGTTGACGCTAAATCTATCTAGTCTATAAGTAACCCACCGCTTGCCCTTGTAAAGCATATTTTTGTCCAAGAGGGCTTTAGAATCACGAATAGCCTAAAATTGTTGTATATGAGAAACATTGTTTGCTAAAAGTAAATTGGTGTTTACATTAAAGACAGCATTTTCAGCTGCAAAATCTCTATAATCTGTCTTGCATTTTAAAAACCCATCCGTGCCATCATAATTCACCAATGCAGTATTGATGTCACCAACTGGCTCATTCCAATGCTTAATGGTTAATTTTGTTCGTCCATATGCACCGGACGTTTTATAATTGCTTTAGGAAAGGAGCTAGTGGTTGCAGATTTAATATCTGATACTATTGATGATTGAGTCTCGATTGTTTTATCCAATGCTATAATTATAAACATAAATCAATGCATTTAATATTAAAAAAGCTACAAATACAGTCGGATAATAGTAATTACCTAGAACGTATTGTATACCAATCAGCATAGTATGCAGACAGCAAAAAGTAAACGTTTCAAAGCGTAGCTGCATTTTAATCGTATCTGTTTCTAAAATTTAGATTCGTTTTTACTATTGTTAAAAAAATAAGAAAATTGTTAAGGAAATGGGGTGTGTGCGTGTGTGTGTGTGTTAAAACAAAAGAATGTTAACCAGGATTACTTGCTTTTATATTAATATATGACATCATGGAATTGCAAAAAAGAATATACCACAATAGCACCAACTCTTTCATGTACCAATATTGCAATTTTTCTTTTTTTTTCGTTGCTTTGTTTGGTTTCAATGTCGCTATCAACCATATGTTACTGCATGTAATTGGTGTGGATGTATTTATAAATGTAATGAAGATTTCAGACACTATGTGATTGGTTTATTCCACTGTCGGGAATTAAACTAAGCATGGATTTTGCCAAAAAGACAGACACGTGAATAGCAATAGCACTGTGTTTCATGAGTAAAATTATAGCAACCAAGTCATTGCTTGTGCTTGAGTGCAATTTGTGATAAGCTTTGTGATTGTATTATTTTACAATGGTGTAGTATTTACAATAATGTAGTGTTTTGCAATGTTAACCAATATATTGATGTAGTCAACATTAAGCTTTTAGTGTTGCCTTCGCGTTTGCACGATATTACAAGGTGGCAAAGTAGTAGAAATACTGATATCTAAATATAATGTAAATCATGCTAGCTTAGTTTGAATTTTACATGATCCAATTAAGCAATACTAAATACGACAGCGGTTTGAAATTTCAATTTAAATATAGCTGGATATAGCAGTAATTAAATTTAGAAAATTCTAATACAATTCCGAATTGCTGTTGACCAATCAGAAGTAAATACTTTTTTATATAGAAACGGCTAATTCAACCTTGTGTTTTTTTAGAAACATTATGCCCAAATCATGCCAGTTATAGATAAGAGCGTTTTATATTGCTATTCAACCAAGTGGATATAATTGTCTTGCAGAACTACTTCAAACAATCAACTACTCTTTTCTTTTTTCATATTAGACTGTTACGGGTTTATTTCTTGGACTTGCATACAAAAAACATTTCAGCGACAATCATCATGACACAGCAAATCTTCCATCTAACCGTTGCTTTGGCTGCCTTTTACGCTACAACCTGTAGTGGCTCTCCAATACCAGATATGTTCCCATCTCAAATGAATGGATTTCCAACAAACCAAATGGTGGATTTCCAACAAACCAAATGGGTGGATTTCCAACAATCAAATGGGTGGATCTCAACGAATCAATGGGTGGGTCTACAATGAACCAAATGGTGGATCTCAACGAACCATGGGTGGTCTACAATGAATCAATGGGTGGATCTACAATGAATACTCAATCAGCTTTCCCACAACTGAATACTGGTCCAAGTAAACTGACGACAGCTTTAATGATGACAATAAATCAACCTAAAGTAACCACTCACGTAGATGCAATTCAAGGTCTTCCGGATACAACAAAAGAGCAGCTTAACAAAGCTCAAATCAAAGACAATGCCGCTTCTAAAAAACAGTTCAATTCAAACTTTCTTAACAATTATTTGGGTGCTACAACGGGTAACATGGGCATGGGCGGTATGGAATCAAGGATATCCGATGTGATTTTCATATCTACTAAAGCTACTTTACTGTTACTAAAAGTATTAGCTTAAATACTGCCATTCCCACCCAATACATTATCCAATTATACTTCAATAAATGCTACTATTTAAATAATATTTGACTTTTTTATTTACATAAAATGCTCAATATTTTTAATTTCAAAATGTATTTTATTAGTTTCTAAAAATCTTATCATTAATGGCAAGTTACCAGCAAGTGTTCAATATTAGCCAGTAAAGCCAACAGTTTAAAATCAGTACAAATGGGCTTCTTGCTTAAAATACATGAACCGTAGTGTTTGGTTAAATATCAATTAATGGTTTATTTTGAAATATTACTGCTGTTCTACTTAAAGTAGTATAGTAAACAATTGACCAATGTTACAATAACGAGACTTAGAAATAAAGACAATTGCCAGCAATGCAGGCTTTCATCAAAGTTTATTATAACCATATACATTTGTTATATTTACACGATTGCCACAATTTACAATTGCTGTCATGTTTTCATTAAAACAAAAGTATTTATTCGTAGAGCTTATAGGTGTACTACTACTACTATAGTCGACGTAATGCATTTTACAATATCGTTTTTAAAACCGATAAAAGCTACGAATATAAACCAAGATAACTTTGCCTAAGCGTGAGAATAATCATTTACTAAATGTAGTTGTTTCTATTTGTTTTAAAATATTTATTATTACTTATAATGTCGTAACATTAATAATGACTAATCTATGTGCAGTCACCATCAGCAAATTGATGCTGTATATCAAATTAAAATGATTCAAATAATTAAATAATAACAATCCAAGTAAAAAAGTAAAAGGATTGCTATTATTATTCACTGTCTTAATTAAGCTATGGTAGTATCGAAGCTTCAGTAAGAACTACATATTGTGAAAATTAAGTAGACTAGAAGTAGGTAGTTGCAATAACTTGTCAAAGTGGTAATTATAAAATCAAAATTTCGTTAAATAATGCTATTGATCATTGTAGCAATGTTTACACGATAAAATAGAATTAAATTGAACATAATAGCAGTTTATTTCAACGTTTAAGCTAGTGTATTCAAATATTTTACAACGCCTGGTCGTGCTCTGATCGCTTCTGAAAACGTTTTAATGTGTGGGTGACCGTCAATGTCTGGCTTTGTGTCAAGTAGTGTGGCCAGAAGCTTAAAGTCGGCGTAAGTCGGCTCATCGCCAATTATGTATGGCCCGCTGGTCTTGGCAAGATAGCGGTTGATAGAGCTCAAAAAGCGCGGTAATTTTTCTTCTTTAAAAGCCTTCTTGGCTGCTTCATCTTCTCCCCAATGACCAATACTCCAGGTAAAGCGGAAATCCGTAACTAGATCGGAAAAGGCATCTACAGCATAGGTCTCTTCTGAGTCAGCACCATCATATTTGCCTATCATTATCAGACATACTATTAGTGCTCGTACATTCTATTATATATTTATATTAACACCTACCTAGACGGCGAGAAAGTAAACGAAGAATTGGTTGTTGATGTGCGTAGACCTTGCCATCAAGTTCCAAAGTTGGCACTATGCCGTGTAATGATTCACCAGAGGTGATCAATTTTTCCTTCAATGCTGGCCACTCCTTTTTTTCAAAAGTGTGCTTTTTGTACTCGACCCCAGCGTCCGAAAGAAGCAAGTAGATTGCGCCTCCAAGTCCTTGAAAATCGGTCTTGAAATAGGAGATAACGGGATTTGATGTGATGGTCATATTTACTGATAGGTTACGGCTGAGCAATAATAAACAGATTGATGGTAGTAACTGGCTAGTCTGAAATGTTTGTGGAGTGCGCTGTTGTTGTTATTTTCTTACTCAAATGTCCATTTTATGGTCTGTATTTATATTTCCAGCTGCTTAGTAATGTATGTACACATTAGGACTACTGGAAGGCGTGCCGATATAGCAGGCAGAGCCAAGAATACTGATGTTGCAAATACCTGAAACAATCGTTTGCTTTCGCTAATGTTCCATGGCACGTACCGACTTGGAGAAAGATGAGTAATCAATATTGAAATATATGGTTGCACGCTGTCGGCCACCGGTTAGTCACACAGTAACGTGCATTCTTGTAGCACGCAGCGTCATATGGCCTTTGAATACTTTGATGGAGGAGTTATTGACTATACGTCATCAATGCGCCTTAGCTATTTTTGCAGCAATTCCATTAATTTATGTAGCTATTGTACGTTGACTTTTACATTATTATTTATCAATTTCACCCCTCAACACTTTAGACATAATTAAACACTTATTCATCACTATTCCATGTATAATATTGCATTCAACATTAATTAATTCATGTGTAATTGTCAGTACAATAATGTAATTAATTAGTTATCTTTATTATTGCTTTAATATATATATTGTCATTATGCTATTAATTGTTCAAATGCCATTTATTTAGTCAGATTGGCTATAGGAAAAGTGGCTGTTTAATAAACGACATTTATAATAATAATATTAATCTTGATTTTATATCACAAATATGCCCAAAATGCAACAGTAGAAGATTGGAAAATAGAAGATATCATTTTGATGCAATAATCCATGCTGTACGCAGATGCAATAACAACGACTGCGGAATGACTGAAATTGCAATTATATGACTTCTATTAATATTCGGTCAATTTTCTACACATGACCAACAACAATAATGATCGGCCTCATGAATTTCAAGTAATCAAATGAAAACACTATACTTGTGTTTTGTTATGCATAACAAAATTGTAACAGTGGCTATCCTACGGCCACTTTGTTACAATTGACTTTAACTGGAACGGATTTTGCTTTGGGACAAACGTAGGAGTCAAAGTACAGTTTGGCCAAATTTATTATAGTTAATCTTAGTTCTAATATACGGTTTATTGCTATAGTAAAAACTTGTACACATGCCAAATACAAGCCATAGATTAAATAGCCTTGTGACTGATGTAATTATGAGCGAAAATAGAATCAAAAGAGCATGGCAGAGGTAAAATGTTTGATATAGTATACAAAGTTGCTATGGATACAATAGCTGTCGAAATAAATGCCGCGCCCTTAGGCAAAAAATAGTTTCACAATGATAGGAAAATATTTTACATTGCCATCTTCGGCATGCCAAGTGACAATACACCACAATGTCTTTTGAGCCTATGGCCATTTTATTGTTTAAATGGCTATAATTTCATGCATAATAAATACAGTTTGCGTAAATAAAACTACATTTTAAAGCCAAAGTATTAAAAATGGACATTAATGCGTATTTTTAATCTTGCATAAGTAACCATTGTAATGGATGCGGCTGCACAGCCAATGTTGCACTAGAATAATTGCCCAGCCAAAAGCCATTAACTTGAGCCGCGCTCACACGCGCTACATAAATTACGAGGTATTTATATTTAACGCTGTTCTAGCATTAAACGTTCAAACTTGTGCTATCGCTTTACTTGCTTTTATCTCCACGATACTGCTACTATTTGTTTTTATAATTCAGTTGTTGCATTTTTTCCAGCTTTTAAATCGCATTTGTAAAGTCTGTTTGCAGCTTTTCGGCATTATGATTTATCGTTCAAGTCGTCCAGATATTTCGATTCCCGATGTAGATGTCTACCACTATCTTTTTGAAAGTGCAAATAAACCGCCTGATGATATGGTATTTTTTATTGATCCCGATACCGACCGCAGGCTGAATTTCGGCGAACTACGAAGTATGACAAAACGTTTTGCTAACGCTCTTTGCGTTAAGTTTGGAGCCAGACAAGGAGACGTGCTGGCCTTATTATTGGGTAACGATGTAAGTTATTGTTACACTGTTACAATTGCGGCAACTAAAATGTATACAGATTTTTTATTCAGTTGTTTATTTTGGTGCTATTGCGGCTGGGGTCACTGTTACCACAATGAATCCATCATATACGGCTTCCGAGTTGACACACCAACTGGTCGATTCGGGCGCACGCTATATTGTAACAGATAAAGATATACTATCGTCTGCACTAAGGGCAACATCCGAAGCAAAAATACCGTCCGACAGAATAGTGGTCATTGGAGCAGAACAAAATTCAGAAGCAAGATTAAAATATCGTGGGTGGCAATCGTTTGATACATTTCTTAATGGAATGCTGAGGCCGAACCAGTAAAACTTGCCCCTGGCAAAGCGGCCGATACTGTTGCATTAATTTGCTATACATCAGGCACAACAGGTAGATTTAAATCAGTTCAATGTATTTGCTAATAACAGTTATTATTACTACTACTACTACTATATTATTATTATTATTATTATTATTATTTATAGGAAAATCTAAAGGTGCTCAAATTACACATCGTAATCTTGTGGCCGGATTATGCTATTATGTTGCCAACGAGGCTGAGCATTACAAGACATTTCCGCAACCTGCAGTTCAGATTGGATTTGTGCCACTTTACCATATCTTTGGTCTTACAACTCTATTGCACCTACCGCTTTGTCGTCGTTCTGTGGTCGTCATAATGCGTCGCTACCACTTTGGCCGCATGCTGGAACTACCCAAAACTATCGAGCCAACCTACTCCATGTTGCCCCGCCAATTTGCGCTGCATTGGCCAGCAGTCCCATAGTCGATGAATACAATCTTTCTAGCTTAAAGGAAATTATTAGTGCATCAGCACCTCTTACGGCCGATCTTATCAGTAGTGTTAGTAGACGACTAAGCATTGATGTTCGCCAATACTATGGAATGACCGAGCTAACCATGATGACCCACGCTACACGGCCTGAGGATCCCAAAAAGGACAATATTGGTGTACTAGTACCTAATGTTGAAGCTAAGCTTGTTGACGTTCATGGAAATGGTAAGCTTACTATTTATTATATTAAAATGTTTAATTTTTTGGCGATTAGATGTGGCCGAAGGAGAAGCTGGTGAATTGTGTATTCGCTCGCCTGGTATGATGAAAGGTTACATTAACAATCCCGAGGCCACGTCTGCTTGTATTGATCAAGATGGATTTTTGCACACCGGCGATGTTGCCCGCGTTGATGATCAGGGTCGTTTCTATATTGTAGATCGTATAAAAGAACTAATTAAATACAAAGGATTCCAAGTGGCACCGGCCGAGCTTGAAGAAATCCTACTTACCCATCCAGATGTGGCAGATGTGGCAGTTATACCAATAGATTGTCCAGAGCAAGCTACCGAATTACCACGGGCTATTGTAGTCTTGAAAGCAAATTACGCACCAACTACCACTGAAGAGACAGTGGCCAAGTATCTCGCCGAGCGGGTTGTATACTACAAGCAACTACGTGGTGGCGTCGCATTTGTTAAAGAAATTCCTTATTCGCCAGCTGGTAAACGTTTACGAAGAGTTTTACGTGATCTTGAACGTGAACGACAACATAAAGCTGGTGCATCTCAACTTTCAGCATCAATTTTATTGTCTGAGTCGCAAAAAAGTGCTAATTCGCCTATTGATAATTCTTTATATCGCTCATCTGCAACAAAAGCCAGTCAAGGGATAATAGACGAGTCACATGAAACTAAAGCTTTTATTAGCAGCGCTGCCTATACTACTCAATCTAATACCATAATTCCACCGGAAGCAGTTCCAGTAAACAATACTCCATCAAACTCAATAGGTGAATACAGTAAGATTTAAACCATTGTATCTATTACAAACTAATTATGGCTTAATATTTATTTAGAACGTAAACTGGAGCGTAGCATGTGTGAACAAGAAAAGCTACCATTACATTCATTAAACCTTTGCGTCATAAACGCCGTAATGTACGCGATACTATGCGCCGTTTATTTATAGGAAGTCGTATAAATAGTGATAAAAAAGTATCATCTGAATAACACTTTCTAGTGTTGTAATTTCCTGAATAACTGATAATACTACAATTTTCTGCTACCGCTTATTAATAAATCTATTGTTCTATTGCACTATTATTATTTAGTAGCCATATTATTGTACTATGATCATTCACAAGCTACATCACCATTATTTAATCGCTACTACTATTTAGCTGCTATATTATTTTATAACTTAATTACTTTCAACTTATTCCAATTATATAAAAACAAAAAAATTTATTACAAGTCAAAAGTCTAAAGCTTTGGCTTTATCATTTAGTTTAGTTATTGATTCGCAATGAAAACAATCTTATTGATTGCTCCAGGTGAGGTACGCGTAATCATACCCGGTGTAGCACGATTAATAAGCGTGTTATAAAGATCATCAACTGAACGATAATCATTAGTAGCCAAATATACTGCCGCCACGCCAGCTACGTGTGGAGCTGCCATTGACGTGCCAGAAGCAGTGCTAGTTGCATTGTCATCGCCAATCCACAGTGAAGTGATAGCTGTACCAGGAGCGTATAATTTGGCACACTTGCCATAGCTTGAAAATTGTGCTTGCTGATCCTTATTATTGCTGGCCGCCACCGCAAATACTTTACTGGCTCCAGATGGTGAACTGTTGCAAGCATTTTGACGACCATTGCCGGCTGCTACAATAAATGGTACACCCGATGAAACGGCCGCATTAACCGCATCATCCAGTGGTTCGGATTTACTGCCAACAAACGACATATTAACGACCGATTTATTGGGTCGAGCATGTTTCACAGCATGTTGAATTCCTGCAATAATATTGGCGTCAATACCGAGTCCTTGCCTGTTTAGCACTTTAACACCAAGGATAGTGGCTTTCTTAGCTACACCATAGGTTTTTGAGCCAACAATACCGGCAACATGCGTGCCATGACCGTTTAAATCGGCATATTCTTCTTTATTAACGAAATTAGCCGACATGCTAGCTCGTCCTTCAAATTCCGTATGATTCGTCATAATACCCGTATCGAGTATCCACACATCTATACCGGCACCAGCACTATCCGGATAAATGTATGGTAGATCAAGATTAAGCAATTTATTGGCTATACGAGATAGGCCCCAATTAGGCGGATTCTCCTGCTGTCCAGTGATATGCAAAATACGCTGTGGTTCTACGTATTCGACATCTGGATCACGCTGTAGCTGGCGAACTGCATCATACGACAATTTACTAGCAAATCCTTGATATTCACCATAACTGTAAATGTGTTGTATATCTAAATTGCTTTTTTGATTTGCACTCAATCGATTCAAATATTCATTGGCATTGGTGGTCGATCGTAATTTTACGATATAAGCACCGTCTATTTGCATTTGAAGTTCAACAGGAATTTGCGTCTCATTGGCAAGTTCCATGGCCCATGTTTGATTCATTAGCATGAGCCATGCCAACGTCATTATCATAAAAAATGGTTTATAGTTGGTCATGGTAAACGAGGAGGAAGAGGCGAGAAATGGTATACGAAAATATAATGCCCAGACAACTTAGATTTATTTAAAATTGAAATATAAAATAGATAGCCACGTGCTAAAGAAATACGCTTTAGGCAAATGCCAATTGGTCATTTGATCGAATAAAGTAACAAATCCACATGGCTGTCTTTAACCGCGATGCTGAGTAAAAGTATTGTTTCCCCTATTTAACAGTTAGTAATATAAAACGGTCATTTATTCGCTATTTTTACCATGCTGACGGCGTCTTTTTAGCAGCGCCAAATGTTGTAGTACTATACATTTGCCAAAAATGTCAACTAAATTAGTGAAACGAATTTGGCAATATAAAACAAGTCCCTACCTAAAACCGGCAGATGTTTCTTGATTGTCCGCTTGATCCAAGGCATTCTGGTTTTGGCTGGCAAACGATGAAAATCCCACTGAATTGTTTCTAGAATACTATCAGTATATCAATAATACTATTAATAGAGTAGTTACTTACGCAGCAAATGCACCAAAACCAGTGCTACTACCACTGAATGCAGTAGATGTTTGATTTGTACTAGCAAATCGGCCAAATCCGCTACCTGTACTGCCTAATGACGTTGTCTGACCAAAGACTGGTGCATTACTACCGAGTGATGATGTCTGTCCAAATGCTGGACCGCCACTTCCTAATGATGATGTCTGTCCAAATGTTGAACCGCCACTTCCTAACGATGATGTCTGTCCAAAGACTGGTGCATTACTACCGAGTGACGATGTCTGACCAAAGACTGGTGCATTACTGCCAAGTGACGATGTTTGACCAAATACTGGCTTAGTAGTGCTGGTCGGAGTATTTGTTTGTCCAAAACCTTGAGTATTTGAAAACGTAGAACTGGTTTGGCTAAATGCTCCACTTGGTGTATCAGTATTGGCTGTTTGACCAAGCACCATTGCACCAAATCCAGTACCGGCTGTTTTAAATCCTGCTCCAGTTGGATTGGTAAAGCTATTATTACCAGACTGACCAAATCCACCACTTGTACCAGTACCAGTACTGGCTTGACCAAATCCACCTGAAAAAGCTGAACTTTGTTGTGAAGTGGATCCAAACGATGAAAATGAAAATCCACTAGGATTATTATTGTCATTATTGGTTGTAGAACCAAATCCTTGACCAAAAGCACTTGTATCTAATAAATATTAATTAACTAATTAACTAATTAACTAAATTACTTACTTTTCTGTGCATTCCATCCACTGCTTGTACCCAGACCAAAATTACCAAAGGTTGAATGCATTTCCATAGATTCTACACTTTCCTCTTGTAATCCTGGTACACTGACTGCAGCCCGTGCTTCTTCTTCCTCATCCGAGTCCATACCACAAGCTGAAAAGTTTAAGGAAATCATTGTATTAGAACGCGATGGTGGTTGTACTACTAAAATGTCATCATCTTCTTCATTATTAATATCAATCTTATTAGATGTAGATACATCTGGTAATGATATAATCTCTTCTATATCCTCTTCTTTCTCTATTACTTCAATTACTTTTTCTTCACTTGTTTGAGTAATTGTATCATTAACTGTTAAATCTTGTATTTCTTCTACTTCTACTTGTTCATTATTATCTTTAGGAGTAGATTCTAATAGTTTAGTACTTTCTTGAACTACATCTTCCACATCTTTCTCTTTTTCAGTATAGTCTTCAATCTCTTCAGCATATTCACTTTCAATTCGACTTGCTTCACTTGATAAAAGTTCCTCTTTTTCTTCTCCTATTTCTCCTATTTCTTCTATTTCTACTTCTTCTTCTTCCTCTTCCTCTTCTTCTTCTTCTTCTTTCTTCTCCTATTTCTTTTTTTATTACTTGTTCTTCTTCTTTTCTTCTCCTTTTCTTCTTTTCTTCTTCTTCTTTTCTTCTTCTTTCTTCTTCCTCTTCTTCTTTTCTTCTTCTTCTTCTTCTTCTTCTTCTTCTTCTTCAGTTTCTTCTCCTATTTCTTTATTACTTGTTCTTCCTCCTCCTCCTCCTTCCTCTTCTTCTTCTTCTTTCTTCTCCTATTTCTCCTATTTCTTCTTCCTCTTCCTCTTCTATTACTTGTTCATCCTCTTCTTGTTTTCTTTTCTTCTCCTATTTCTTCTATTTCTTCTATTTTTTCTTCTTCTTCCTCTTCTTCTTCTTCTTCTCTTATTTCTTCACTAGATGTAATTTCAGCATGTTGTAAATCATCGGTCTCTGATTCACTTTGATTAGATAAATTAACATCAATTTCTTCTTCTTCTGATGTTGTATTCAAATCAGTTGGTGACATGGGTGGTGTAGTTGAAGCTTCTATAGTAGATTCTACAACTTCAACTGTCAACACTGATTTATTAATTGGTTCAGTATCTGTCACTTCTATGGCCTCTTTAACAGTTAAACCTTCAGTCTTCTCTTCTACAGTATCTAACAAATCTGATAATTTAATTGGTGGCTCTTCATCTGTTGATTCATTTGAAATATACGATAATTGTCTGATACATGTTCATCATCATCCACTTTTGATGTATTAAATACATCATTTTTTTGAATTGTTTTAGTAAATTGTAATGGCACAGGTAAATTAACATCTTGTAAAACAGCCTTCTTCGATGGTGTACTCCATGCCATAGGTGGCATATCACTAAATGATAATTCATCTACCGGTAGAGCATCAGGTGTTGTTGCCGTATCTTCAATATTAGAAGCATTGATATCAAATGGATTAATAGAGTCTGATGTAATATTAGATAATGAGTGCTGTTCTAATGATTGCAGTATGGATTCATCGTTGTTATTATTGTTATGTTCTGTTGTTTCAAAGCCTTGTAATGTTGTTGTAAACGTTCTGATCGTATAATACTTAAATCAGCCAATTTCACGCCTGGTAATTCAGTTAATCGAGCATGGCGTGGTGTATCTCGTGCTGACATAATATTATACAATCGTTGACGTAAATGTCGTTTTCGTGCTACTGATGGACCAATATCAATCGACACTTTGTTACAAGATTCTTTATGGCTTGATGGTGATCCAGTATTCGGTATATTGGCCATGGATAGTCTATCTAATTGTGATACCAATTGATCAATATTCTCTAATTGTCGACGTGTAGCCGTTGAAATGTTTTCAATAGCTTGACAAATAGTATGTAATGGTGGCTGTGTTCTAATAATATATAATTATATAGGTTAGTATTAATAATATTAATAACTACTGTATCTTACCGGCCTGATGATAAAGACATTGAAGTTTTTGTTCTATTATACTGTGATTGTAACCAATTCTCAACCTCATTAATTGTCGTTCTATTACCTATTTGTCATATTAGTATTAATTAGTATTAATTTATTGTTACTTATTAGTATTACTTACTTCAGTCTTTTTACGAAGTGTTTGATCTGAATCAACAAAAAATGGATCAAGTTGTTCTAACAGCTGTGATTGATCTGATTTTACTTCATTGCCGTGCGATTTAAGCCAATATTTAATTTCTGTACTCTTTCCTTCCACTGTATAATATGGTAAATACTTATTTCATTATAGCTATAATATACTTACCATAAGGAATACCTTCCCTAAATGGTTAACCTCTGTTTCTTCACTAAGTATTAGACCTCTTAATGAAGAGATATGTTGATTTAATTGATTCAAACGTTGTCGCATATGTTGAGCAGTATAAGGCATAGATATATCTTTAGTATCATTTGCCATATCATCGATAAATGCAAATGCCGTACCAAGTTCGTTAAATAGCTATATTTAAACAATTAGTTATTAATATTATAAATACAATTACCCTACCAATTGTAATTCTGAATCAAACCATGAAAGTGTAGCAAAATATTCATCAGATAAACGCTAGTAACAAAATAGATCATATTAATCTTGGTATTAATAGCTTATTAATGTATAGTAGTATACCTTTGTTAATGTAGAAGGCTGTGTAGTATTAATCTAATCCATTGGTATTAATTACACTTGTACTTGACACTAATTAATACTTACTGATTTTTGAGATGATCCAGATGATTGTTGTAACTGTCCAGTAGTTGATCCCATTGCTCGATGATTAGTAGAAGTAGAAGTAGAAGTAGAAGTAGTAGTAGTAGAATTAGAAGAAGATTGACCAAACTTTAAAATAGGTCCAGGTTTGCTAAATGGCTGTGCGGTTAATGATGCATTGCCTGGTAGTTTGGTATTTGATGTTTGTTGTTGAGTAGCAGATGTAGTTGGCTTGGACATACTCGTTGTTGTTACTGATGCTTCCTTAGATTTACTGGCCATTCGAGTAGCAATTTCTCTCTTTGAAATGATTGAAGCCGTACCACCTAATGTATTAGGTAATGGTTGTGGTGCTTGCATTAATGAACACGGTTGACCTTGTTCTTCTTGTTTCGTATCCATTACATTATAACATACAAGAGTGCCTTCAAGTGTATAGACAATTAATAATGGCCATGATACTGCACCCTCCTCTTCTAATAGAACTGTATTTAATGCTAATCCAATTGGTGCTGTATCCATTGAATCTTGTGGTAGAGGCAATGCAGCCCGATCACTTTCATCGGCAGGTAACCATACTTGCCATCCTTCTGTCGTATCTAATGATTCACCAATAATACCAATATCGGTAGAAGGACTATTGGCCATACAAATAATATGCTTTCCCATAGATGACCTATAGTGTATATGTTAGATATGAGTAGTTACTACTCTTCTATACCCCATCTACTTACCAATCTTTTAACCAAGTAAAATAGAAATGACTTAATCTATCTAACATACCCCATGGTGGACATGGATCTGGCATTTTTCTATAACACCATGGTGCTCCTTTACTGGCCTGTGATATCATATAGACACCATAGTCATGTTTCATTGCTTCATCTACTTCTCCATTCTCGTCAGGACCGGGTGCATAAATAGCTAGAATGACATTGGTCTCTATCCATAATGTGGCTTGTACTAAATAACAATATACATTAGATATATATATTATATTATATTATATTATATTATATATATATATATATATATATTATACAATTACCAGTAGATGGTTGGGATAATGAGGGTGGACAGGCAATTTCTCGCTTCAATTCTCCAGTAGGTGTATATTGACGAATTAGACCTGACTTCATACCACAAATAATTTGTTTTCCTCTACGAGACCAACAAGCTAATAATACATATAAATATGATATACATATAGATATAAATATACATATGGATATTGATCAATTAACTTATATTTAATCATTACTTACCACAAATGGCTTGTTCACCATTCAAATCTATAGTAGTTGGTGTAGAAGTAGTGCCTGGTTTTATATCAAATAGACGTAATTGTCCATTCATCATAACAACAGCACACATATCTTTAAAGGCTTCTAGATTTGGTAGTAAATAAGCAATTTCCCCTTCAAGTTCAATACGACTATAAATCGATGTTTTATCCTATTCTATTATTAGATATTTGTATATATTACTATTCTATATTTGTATGTTATATTTACCGCATATTCTAATGATGATGTCTCAATACACAGTATTGTACCATTAGATAGAGCAATAAGCACTACAAGTTCATCAGCCGATAATGCTAGTTGGCGTATTACTGCACCATCCTTCATTGGAAGGCGTACATGTCGTCGTGGTTTATGTATTGTTTTTGGATCTTTAGCGCTATCCTTATAAGCAGATAATAGTGCATTGGTCGATCCATACATCAGACCTAGTTATATATATATATATAAATATAAATAATATTGGTATACTGTACTATATAAAATATAATATAATATAGATACTTACCATTCAAAGTACCAATAATGACGTAGCCATAAATATTAGATACGACAAGCAAGTTAGCACTAGCCGGTACTTGGTCCGGATCAAATGCCGTTTCAGTTACTTTAATAACCGTATCATTTTTAACTTGTTTAAGTTGAAGAAACTACAGCGTGTATAAGTCTATGTAACAACTACTTACCCAACACTACTTACATTCACTTCATGTTCATTCACCTCTTCTTCAATAGGTAATCCACTCATGGCAAAGTGTATAATAGTCACTCAACTCACTAGATATAACTACTGTAGCTACTATATAACTAGTCACGCACAATAAGTGTTTGATTAATCAAAGAGAGTAGATCGTAAAATCAATAACGCGAATACTTTACAATAAACGTTGTGTGTGTGTGTGTGTGGCTATTGTTTATAAAAAAGAATAATTATAACTTTGATACGTAATGATGATTACCAGCCACAATTTGTTGTATCAACAGTACTCTTTTTATCTCAATTGTTACATAACACTGCCAATAACCAGTCAATTGCATCTTGTTAGTTAAATATGGCCACTTCTTCTCATTGGCAAATATTACTTGCTAGTCGGTTGGAAGAACGAGATGTGGCAATAAAACCACAACGGAAATTGTGTTTGGCTTGTAAGTTACTGTAAAGATGTGTATATGCGGACTCTGCTAAACACCTTATCTTCTTCTACTACTGCTCCTACTGTATATGTCTATAGACCATAATTTGAATCTACATCTTTCACAATATATGACGCGAAATGTAGAGCTGGAACACTTACTCGACGCACTGACTCATGAACACCAAACACTAAAGTCAAGCAGGTTTGTACAATCTATTCTATATGGATATATAGATATATAGATATACAATTGTGTTCATATTCACGGCCTATTTAGTGTGGTAGTTACGGCAGAGCAATGTCAATTGTTAGAGCGTGAATTGGTACGAATGCGTGAAGAGGCTGAACAACTACGCACTTTACATAAAGATACGCAACAGCGCCTCATTGAACAACATGAACTGTTAAAGGAGACAAAAACCAAGGAAGAACTGGCGCAGATCAAGTATAACTCAACAGTAGTGGCCGTATAATTAAAAGACTAATTCTATTAATTATAGAGTTGAACAGTTAAGCGATGAACTTAAAGTGCAAACATCTCGTGTTGATATGCAACGAGAGCAATTACGCGAAAAGGATGTCACAGTACAGGTAAAGAGAATAGATATTGCAATAGTAATATTGACAGTAATACACTAATATGAATAGGTTCTACAAGATGAATTATCAACAGCTCAATTGGAACTGTACAAAATGGATGAACGTACTAAAACATTAGAAATAGAAAATAAACAACTATTGGATCGTTGGTTACAGAAGATGAACCAAGAGGCCGATGATATGAATGCAGTTATTCTTGTGGATCAGCCGTAGGTCGTTGATTAATAATTGATGTTGTAATAATAGATTTAAATTAACTATATTTACACTTAATGGCACATTTAATAGACCAAAGATTCAAGTGTCAGATACAGACAATATTGAGGATATTACGCAAAAACCATCGTTAGTATTGTCTAATTGAGTTTATACTATTCTATTATAGACCATTAATAATCTATTTGTATTAAATAGATTACGGCAGCGGTCATTAGTATCAGTAGCACCTACTCAATTGGCAACTACTATAGTAAGATAATAGGCTTTTAGAAATAGTCATCTAATGCTTGTTAATTATTAGTCGGCCCATAAAGAACAGATTTATGATATGGCTGTATCAGATAATGGTACATGGCTAGCTACAACAGCAGCCGATAATCTAGTTAAACTATGGGATGTTAAAACAGGTACATATAAATAGATATAGAATGAAAGATTAAGTTAATTTATATGCTATAGGTAGTCTGTCGCGTACACTTACGGGATGTACACGAGATACAATGTGTGTAGCGTTTAATATGATTGGATCTCAAGTACTAGCTGGATCAAATGATAATATTATTCATCTTTGGGAAACTGAAACGGGTCGACAACGGGTAATATATATATAATAACGATAATATAGTATTGTTTAATAGACTAACTGTTTAATTACTAGGCATCCTTGACTGGCCATGTCGGTAAAGTGTATTCTGCCGTATTTAATAGTCATGGCACACAAGTGGTATGTAGTATAAGCAATACTTATTATACTATAGTCATTAATACAATTGTCCATAGATATCAGGTGGACACGATCGAGCTATTAAAATATGGGATTTAAACAAGGGCTATTGTATGTAATATGAATTACTGTCATTATAGCGACAATATCTAAGTATACTATGTCATTAGGCAATCAAACAATATTTTCGCTTTCTAGTTGCAATAGTGTGACACTAGGGGATTATGATGGGCAAGTACCTAGTATATAGTGTGTATATTTATATATTAATAGATTATTAGAACGATTATCGTTTCTGGACATGTTGATTCGGCGGTTCGATTCTGGGATAGTCGCTCAGGAAAATGCTTTAAAGAAGCTACTAAATTACATACTGGTCAAGTGACATCAGTAGCAATATCTCGAGGTATTAAATAGAATGCACTATTAGCAATTTTACTGATATACTGACATATTGATATATTGATATTATATATATATATATTTACAGATGGCCATCAGTTATTGACGGCAGCTCGTGATAATAACATTATTGTTACAGATACACGAACATTCAAGAACTTTAATAAATTAAGGTTATTATTTACAATATTTACACTCTCGTATAAATAATAACAACATGCTATAGCAATGACAAATATCGAGTAGGAGCCAATTGGACTCGATGTGTATTTAGGTAAATTAGATAATAATAATAATAACAATATGAATATTATTAATCAATGCTCTTACAGCCCCGATGGTCAATATGTAATGGCTGGTGGTTCTAGTAAGTATACATTATAGTATTTATGGTGTTTATAATACGCTTATTTTTACTTAATAGATGGCGGTGTATTTTTTTGGAAAATTAGTACGTCCAATTGTGAAGTATTAACCGAACACAAGTAAGCCATTATTATCTATAATAGTAACAATTCTAACGTCTTATTTATAGTGGATCGGTAAATACGGTTTGCTGGGCACCATCGGATGTGTGTATTGCTAGTGCCGATGCTACTGGTGATATTTGTATTTGGAAATAGCCGTTGTGTATATATTAAATAGTTTTGTCAATTTCTATTATACTAGATGTGGGCTTTAAAGTAAACGGCTAATGAGCTTTGAATACCTAGCTTTAGACTGGGGACTATTTACTGGATATACTGTGCATGTTTCTACTGACATTGATATTGCGTTGTTTATTTATTTAAACTATTGATCTATTGTTTCATCTTCTATAGTATGATTATGTTTTAGTATTTTGATAATGACACCTTCTATGGCTACTTTTGTCATTAGAAAATTGACTTTTATTACACTTGGTAATTTATTGGCGGTATTTGGCCACCACATTCATCATGTATAGCAACTAGCACAATGACTATGTTAACAATCTAAGCAAACCAAAGTATATAGCAGCTTTGATGGCAAACAGGCTATATACTCGTATATGTTAATGTATATAATCATAATAAGCAGTAAATAATATTAGATCGATAATTATTGTAATTTATTATTATTATAGTATAAATAATAGATAAATGATAATAGTAAATCAATTTTAATCCATATTATATTACTGTAAAGTATTTAAAACGTTATGGTTTGACATTTAATGTCACTCACCACCCATCATCATGTTCAATAGATTGGATGTTATTAGATGTAGTCATTTGACCACCAAAAAACAATAAATCATTAATAAATACTTTAATGTACAAAAAATATTGTCATTATTTAATTAATAAATAATGTAATATATGCAATCCATAAATTGAATGGCATTGCACATAAAAAGACTATGAACAAATTGAAATACCGATGAGGGAATTGCTTAAGTGATAGAATAAAAAAGCATAAGAATCAATAGCATAAAAGCAAGTATATTCTTAAAATAATGTCAACAGTAAAACAATGAGTGTAATAATAATGACAAACAACAAACAATAAAGACCAGTATATTTATAAACAATGTCATCAGTAAATAAGAAGGATAAATATTAATGCATAAACAAATGCATTTACATAGACATGATATTATAATTACAACTAGACTTTTAAACATCAGATTCAGTATATAAGCACAGTGTTTATTGAATGTTAAATAAAATATCTGTAAACATATCTATTCTAAACTACGCCTTTGTATTTGTAATTAAATAGTGATCCATCAAGAGAGAAAGAGAAAGAGTTAATAAAAAATAGTATAAATGGTCATACTCAATACACTACCTTAGTCTGTCAAAACTGCCAAGTGGTGTGGAATTGGGATGTCATGGCCAGTAATAATATTTTTCATATTAATAAATTAATATGGAGTGGGAATGACAGACCAGCTGAGTTTGTCAGACCATTTCAAATCAACACAATCACCACCGAGAACGCAGGTTTAATCTTTCCTGGAAAATAATTTAGATATCGAAGGCAAGTTTTATTGAAATACTTAAAATTATTAATGATACAATCTTCTTTTATATTTAATTATATTTTATGGAAATTATAATAAACAACAGCATTGCTTAATGTTTATTGTAAATGATGATTTAAGCATGGTCAATTATTTAAATCATTACAATGGGTTGCGTAAAATGAACATTTCATCACAGACGATGATTGGCCAGTAACGTTTTATTCACCTTAGTTAAAATCTGGCAATACAATAGCAGCGAATAAAGAGAAAGCTTAACTTGCTCATCTCTACCTATTCATTCCTTTATTTGCCATTTGAACACTAACTAGTATTACTATTAACAACACCGGCAATAAACCCGTTGCTGTCCTATTCTTGATTGCTTCAGAGATACGTCTCTTTAGTGAGATTGCTGGTTAAGCTTTTTTAGTTTAGCTATTTGATACACAAGGGTGCATGCATCTCGACAAAACCGCGACATAAGCTATTGACACCATGGGCAAACAAGGAAGTATATTCGAAAATATGCAGCGCTTTGATGCGTTTGCCAAAACATTAGACGATTTCCGTGTTCGTACCAAGACAGGTGCACTGGGTAAGTGAAAGATGCGGGAAATAGAGCGAGACAGGCCAGTTGGCTACTTTAGATGCTGGTTAACTAACGTGAATCTATAGTCACTATTGTTAGTGGTATTATCATGGTTATTCTACTTATTTCGGAATTCAACGATTATATGAAGGTGCATATTGAGCCACAGCTTATCGTGGACAAGGCGCGTAAAGAGCGTCTTAGTATTGAGCTTAATATTACGTTGCCTAAAATTCCTTGTTATGGTAAGCACATCGTATACGGCTGTACATCATTTAATAGTCATATTATTACAGTATTGGGTGTTCATGTGATGGATGCTACGGGCGAGGAACAATCGGATACATCGCATGATATTACTAAAGTTCGACTCACTTCCGATGGACATATCATTGAAAAGGAACAAGAGAAAGGTAAGATAAATATACGTATAATATGGTGTATTCATTTTATTATCTAGTACTTGGTGATAGTACAACCGGTGCTGCCAAAAGTGTTCAAGGATTAGTAAAAGCAAAAGACCCCAATTACTGTGGTGATTGTTATGGTGGTGAAAAACCACCCAGTGGTTGTTGTAATACTTGTGAAGAAGTGCGCGATGCTTACATGCGTAAAGGCTGGTCATTTACAAATGCTGATGAAATTGAACAGGTAAGTATGGTGTATTGTATTGTATTTATTATTTATTATTCTGTTGACTACAGTGTATTAAAGAACACTGGAGTGAAAAGATGTTGGCTCAAGAAAAGGAAGGCTGCAATCTACACGGTAAATTAGGTGTCCGTAAAGTGGCCGGTAATTTCCATCTGGCACTTGGTCGCACCTTCTCTGGATCAAATGGCCATGTCCACGATCTCATGCCCTATCTATCTCGCCAATACGATTTTGCTCATGAAATTCATGAACTGCGTTTTGGTGAGAAGATAAGCGATGTAGTTAATCCACTAGATGGTCAATCCAAAGATGTTCATACTCATGACTGTCCCGGTAAGTCTATAACAATAATGATAATAATGCTGTTATTAAATACTAATATATGTATATTATAGAGGATATATGTGATTATCAATATTTCATCAAAGTAGTCGGTACCAAGGCTGTGTACCTTAATGGTACCACCATTCATACAAATCAGTATGCGGCTACTCAACACGCACAACCCATTCAACAAGGACTACCAGGTAAGATGGAATAGATTGAATGCATGAATGTCATATCACTCACACGCATGCATATATCCTCGTGAATATTTATCCACTTCTACACCGATATTCTATTATGCATTCGCACTTTTATCACCACAATGTCTGCTGCATACATCTATGCACGTGTACGCTGCATGTACCATGTATTGATTTATATAGGATTGTTCTTTAATTATGAGATTTCTCCTATGGTCATTATCTATACGGAAAACCATCGGTCTTTCCTTACCTTCTTGACAAGTGTGTGTGCAGTCATTGGCGGTGTGTTCACCGTGGCTGGCCTAGTCGATGCATTTATCTACAATGCTGATAGAGCACTTCGTCAAAAGGTAGAACTGGGCAAGGATAGATAGCAACATAATGAATGAGCATATGTGTGCGTTAATTAAAACCGTAATAAAGCTATTCAATAGTTTTAATCCTAAAATAAACAAATTGATTATCATTTATTTATCTATTAGCTATTGGTTATTAGTTATTGTTATTGCTAATACGACTACTATATATTAGTAATAATAACACTATTAAATGCATTGGTCTTGTATCTATAGCCGAGGTAGAGGAAAAAATGGCTAAATTTTATTTTGAGTCTTTAAAGTAAAATTTGTTCCAATTAAAGTCATGCCGTTGTTATACGTGACATAATTATATTACTTATTATTAAAATATTGTTAATAATTGAATTGAATATATAATATAACATATTATTTGTTTTCTTTGAAACATTTGAAACTGATCATTGTTGTTGTTGGCCATGTATAGAAAGATTGATCGAATATTAACATATTACAATGAGTTACATTCACTACAATTACAACCACATTAGCTATCTTAGCAATGATATCACTGATTATTTAGTTAATTGTTCAAGTAGTAAAATAAAACAAAGAATAAAAACAATTACATAAAAGCAAATATAATTATAGGATATGCCGTTAATAAAACAATAAGTGTAATAAAAAATAGATAACAGATAAGATAAGCAAACATAGAATAATGTTGTCATTAAAACAATGACACCATTGTCGAAAAGAGTATTCTGAATATATTATTATCTAGAAAGTATCATTGCATAACACTTCTAATATGCATAAAATGTGACACGTTGTATATTTAAAAGATAATATAATGCTTTACTAGCTACATATATATATAATGTATTTATTTTAACATGTATAAATTCATTACAATTGTGTATACACTATTTAAATTCTAGTAAAACTTCCAATATATATTTTATTTCCAAAAAATGGGGAAGGGCAGGGGGTTAAAGTAAAATGCTTCAAAATAATAAATACAAGGGGATTAATGACCTGCGTAACTAGTCTATGCAGTCTATACACAAGCTCCATAAGACACGGCAAATTGACCGTCACACTAAGCATGCATGGACCGATATGCTGTTAAACCATGATGGTCGGTAAATAAGAAAAACCGATTCAGCGAAAAACTACAAGTCTCACTCATTTGCGGTATACAGCAACTATATGTACATACAGCGTACATACAAACATACAAACATAAATCAATAATAGTTCTACTGATGGATGGCCATAACCAACCAATTGCTTATCAGTAGTGATCTTTAGATATATGCAATGGCAACCAAAGGGGTGTACGGATTTGTAAATGACCCCTTACCGAACTGGCACGTGCACCTACTTGCAGCTGTAACAGCAATGGTGCTACACAGTAGCGCTACTCAAACCAATAATGTGGTTGCCGCGGGGAATATAGATCCGGTGTAAGCAGATAGGATTGTAAAAACAATGTGAGCTTGAAGGAGAGTGAGGAGGAAAGGAAGGAAGGAAGGAAGGAAGGACCTTCAGAAAAAGGAGTCCAGTGTACTGTTTACCTACCATAGCAACGGCCTATTCACGATGCCACTCAATGGACAAATGCATTGGTAGAACCACGTAAATCATTAGTGGATATTTGGGTAGTGTAACTGTATGGGGCTTATGTTTATGGAATTCACTTTTATTCTTTAAACCAACCAACTAGCACGCACGCTCAATCCACCCACCAATCAGTCATTGTAAGGCATATCCTATTAACCATATACAACGATTGACTTCTCGTGCTTATTCTATCTGCTCTCTTTTCTCTCGCTTATCTCTAATAGTCATTGTGTAGGGTGTATGGTGGCCATTGTACTTGGTCTTTACTCCTAGCTGTGTTATTATTACTCTAGGTTATGAAAGCAATACTATTGGAGCTGTTCTAAGACAAGGTATTTCTTTTTTCCTACATCAAGCCAAACATATCATCGACAACTAGTTCCTATTTGAGCTTTCTTTTCTCCTTCTGTAGCTGTTGACAGTGTATACTATCGTCTTTTGACTCTTTCTTTTCCCTCTATCTCACTATCTCACTATCTCACTATCTCACTATCTCATTATCGCCATCCTTCTATCTATTAGCGCTATAGCTACTCATATAGCTATCCACCTATATTGCCATTACACTTGTTTTCTATTACACTTTCACTACTATATATGCATACATTCTATTAAGAGTGACTTTTGTGCATTTATAAATACGACCGCTGCCATCTCTACCTTCTACACGATATATTATTGCAGTGTACTAAATAGCTACTTTTGTTGATTGCGTAACTTTATATTGCTACAGCGATTGTTGTTCTACAACAAACCGACAACGATTATAGCCACGATACAAGAACGAAGTTAACCAACAACAACAGCAGGTCATACACGACATTGCACCGTTATCACGGTAACGGTCATTGCTACCATCGTGCTGGCTTTCCACTACTATACTGGTTCAAGTAATCTACTTTCACCATGTTATTAGAAAAGCACCGTAAATCTTTAAGCAACTGGCTGGCTGGCCTTAATCGTAAAGTGTTTTCTGAGCTATTGCACTTCAATCTTATACTAGCCTCAGTTGCCAGCACTTTATTGGCCAATAGACCCTGGCTTATGGCATTAGCAAATATTATTGATTATTTTGTTTTTGGTGTAAGGCCTCGACGTCAATGGAAACGACTTAAACAACAACAAAAGCAACAGAGACTGCAAAAACAGCAGGAAAAACAACAGGAGCCATATACGCAGCGTCGAAATAGCTATTCTTGGTTTAGAAAACTTATATCGCATGCTATTCGAAATGTTATGAACTTTACCGACGAATCAGCACTTGCTTCTTCGACATTTGATGTAGAACATATGCCGTTGGATGAAAATTATGATAGCTCAATTGCTGGTGCATTAAAATCTGCACTAGGATTTGATAGTAGCCGTGATGAAATGAATAACGATGTTCATATCAACAGCACCATTAACAGCGGCAGCAACAGCCACAACAGCCATAATAGACATTCAGGTCTAGCCGAACAATTAAGTGACACGGAACGAATTCATTTATACCGAGAACAAGAAGTATCACGATGGCGTTTGGCTTGTGCACTAGTTATTGTATGGATTCGTGTTATAGCCGGCGGTGAAAAATCTACATTGGTTCATTATTATTTTTATTTGTAAGTAGTAGAATTGATTTACTAAAATTGATTTACTAGTATATATTACTAATGCTGTTATTTAGTATCAATATACCCATTTCATTTGCCAATAGACCAATAGCTGGATTACTTTTAGCGGCCATATTGCTTTTCTCTCACCTGTTTATGCGCAATGTTACTCTAGTTGATATGTGGCTAGTTAGTACCAGTGCAGCACTGCATCTACTAGTCATGTATAGTTATCGCCGATTAAATCAGCGACTTGCTACAGCTTGTAAACAACGCAATGAATTGATTGAATCGCTTTCTCATGAAATACGCACCCCATTACATGGTAAATATATTTATCAATAGTAATAATTGTATATTAACGTGTATATTAGGCGTGTTAGGTGCACTTGAAATACTACGGGAAATGAATCACACGAATAATCCGAATCAATTGCCAGCCGTTCAGAAACGACCTGAAATGGCCAATTGGCATCATACACTTAAAGAGAGTGCTCAAGCACTAAGTGAGACGTTAGAGAATGTTATGAGCTATTCAAATATTCAACGTGGCCCACTGCGTCCTATCTACGCAGAACTGCCACTAAAAGCATTGATCAATGCCATGGACGCACTTATTGCCGATAGTCATAGCCGTGATAAAGTACCAGTTCATCGATGTATTACTCGAAGTATTCGCGTAGATCGACTTGTTCTACGTACTGACGGTGCCATGTTAACTAAAGTGTTAACGGCCGGTCTTTCTAATGCACTCAAATTCACCGCTCATGTTAATGGCAGTGTATGGATTTGCATATCACGTGTACCGAGACGTAGATATTCTAAATCACTTCAACAAATAATATCATCACGTAAAAATGAACAGCCAAATGAAGAAGAAATTGATCAACAAGAACAGTTATTGCCTGAACAACATACGGCACATCGATTAAGTAAAAATGGATCGAATCAATCAACAACAACAACAACAACAACCACTACCGATGAACGTCAACACACTTCATGGGATAAGATTGCTACTATGTTACATATTAAATCGAATGATCATATTCGCCGTTCATCTAATCTTACATTTGATGAACCAATTCTTCCCAAAAGAACCAAATCACTATTTAACACAATTAATAGTGAAGTGATTAATGATGATATAATTGATGATTCACACCAAGATGGCGTTATTATTTCTATTAGAGATAGTGGCTGTGGTATGGAGACTGATTTTATTAGACAAGCAGCATGGCGTCCATTTGCTACCAGTTCTAGAGCAACTGTAAGCTTTATATTATTACATTTATTGTATTTGCTAATAGTATGTTTAGGAACGACCATATCGTGGTACTGGCCTTGGTCTATATATTGCTAAAACTTATGCGGATCAATTGGGTGCACGGCTTCGAGTATGTTCTCGTAAAGGTTATGGTACACTGTTCCAGGTTGTATTGCCCGCGTCCATGTTTGTCACTACACTTGGTTCGCGATCAGCGTCATCAGCGTCATTGGGTAACCATCGCACAGAAACCATGATATCAAGATCAAATAGCTTACGTGACCGATCACGTCAAACACCGCCAATACAATCAGCATCGACAAATCAACCCGATGGCCCATTACTGCATATACCATCTACTGCTCAAAGTGTACCAGTAACTACAGATGTGATGTTAACCAATGATACTGAATCTTTAAATATGGATAACACAAATATACATACTACTAGTTGTGAACATGACTACTTTTGCCGACATCGGCTACGATCTCATGGTCAACCAACTGGTATCTATACTGAATCATGCGCGACTACATCAGCCTGGTCACCTGCACTACCCGTCCATCACTTATTAACGGCGGATAAATCAATGAATGAATCTACCATCAACCAACCTGTCAATGGTAAAGTGAACAAACAAGATATAGTAGTAGAGGAAGATTCAGCTTATTTCAATCAACCAATGGTTCAAGATGAAGGACTTATGCAACAGTTTCGATATTATCCACATTTACGTGATTATACAGAATCACATCGACGTACACTTTCATCAGATAGTCACATTCATTCGAATCATTCGCGTAAATCATCTATTTCAACGTATACTGATGATTCACAATTGACACCAGAAGTGGATGAAGATGGACAACGACTATCTGGTACTACTGCATCCAATCCATTAACCCCAACTGCTGGTCTCTATCCAATAAGTGGATTGAGTTATAGTAATGGTAGCCATTCTATTAGACGACGTGATAGTCGAGGACCACGTCGACAGGGTTCAACTAGTCGTCGTTCCAAACGACATCGACGTCACCGTAGTTTACATGCTATTTCATCTAACTGGTTAACTGTTTCAGACAATGAAGATGAAATGATGCCATCCTATTCAGCTTGTCATAAGAACTGGCTGCCCTTTTCAATGAATAGTGCACCTTTACTAACACCTGATGAACATACACGCGTGTCTACTATAGCCAATAATACGAATAATGGTGCTATCAGCTCAAGTGCTTTGTCTCATATTCCAAATGGCTTTGACACTAAATTGTCAAATGAACTTGATATAGCTGATATAGACAATGATGTATTAGCACCTATTCATGAATTGTGTACCTCAATAGCACGTAATACTTCAAGAAAAGAAGTAAAAGACACAGATCAGAATAATAACGACCAATCAGCCGATGAAGTAGTAGTTGTTAGTAAAAAGGCTATGGGTATGTCAATTAATACCACAACAGGCTCATCGTCAACAGCAACAACAACAGCAACAACAACAACACCAGTAACAACAACACCAACGCCAACAACTGCCACAACATCAGCAACAACAATAGCTACAGCAGCATCAACTGCCATGAAATCACCATCGTATTTTACAAACGTATCAACCAATTCAAACTCAGTACATCCAATGTCATTAATGTCACATACGCCATGGACACCGGCATTTATGGGTTCTTCAGCTACTTCTATCTGTCCTACGCCACCTACTACTGAAGAGCCTATTGTTTCCTGTACTGATTGGTGTCCCTACTTTGAAGGACCATCAAGTTTATACGCACTAAGTGGACCGCCATCAACATCGTCACTAATGAGGGTAAGTCATACTATAATTTTGTTAATATAATGTTGTTAAATATATATGTATATATATGTATATATAGACAACACATCGTGGTACAAACACATCTACGGTCAATGATTCATTTAGTACGTCAATTGTATCTCCAAAAACACCACCTGCACCACCAAGTGCCACAACAATAGCCAATGGAGTAGTAACAGCCAATGATACACCGTCAACGGCATCAACACTGTCTATACCTGCCAATACCAATAATGACGATAATGATCATCATGATAATGCTACTGATACAGCGTTTATTAAAGATCATCCAATGCCTCGACTGGCATCGTATTTTAATCAACAACCACCACATCCACTTCATCGTATTCCATCACTTGGTGTGCCACCTAAACCACGACGTGACCGTAATAATATGAATATTAATAATACAGGCACGGACAGTGATAGTGTAGCATCACCACTACCACCAGCCAATCCATTGGCATTATGCTGTGACGATAATCCAATTAATCTACGTTTATTACTACGACGTATGGAATCAGTGGGATTTGAATGTTTAGCCGCCACTTCTGGTGAAGAAGCAGTGGCCAGAGCTGAACAACTACTAAAGTCAAATCCACCTCAATGTTTAGCCTTAATTATGATGGACTTTCATTTACCGGGCATTGACGGTATTGAAACAATTAGTCAATTACGATCATTGAATTGGCCTCGTGATCCATTATGTGTACTCAATACGGCAGATACTAGTGAAGACCTAAAGGCTCGTGCTTCCAGTGCCGGTATATGGGAATATTTAACCAAACCATTTCCGGTTGATGTTCTACGTGGATATCGCGATAGAGTTGTACTGTTAAAAGATAGCCAGGGTGAAGAGGAGGAGGAGGAGGAGGAGGAAGATACTGAAGATACTGAAGAGCATTCTATAATCAAAGGTCATTCTGTAATAACAACGATGACATCACTTATTTCTGTGGAAGATGTATCATCATAGATATTAATCAATGACAACTGTTATGATAATGAGGATGATAATGATTACTATTATTGCATATTACTGCATCACTATTCTTACTGCTTTGTACTTCTTTATACATGTAATTTGATGGGATTTTGCTTATAATTAGTTTATTATTGATAACATATGTCTACACTTGCTGCTTTCTTTGCTTGTTTTAATCACTTAAAACTAACCTTTTAAATAATAAATATAAATAAATAAAATGGTTTATTGTATAAACTGTTATAGATAGATTAGGCACCGGCTAAACGTAAAGTACTTAAATCTTGATTAATACTATCAAGTCGTTGTTTAACTGAACTAAATACTGGTCGTCGTCCTTCAACTAGGTAACCATAAATACGAGCCATTGCTTGATCAGTTGTATCGTGTAAACGTTCAGCCAATCCTGCTGTAGCCGGTATAGATGATATATCATTAGGCGTAGTTGTATTCTGCCACTATCGTTATTGGCAGTGTAGCTATTAGTGGTGGATGCCACCAATCGATGTCAATGGCCGATTGTAATACTTGTCGTAATAACAATTGACACGAGAATAGTAAATGGCGATCCATTAGTAGCTGTTCACTTAGTGTCCATACAGTTAATGCTACAGTGGCCATGGGACCTACAGTATGCATACGACGACTACGACTATACTGTAGGTTAGATGCATTCTCGGCAGATTCACCATCTCGATCATATGGGATAATGGTGATAGTCCCGGTGTTGTATTATCGATATGGGTGGCGGCATACGTAGTAAGACAATTGCCAAAGAAGGTAAGAAATGCGCGTATCATACGAGATACCCAATGACGCATCGGTAATGCATCGGCAATGACTGGATGTCGACCAAGCATTAGTAGAACAACACGAAGTGATAAGGCAAGTTGACTAATCATACTATACATGGTGGCATCTTCAACGGCACCTACACCGCCGACAGCAAGTAGACTAGCCCGTCTAGCGCCAGGTCCTAAGCTATGATTTATACCAATGGTTGTTTTCGACGATTGAATCGTTAATACAGCAGTGTAGCCAGCCTCGATTAATTGCAATGGATAACGCCATACTAATGAGGTGGCCTTGACTGGATTGGTTCGACTGTTGGACAAATTACGCTGAAATACTGGTTTAGATTTTGATTCATCCATAGCTATAGTGGTGGTGGCAGTAGAGGCCATTGATAAAGGTATAGGTGTTGTAGTGGACATAGTAGCCGTCATGGTTGCAGTTGCAGCAGCAGTTGTTGTTGTTGTTGCAGTTGCAGTTGCAGTTGTTGTTTCTGTAGTGGCTAGTGTAAGTTGTGCTAATGCTGTACATATACGTGGTAACAATTGACATTGCAATTGAGGTGATGCGGTATCTAATAGAGCGGCCACATCTGTATCTCTATGTAATAAAAGTGATGCTAGTAATCGACCAGTCATACCCACCAAATCACGCATCGCTAAATGTCGATCAATACCTACAAGCATGGGCTGTATAAATCGATCAAGTACCAGCTCGTGTATAGATGGAATATTGCCATAGTTATGTTCACCTAATAATCGAGCCAGTCCATCGACTAAACCGGTATAATCGGCTGATACAAATAGCTTGTTAAATATTGGTGCTAATTGTCGTAAAAAGAATTCAATAATACGTGTAATAAGTGATCGATCGGGTATTTGAGCGAGTCCATCAAGAAATCGGCCCACCCATTCTGTGGGGTGAGCTATTTTGGCCGCCACTAAATCTTTTAACGTAGATCGTATAACTAGACAGGCACATTTGGCTTGTCGCCAGGTCAATTGGCCAGTATGTTCAATATAAACACATAATAAACGAATATATTCTTGTCGAATAATAATATGGTCATTCTTGGTACGTTTTTCTGTATCTTCAGTTGTTATATGACTAATAATGGATTTAGTCTCTATATTATTATTGTTATTATTGTTATTATTGCTATTGCTACCAAAATTACTATTGTTATTGGCAGTCTTTGAGTCTAAATACTTTGAATGTTTAGCAAAATCACGCATTACCGGCGATAATGCATCGATAGACGATGAAAGTACATCATTGGCCGTACAGTTAGGCAATAGTAAACGAAATAGCTTTGTAAAGTGTTCAGCAATTCTTAATGTTGGATCATATGCAATAATAGTAACGAGTAGCTTTAACGTTTCTGTTACATGTCGACTATTGTTAACATCAACCAGCATGAACGATAATCCATTGGAATGGAAGCAGCCATGGCTAACGAAGCGTGGTTCATGATCATCGATTCCATATTCGTTGAATTCATAGCCTTGCCAGTAGCTGTTGTAGCGTTTATTGTTGTAGCTGTTCCTGTTGAATTTGAAGTAACGCCGGTTGATGTTGTCTTGGTTATTGCTATTCCACTCATTGAACCAAATAAATTTGCGCTATTTGATGTATTGGCATCGCCATTGGTAAATCCTCTATTTCGTTTCATAGTGGCCGGTGTTATGGTATTCGTATTCATGGCCAATGATACTGTATTAGTAGCCGATAGTCCAATATAATTATTAGATCCACGTATATCTAATTTAAGCAGTAATTGGAAGAATAGCCAGGCACGCTCCTCTGGTGTTTTGACATACCGTTTAGCATGTTCATGGTAATCATCTTCGTGTTCCTGTTTTTTACTATCGTCATCTTCTACAATAATAGGCGCTACAGCACATAAAGCAGAGAATAAAAATTCATCTGGTGCAATATCTCGTAATGTCTTCCAAGCAAGTTCAATTTGTCCTGCAGCCGGCTTTGGATGGAGTAGAGCATAGACTTCAAATAGAGCCGGTAGAATAATGTGATCACCAGATGTTTGAGCCAATAAAGCACGAAAACGTCGACTTAATCGCTCATAAGCCATAAGTACTTGCGGTAATACAATAGCATCTTCATAGCAATAGCGCAGTATACAATCTAGACCACCGGCCATCGATACTACATGTTCTGCACTAACTCGATGTTCATCGACAAGATCAATCATTGCTACCAAAAAGGTGAGCCATGCACTGGCCCGTAAATAAACAAGATCGTGTAGATATTGAGCATCCAACGATTTGGCTGTAGCACCTGTAATTCGCGGTAAATCAGGAATAAAACTAACAATAATCTTGGATAGATCAAGACATTCGTCCGGTGCATGTTGAATAATCGAAGTGAGCCATTGAGCCTGGGCAATACGAATATAAGCTGTTCGCGTTAATTGAGACTTTAGCTGGCTGGTTAATGGTTTGCCGCGATTAATCTCATGAATAGCATCATGCCCATCTTGATGACTATTGCCTAACCAAAAGTCGGCAGCGTGTGTTACCATGGCTTCTAGTTTATTTTTACGTAATTCACGGATACTCATTTTACCCGTATAAGGCACAAGGGCCGTGAGGGCCGGGTAGACTTCAACTAGAATGGAATCAAGCAATTCGGGCTTTTCACGTAAACCGTATTTTACCATACCGGCTAGAAAGTTAATCGTTGAGTTGACCGATGTCGGTGTCATATGGCCAACTAGCGATGCATGGCATCTTATTCTATGTAATCCAGTTGGTCTATCGGCTGGTTTAGCATTACCAATAGCCGAATGGGGCGATCGCCATAACAGCATTGGTTCATCACGCTCATAGGCACCTAGTAATTCAATGGCCCGGGTAGCAATTAATGCCGATGGATGTTGACAGAGTGCCGTTAATTGTTGGTGGATTATTTCTTGGCCTGGCAACAATCGTACTCGATGACGTAGACCGCGTTCTTGGCCATCAATGAACGCCGATTGTTGGAATAATACTCGTTCAGTAAGTCGTTCACGCTTCTCTTGAGCTGTCCGTTCAGCGTCACTAATACCAAGCTGTCCTAATTGTGCCTCAAGTATACTTGCACCGACCATGAATTCTCCACGCTTATCGGTATCAATATCCGTTGATATAAACGGCAATGGTGGTGGCATAAGCGTTGACGCTTTTCGCTTTAGTCCAGCGACAGATATTTTATCGAGTTGAACACGACATCGATCAGATAGAGCAAGTGACATGTAATTTACCCAGTTAAGTTGTTGTTCAGCATATTTTCTGGATGTAGTATCTAGACTATAGTAATCATTTATTAATATTAACTAATCAATATTTAATAATAATAATAATAATATAGATTTACCTTATAGGTGCAGTTATATATTCTTTCGGTAATTCTTGATAAATAATATCGTCAAAGGTTAGTGGTGTTTGAATGGCTAGTGAGAATAGGAGGCGGGCTCGTTCTCCATAAACATGAGGCCCAAGCCGCCAAACCGCCAATTGAACTTGCTGCTGATTTGGTTCAGATAGTAGCGTCCAACTAGCCATAATGGCCGATAAATAAGCGGCTAGTGGATCAAGCGAATAGTTGGCCAGTTGTTGAATACGTACACGTACTATTTCACTCCATTGTACAAGTAGCGAACCGCGTGAATAAGCGGGCATTCTCGACATAAGCTCTGATGTTACCCAGCCACGCAGTCGATGGACCATCATGGCCGGTTGCGTCGTATGTTGTAGTTCACCGTTCTAAGTATCAATCGATAAGTTATCTATTGTATCAATTTGATATATTCATACTTGCCTCTTCCATTGATATTCCCGTACGTGATAATCGGTCATAGACACGGGCTAGTTTAGATCGAACTGTTGACCAATTGGCGGTGGTTTCACTAATTTCTGTAACTGCCGTGTGGCCAGCCACTCGTTTCACAATTAAATCAAGCCAATTCGGTCGACTATTCAAGCGAATCAACTAATTAGTATACACAGTTATTGTACTTATTAAACGTAGCTATTACCTAAGTGGTTCGGCTCGAACAACGTGTCTAATTTCTGATAACAGACCAACCAGCAGTACAAGCAGCGAAATGGGCGCTGATCGCTGAGTTGCTTCCTATTATTTACTTACTAATTAATACAACACAACTTTATTAATAAAATACACCACTTACGCGTGCTACAAGCATAACTGAAATACGATGTTCTAACTGGAGTAGAAATGCGGCAATACGAGCTCGTTCTGTCTTTGACATCTATAAACATCTAATATTAGTATAGTTGTTTATATTTCTAGTAAATTAGCTATATTTTACCGTATTGGACCGCTTCAACTCGCCAATACGTAGTGTATATTCAAGTATAAGTGCATATTGACCAAGTGTAGAACCGTTTGATTGTGGTGGTTCACTTGCTAGTACCGTCGTGGCCAGATCGAGATTGGTAAAGAAGAATGTATTGCCACGCAATAGATTCGAAAGGTGTATAAGTTGGCCGAGGTCAGTGGCAACACGACTTACTTTATTGGCGGTGACGCAAGAAAGTAGCGGTCTATAGAAGCGCGTTGGGTGTGTTTCAGCCAACGACGATAGTCGAGTAGCGGTGTCGTCATCTATCGCTAGCCATTCAGTTTGTTTCAACCACTATTTATGAGCTAAGAGTAAGTATTATTGCATATCTGTCATTCATCTATAGCCAACTGCTTACTTCTAGTTGTTCCAAAAGTACTTCGCTGTGTAAAGTGACGGCCATACTAACAAATTTGTAATAGCTGTAGTAGCTATAGTAGCTGTAGTAGCTATAGTGGTGGTAATAGTAACAATAGTAATAGTAACAATAGTAATAGGATATATGAGGTATACAGAAACAAGATGAGCAAGATACAAGTGAAAACAACAATAGAATATGACGAAATGATAAATAACGAGTAGTTACAAGTCAAATAGAAAATAACTTGTTTTATAATAATAATAATACGCATTTAAATTCATTAAACAAGTAATTCCTTAATAGTAACTGGTCTACGAACGGCATTTGAAAATCCCTCATTGAACGTGTACCAAATGGAATGTTGTTTTTGTACGTCTATATTTATTTGGTTAATCTTTAAATGTCAAATGTTATCATTTATTACATACCAGATTGATCATTATTAGTGTCATTTGTATTTGATTTGAGTTGAATGGGACGTCCAAAGAAGTCAACTGGGACCTTTATCATTAATAATAAATAGATTAATAAATTAATTAACATTTATATAAATACTTTACCTTAATAATTGGTTGAATTGTAGCTGATTTTAATGGTTTTCGAGGTGTGTTATTATTCTTTTGACTATTTTATATTTATATTAATATATATTCTTATTAACATCAGTATTACATACGTTTCAGCCATGGTTAAGGCTTGTTCTTTACGGGCAAGTCTTTCCACTTCAATCTATACAATAGTGTCAATGTTAAAGTTTGACTAAAATGTAATTACTGACTAGTTGTGATAACATTTGACGAGTTGCATAGCTTTTAGGCAATACACTCTTGTTGGACAATTCTGTAAACTGAGTTATTGCCTCTAGTGGACTATGTATGTGTCATGTATTAGCACTTGACTATTAATGATGCAATTAACGTATAATTACTTACGGCTCTAATCGATAATAGAATTGCCCATTTTCAAGTCGCTCTTGTGTGTATAACAATCCAAAGTTAAGCATTAAAGCTACAACTCGGTGTACACGAGGACGTTCGTGTACTTTAATCAATTGGGCATTAATCTATATTATATCGTTAGTAGTTAATAGATTTAATATAGTAAATACTTGCTGATTTAATAGACGGCGAAATAATACGCAATAGATAAGGTAGCAATTCAAGATGGGCATGATGTCGGGTAAATGATCGCCGTGTCGTTGCATTTAAATGTTGCCGCCATTGATCTAAAAGATTCTGATGGGATTTCGCAGTGGCTTTTGTCTAATTATAAAATATAGGCATTATTAATATATATATATATATGGTATTCATCATTACTTACTGAATACATAGTCTTTGGATAAGCAATTGACTGGTGAATACTACCTGCAAATAATGGATGAATAGCTATGGCTGGATACGAAAGATATGGATACAGCTCTGTATGATGTTGTGCCCCAGTCGCTCCACTATGTAATTTCTCGAATAAATGAAACCATTGAGCAATCATTACTGGTTTTTTCATAGCATGGTCATGATATCGAACATTTGGATAATTCTCAAAGCAACCTAATTAATATTAATGATAGAATAGATAAGCTTAGTAATTAATATTGCTATTAATATTTACCATCAATAATACGTTCATATTCGCCATTCGCTTCAATGGCCTTGGTTAATCGATGTGTATATCGTCGAAACAAGTCAACTAGCATTATATTAGACTATAACCATCATGACAATCATTCATATATATATATATACATATTTACCATGAGCTTGTTTAATACGCTTTGCATTAGGTCGTTGGAATAGTAAAGACCATACGTGGAATACGGGTCGACCAACATCTTTACCGTTCATAATCTGTTGTTCGACTACCTTCATATTAATGTGTCGTGTAATAGTCGATAGCATCTAATAGATTTACACGATTAGCACGTTAAAATATATCACATATTCTATTATATAGACTAATTACTTGTAACGCATTAATTGAAGAGCGTAGATCGTAGTTTGTCGATTCAGCTAAAAGGAGTAGTGCACGATTTTCTACGGTCAGCTTTTCACGTATACATATTTCTCGAAGTCTTAGAATAAGTTGCTGTGAGGTAACCGGTTCAACCGTAATGATCTTGGCTAAACTACGTAATGGCTTTAATACTGGAGCAAATCTTAAATTAAATATTAATATTAATAATTAGAATATCAATTAATAGTTACTTACTGATCGTTACAAATACAAATAATTGGTCGTAGTAAAGGAGTTCTAGTTCGTTTTTTGCCTACTAATACACAAATTAATTAATATATTAATATTAAAATGGGTAATTATAGCAACTACCTTTCTTTGCTTGTGCCTCCATTGGATTTGGTAATGGCGTTTCAGCCAATCTTACCAATTGTTCAATAAAGTTCTATAAAGTATTAATTACACACTCGTTATTCCACAGCTATATTACTTACTCGATCACCACCACCACCATAAACACCATCGATTTCATCAATAATAACTAAGGTTGGCTTTTTTGTTTGTTTAACTGAATTGGATTCTAACGCCATTTTTAATCGATCCTGCATAACTGTGCCAGTACGATCATCACTAATCAATTATAATTATAATTATAATTATAATTATTATAAACAAATTAATAATTACCTAGCATTAACTTCAAATACTTGATAACCAGCTTGACGAGCAATAATATGTGCCAATGAAGTTTTACCAAGGCCTGGTGGTCCTGCCAACATTAGAATCTATAGATATTCAATATTAATTATGTATTTATATATTTTTATAATTACCTTTTTATCAGGTCGAAATAGTCGATCTCGTGGCTATTCATATTTATATTAGTCGTTTAACTCTTAATCAATTTAATCAAATTAATAATATTAATATTAGAATACCTTATCAATCCAATTAGAATTAAACGATGTTATAGGTGGCTGAGCTGATGGTATAGGCTGATTACCAAATACACAATAATCCCATTCTTTGATCCATTGCAACACCATCTTATTAATAGTCTAAGTTGTAATAATATTAAATATGATAATTAGATTATTAATTAACATAACCTACCACACTGCTAATTAGATCGGTAAATCGTTGTGGCGAATACTTGTTAACCCATAGATTTGACTCATTAGCATGAGATATAGATGATCTAGATCTTTATATTCTAATGTTAGTATATTAACTATAATGAAAATGATGGTTACTATTAACCTTATAGATCCTGCTACTGTAGTAATATCCATATCATTATTAAGCTATTATATTATATTATATTTTACTATTACTATTACTATTATTACTATTTCTATAACCTACTTCTAATCTATCCATAATACTATAAATAGATTCTGCTAATAACGAAGTACCAGGTGCAGCTGTCAATTTGGCTCTTTCTTTTGTCTAATATTAATATATAACAGTATTAGTATTATTTAGTCCAAATAGATAGTAACTTACTAAACAGGATGCATTTTTATGAGGAAAGAAGAACCCTTGTCCATGTTCAGTAGATGCTTCAATGTACCGACGACCATCTGTAGGCGGTAAACTATAGTCATAATGATCTAGTCGAGGTATAATTGATTGTCCTTTCAAATCTACACTCTTTAATGTTGTATGTGCCGTAATAGTTGATGAATGTCGTTGAGGTACAGGAATTGTTCTAATTCGTTCATTTAATTCTTGTTGTTGTAACTGTAATGCATATATTTCATCTTGACGTATTAACATCTCTTCAATCTGTTTCTCTGTTTCTTCTACTTCAATTGTATCAATATTGCCATCTAATTGATCTATTTGATTGTCCATAATCATTGTTGGATCATTATAGGTATTGGATATTAATGGTGTAGATGAAGCAGTGATGTTATAGCCATTCGATGTAGTTCATTTTGAGACATTTGTAATAGTTCATTATCTTCTTCATTATTATTGTTATTATTGTTATTACTATAGCCATCCGTAGTTTGTTGGGTATATTGATCATCTAACGTATATTGCTCGACTGGTAATACAAATTCATTAGGCATTGAATTAAGCATTGAATTCTGTGATAAATCTAATGGCCACGATGGCGTAATATCCGTATTTCTACGTGTATTCACTTCAGATTGATACAATAACTCATCATTAGGCTGTGATGTTCCGTGTTCTTCTTGATCATCATTATTAAATAGTGCCATATTCTGTGAATTAAATATATCTGAAAATACTTGACTTTTTTTTAAATCATTTGTATTAGTTGATGTGGTAGTGCCATATTGTAATGATACCGGTTTAGACAATAGCATTGACTGTGACATCACCAATAGTTCATCTTCCATTGATGCACCATTCATTTCATTATTATAGGATGGTAGTAGAGATGGACTTGATAACGGCAATGATCCATGAACATCCATATCCAATTCATGATTTAATGGCGATAACGGGAAACTAGATTCTGGTTGAGAGGAAAGTAGTGAGAAGCGAGTTGGTTGTGGTGTTTTCGCCTTTAATGGTGAAGAGAAGGCAGCTGCAGGTAGTTCACCTTCAAGTTTACAATAATATAATAGTCAATATATATATATATAATAAACCCTTCTACTTACTATGTGGTGTACATAAAGGACTTTGTAGATTATACGATAGTCTACGTGCTTTGGCTGGACGTCTCTCTAGTAATAAAGTGAATATAAGGACGGTGTAGATATATGCTGTACTTACGCTGGTCAAATTCTTCTTCCATAGTATCTTCAAATTCTCGTAAAGCTTCCAAGGCATCTAGATCTTCTTGATCTACCTCGTCTGCCTCTTCCATTCTCCATAGTTGTTCCAACTCTTCTGTAGTAGGACTGGAATGTGTCATGTTATTGATAGAATACTTTGTAAAAGTAGTAAAATAGAATAAAATGATATTTATATCGCGTTAATAACGCGTTTCTCCATTTAATCCACTTGGCACCATTTTATTCTTTTTGTCGTCATTCTTGTTAATGCAACCACTAGGCCGTCATTTTCTATCATGTACAGGCCGTTTAGGTCTACCTGTATTTCGGTTAGGCCGAGTAATATTCGTGTTTGTTAGAGCCACAGGAATTCCATAAAACATTAAAGGTAGTTGCTATAGCGTAGAGAATGCAACATAGATCGTATAGGGTCGCTAATAGCCGGTATAGGAGCGTATAGCCACGGCCAAGAACCGTGTAACTTTATCAGCATTATATCTGGGGCATCAGAACAAGATTTGGTAAATAACTAGTTAAACTAAACTATTTACTGTTAATGATAGTGTATGTAACTAATAGATAGATACTTTGGACGAGTCATTAAAGAAGAATAAGCAGTTGAAAGTACGGGTATTATTAGACTATTTCCGAGGAACACGGGCCACTAGACATGCAAGTAGCCAACAGGCAACTAGTTCTATCGATGCATTATTGCCATTACAGCAGAAATATCCACATCAAGTACATATTGCCCTGTATCGTACACCGGATATGGGCCAGCTACTTGGTCGTGTGGCTCCATCACGTTGGAATGAGACGGTTGGTGTTCAACATACTAAAGTAGCGCTGTTTGATGAACAAGTACTGCTTACTGGGTAATGTACCACTATTGGATATTGAACATTAATTGCTAGAATATTAACAAAGGTTTTAGAGCAAATTTAAGTCATGATTATTTTACTAATCGACAAGATCGATATGTTTTATTTGAGGATGGTCAATTAAGTAACTATTTTGACATGTTGATTGAACGGCTAGGACAGGTGGCCTATCGAGTTGAAGGAGTAGCATCACCACCATCAGTTGCAGCTAACACTACAGTTCAAATTGTATCACCAACTGCCGATCAACGTGGACCAGATCCTGCCACTAATGGAGTAGCATTTCGTAAACACGCTTCAAATATACTTGATGACTTGACACGCTATTGGTATAACAAAATGAAGGATCATTTAGAATCTACTTTTCAGACATCGCCATTACCATGGGCCATGGTAGTACCTGCATTACAAATAGCACCAATAGGTATTCGACAAGATGTTAATCTTTTAGAATCAATACTTGGTTATTTAAATACTACAAATGAAAATTGGCGAGCTACACTTGCTTCTGGCTATTTTAATCTACATGATACAATTAGTCGACAAATATTAGAGACAACACAGACAGATTGGCAGTTAATGGTGGCAGCCCCTAAGGTAGATTTAACGACTAGAGTGTTATCAATATTAACAATAGCGACAATTAGGCCAATGGATTCTTTACAGCTAAAGACGTGTCTCGTCATATTCCTGCTGCTTATAGTCTTATTGAACGAGATTTTCTACGTAAAGTTAATGCATTTCATTCTAATCAACAACAACGATATGTAATGCGAGAATATCAACGAGCTAATTGGACATTCCATGCCAAAGGTATGTATTATATTAATATAGCAACAATATTGTTAATATTGTTAAAAGGCTTTTGGCTTGAGCCCAAATCATCAAATACATCTGGATCAATGTTGACAACCATTGGATCGCCTAATTTTGGTTATCGATCATTTGAACGGGATGTTGAGGCACAAGCATGGATTTATAGTGAAAATACAAGTTTATATCAACAATGGCATAAAGTACGTTAGTTAATATGTAGTTTTAAACAAATAACTAATCATTATAATAGGAAATTGATCATATAAAACATGACACATGTCAAGTATCATTAGCTGAATTGGAACAAAGATCTCGACACAATCCTCGTTGGGTTCCATTAGCCACTAAAATTATTCGTCGAATGATGTAACTAACTAGCTAACTATATTGATTACTATTACTATTATTACAACAATAAAATTAAATATTAAACAAGACTTTTATTATCATAAATAGACTTGTTTACTCGGTCTGTTCCGCTTTAAATGTTACGAGTAGCTTGTTCTCGCCGACCAGTTCTCCCGCTTCAAACAATATACGATCAATAATACCATCTTGTGGTGACTTGATAACATGCTAAATAGAATAGTCAATAAATAGTGTATATATCTTGTATTCATTGTTAATTACCTCCATCTTCATGGCCTCTAACACAATAAGTGGCGTGCCCTTTTCAACTGTTTGTCCAGGTGTTACCATTACTTGAGAGATCTTGCAAGGCATTGGTGTTTTTACGGAACCGGCCATTTCACCCGACATGGCTGTCAAGTATTTGGGGGTAAGTAGAATAAAAGTACGTTTACCCGTCTAATGTGCATATTCATATCAATGAATTGAATTGTTATACATTGTGTTATAACTACTTACTTGATCAAATACGTGGATTTTATCATCTTGAGCAACAACATTGGTGTTGAATCGTTGATCTCCCAACGTGGATACAAGCGCACCTTCGTCATTGATACTGGCCTTTACTTGAGTATATTCAGTTATGGATCCATCAGCTGCCGTTATCTATAATGGAGTAAGACCGTTTAATTTAAAGCTATAAATAGTCATAACTATAACATTACCTTAATTGTATAGGTACCACTTGCTTCTGGTGTAATATCCGCTGTCACGGTACTATTATCGCCATCTTGTAAGGTAATTGTTTCGGCATGTCGATAGTTAGGACGCCAGCTATTAATGGTAGCCCATGGTGAACTGGGATCTACTATAACCATTAATAACGGTACTTTTATTAAATACATATACTTGCCGGTCATTGCGCTAGGACCTTGAACAGCTACTGATCGTTGTTTAAGCAGTATTGAGAGGGCAGCTTGTGCAATCACATGCTGTTGAGCAGGTTTAATTGCCGGGAACAAATCTGCTTCATATTTCTATGCTAGGTCAGTCTATTGTTTATACAATATAATGCAATATAACTACCTTAATAAATCCGGTCTCTACTTCTCCGGCAATGAATGCTGGATGTTGAATAACTGTACTAAGAAACTCAATATTTGTATTAAGACCGACAATTTGATATTGTTGCAATGAGTTATGCAGGAATCGCAATGCTTCTTCACGATCTCGGCCGTGCACTACTAATTTTGAAATCATTGGATCGTAGTAGATACTAACTGCATCTCCTTGACGGACACCTGTCTCAACTCGAATCACTTCTGGATCAATGTTGGTGGGTGGACGTAGATGCAGTAATGGACCGGTATCTGGTAAGAATCCTCTGTATTCTGTTAGTAGCATAGAGCAAAGTATTTAATAATAGTCTTACTTGGCTGGATTCTCGGCATAAATACGCGCTTCAAATGCGTGGCCTGTCGCTTTAATCTGAGATTGTGTCATAGGCAATGGATTACCGGCCGCCACTTCTAATTGCCATTGAACTAAATCTGTACCGGTAATCATCTCAGTTACTGGATGTTCAACCTATTCTTGCTATTAACACATTATGTTCATTTACATTATTAACACGTATTTAACTTGCCTGTAGACGTGTATTCATTTCCATAAAGTAGAACTTGTTATCGGTATTGTCAAATATAAACTCAACCGTGCCAGCACCTTCATAGCTGACTGCTTTAGCTGCAGCAACTGCCTTTTCGCCTAATAGTGCACGCACTGACTCTGATAAAGACGGCTACCATTATTGTACAGGTAAATACAGGCTTATTGCTTTTCTACTAATAATAACTTACCGCCGGCGCTTCTTCAAGTATCTTTTGATGGCGGCGTTGCACACTGCAGTCACGTTCGTGTAGATGAACAGCATTGCCCATCTTATCGGCAAATACTTGTACCTCAACATGACTAAACACCAATAAATCAATAATTCGCTATACATTAATCTACTTACCGTGGTGTAACTAGATATTTCTCAATTAAACTATCATTTTTATTAGATTTAACTGTAACACCTTCCTTCACTTACACTTGATCATCACCAAATGATTTAATTGCTTCACGTTTTGAAGAGGTCAACATTTCCTCGAAATCTTCTGGTCGTTCAACAATTCGCATTCCCTAATTCATTATAAATATATTTACTATGTACTGTTACGCATATAACTTACTTTACCACCACCACCTTTAATTGCTTTGATTAACACCGGATACCTAGTTAAAGTATGATTAAATACGCTGTGTCATTCATTGTAATACTTGCCCAATCTTTTCGGCTTGACTTTTAAGAAACTTGACATCTTGTTCTGTTCCATGATAGCCTGGTACAACTGGCACATTGGCTGCCTGCATAATATTCTTTGATTCACTAAGAACCAATAAATATACCATTCTATGCTCTATCTATTAATAAGGTACCTTTTAGACCCCATTGATAACATGGCTGATGGCGGTGGACCGATGAATGCAACATTGTTTTTATGTAATAGCTCGGCAAAGCTGGCATTCTCTGATAGAAATCCATAACCAGGATGAACAGCCTGTGCACCACTACGCTTAATGACATCAAGAATACGATCCATGCGGAGATAACTGTCGGCCGACGGGGCAGAACCGATCAAATAGGCTTCGTCGGCCTATTTATGGATAGTCAATAGAGTAATAGTATCTACCGTAGATTAGTTACCATTTGAACATGCATCGAATTTTCATCGGCTTCGCTATACACGGCTACTGTTCGAATACCCAAACGACGAGCAGTTCGCATTACTCGACAGGCAATCTCGCCACTATATTTATTATTTATTATTTATTATTCAATTAACTAGATAGTGCCTGCAGTACTCTGCCTACCGATTGGCAATAAGAATCTTGTTAAAAAGCGGCTTTCCAGATACTAAAATATAGTAAATACTAGTGCTTGTATAGATATGTTATTAGCCTACCATTATGTTCACTGTAGGTGGATAAAGAGCGTGTTACTATGGGCAATAGCGGCTTGGGACGGCTAAGTGCCAAAAGTTTGGAACGCGGCCACTTTAATGCTGCCAACATTATAAATTATCTACTATCTCGCTATAAACACGTAGAATAAAAGCAACGAGGTTAACGTCAAAGAGAAAGGAAAGAAGCAAAGATAGGCGAGGTGTGGCAGTGAGGCCAGGAGTTGACCACTTCAGTCCTATTATACTTGCTACTAATAATGTAAAATTCCCACACTATTACGCAGCTTACAATCTACGTCACCACACTTTTCTTTCTTTCTTTCATTTTGCACTTGATAACATGTATACTTTTACATATTTTCTACGTTTTATATGCGCTAAATAAGCAGTGCCAACAATTAACTAACTACTATTTCAGGTGGAAGCACTCTGTAAATTACCTCCTTGCATTGCGCTTTTTCAATCGACTTTTTTGCTAATCACTTTCTCCGCTTCAATCATTGCCATAATAAGTGCATTTTTGTCTTTTGTTTTGTGCTATGTTTAATATATGTTGTAAAATTAATTTTAATACTTTTGTTTATTATATTCTGTATGTTTGTACACAAAGTATGTTTGAGCATTATATTAACTGTGTTTTAGTTTTAAATAAATTGCGTCTATGTTTTTTGGTGTTTACAAACTACAAATAAACTATAGATTATAATACACACACTCAATCACTAGATTTACAATCTAACAATGTAAATCAAATAATAACAACAAAGCTAAATGAAATAAAAGTTATTTGTTAATCGTACATTTTATTGGTGTTGATAACTAAACGGAATCCATTATGGGTCAAATGTCCCACAATCTACCCCCGCTAGATTCGTGTGAGAGGAATGAAAACCAGTCTGCCCGACTATGGTCAAGTTGATTTCTAAAACGATCTAGCGGCAAGATAGACCGACCTTTACCGGATGGTTTGACGCGGGGGATTATTGTACGAACCCGACTTGTCTACAGTCTTGTGTTTACGTTGATCGAAGAGTGAATACCGCACTATCTGCTGCGACTGCCAGAAGATTTTTCTTCACTAGGCTGAGTAGCTCGTCTTCGCGGAGACATATACACTATTTATAATAAAATAAATACTAAAAAATATCTATGCACATTGGTGCTAATGATAAAGACATTGCTTGTTCAAAAACTATGCATTTTAAATTCTTGCTAATTTTGCGTCTTCACGTGTTGTTTATCTTTCTGTATATTGCTATTTGATACAAATATGTTTTAAGCTGAATATCAGCATGGACAGCAAACGGTATTATTACCGTTTAGAAAATCACATTTATGTCATTTACAAATTGTATAACGGATCTTGAAATTTTGTAAAAAAACAATACTGGCCGCTTAAGATGCTATCTTATTTGGTTAACGGATTTGTATTTTTTTACAAAATTACGTCAATCTATGATTGCATCCCATATGTCGTTAATTATTCGTCATTATTCACGTGAATACTTCTTAAATTGTACAGATCTTAATATGCAATTCCTGCAAATCCCCGATAATCCACGTGCTATTGAAACAAACAGTTAATAGGTTCTAGTACTCGTGGCAGCTATGCCAATAACAGTTTGAATTCATTGGCACTTTATTTGTATTTATATCCACTGATCATACCCGACTGCTGGAAAATTCATTAAACTTTTTACGACTTTTATTCTATTATCACACCTATTAGACTATCGTTTACATTACACTTAAAATAGATATGCGCAGCATTATCGTAATTGCTACTATTATAGGCATTTGTTTAAGCTTTACAAAAGCCAATGAAGCACCGGGTAGGCCGTGTATATGTACAAGTTTATACGTGCTAATACGTTTTATTTATAGAAACTAGCAAGACAAGTAGCAAGACAAAACATAGCACTACAGTTGTTGGAGCCAGCCGAGACTATACTGTAATAGACACTATTCCGTTTTCATCGTTCCCATATGACCTTGTGAACAATCTTGACATTGTTAAAGATGGAACTCTTGTTATTAATCAATGGCATCAGAAGCGTAGATGGGTAATACCGGCAACTGTAACCTATCGTGGCAAGAAAGCATTTCTAAAATGTTCATCCGATTACACTAAATTTACGAATGAGATGGAAGCCTTCAATGTAAGCAATTCACCATTTAAAATCTACTGCTAACTCATAATGTCTTCTATCATAGGACATGCACCTTGCTTTGGCCAAGCCCAAAAATCCTATATTTAATGCTAGAAAATGGGTCGTTCAGCGACAAGGCTCTTTCAAGATAAATGAATACGTTTGTATCATTCTCTCTCATGGCGGTGACATGGATATGCACTCTTACTCCAGCACCCTTACTCCCGCTGAAAGAGACAAGGTTATGTTCAAGCTGTTCTATCAGTTGATTCATGGTATTTATTTTATTTACTATATATTATGCTAAAGGCTAACATAGATTAGGTGTGGCTTTTATCAATTTTGCTGGACGGGCTCATAACGATCTGAAACCAAATAACATTATGATAGACACAACGAATCCTGCCGAGCCGCGACTTTCTATTATTGACTTTGACCTTTCATCTAGACTGTATGTTCTAGGAAAAGCAATACAGCCTCAAAAAGCTCCCGGTGGCACAATTGGCTATATGCCACCCGAGTTTTTTAGTGGAGAGATTACAGTTTACGTAAAGGAGATTCATGGAGCGCGATAGCAACCATGTACAGTTTCTATAATGGAACTCCAGTTTACGGCCGTGTTACTTTACCAGACGGCACTTCTAGACATCAGAACTGGCATAGCTACTACGATGAAATGAAGGTGCTTTTCAATCGGTCCGTCAATACTAAAAGAACACCAAATCTAGGCCATAATGTGCCATCTCTATTCAAAAACGAAAACGGCAATATACTTCGCCTATTCAGTATTGATCCAAAATATCGTCCAACGCCAGAAGCGTTCACAGAAACATGGGGATATCTTAACTGGAGGTTGTAGGTGTTAGATGGCTTTATATTCATCGCCCTTTTATTGAATAAATAGATGGAGCTATTGTACTTGAGTCTCTAGCCTTAAACTAGAAACAAAAAGATCAATGGCTCAATTTGATATTAAACCATCAATCAGTTTTAAAATTAAAAGCGTTATTTGTTAAAACAGTGCCATATCAATTCCGATTAATTCGAGTTGAGTTAGTCCGTACTATTTTCAATATCGACATAGATATTAAATAGTATTCCATGTTACTTACAATAAAATATAATAAATAAATGTTAATTTATGTTATTGTTATAGAGTATTTAAAGTATTATAATTTGATATTTAATGTCACTCATTACTTGGCATTATATTCAATCTATTTAATAGCATTAAATATAGTCATTTGACCACAAATTATACTAAATGGCTAATAAATTTAACTTATTAATGGCATTTTAATAAAAAGTAATATAATTATGTTACGTATAACAACGACATGACTTTAATTGGAACAAATTTTACTTTGGGATTCAAAAATAGGGGACACAAAGTAGGATTCCTTGTTTTCATTCATAGTTGTTTATTGTCATTAGTTAGTTACAATGATCGCTGGCAATCCTGTACTAGTACTTTGTGACAATGTGGAGCGTGGCAAAACCATATTTCAAAGTATTTACTGCTCTATACCAATAGTAGCTCAAGCCTAATAGACCAAACTTGTAGGATTACCAAATGCATCCCTTGACGCTGCCATTCAACAGGCACAGCCGTCCTTGCTAACAGACAATTCAATGTTTGTTTGCCATATCAACTGGATAACAAATATTATCGTGCTCAATTGGATTTTTGTTTAACTACGCTCAATAGCAAATGTACTTCTACTTTACTTGAAGCCTGCTTACAGGCACAGGCTTATCAAGCAAACGATGGCGGCAAAACTAGTTCTACTAACATTGAGGAAAACAGCAGCGACGATGAAGACAATCAAGACAAGAATAAAATAGCAAAAACAAAATACTCGGTTAATTCATTTGATGCAGTTGTATTTGTTGTACATGAAGAGGTAGGCCACTTGATGGTAAATTATGCTTGATAATAAAACCTACACTATGAAACTTAGACAGCAGTAGCATCGTTGGATCGGCTGTCCCGCTCTACTGATCGATTTAATCCGGTTATTCGATTATGTATTGTGTATACAGAAGCTGGTAATTCACGTATTATTACTTCGACAGAAGATACACCCATTGCCAGTTTGACTGAGGAAACACTGGCTGATATACAGGAATGGTGTTTAGAGCACGAGTATGAATTAGTACATACACAGCAAGACGAAGATGTTTATGATACAGGTAAGGTGCTATGCCGTACAGACTAACGCTTGTGATCAATAATGACAACCAATACTAGATGATGGAGTAGGAAGAGTAAGAGAGGCATTAGAGGCACATATTTGGCCAATTTGTGAAATGAAAACAAATAAACGGGACTCGATTGCAAAACACAATGCAGTTGCTACACTGGTCCCTGAGGCAGATGACTTTGAAGAACGCACTGTGGACCGGACTTTACTAGCATCTTCTGCGTCATTGCTAGATCGTCCTTTACTAGTAAACCCAAGTCTAGTACGACAAGTGCATTGCTTAATCTAGGTAATTAAATGTGCTAATTGGTAAAGAAAATGCTTATATACACTCCAATCAAATAGAAAACCCATTTCTTTCGGGAATGAATTGGACAGAAGCAGGTTTACAGTTAGAGGAGGACAATGATATTGATAATGCACTAGATGGCGATGAATTTACTCGAGGAAATAAAGACTTGACTGATGATGCTTTGGAGCAAATGGACGGTGAATTCGACATGCTATTAAAGATGATGTTGCAGGCACGAGGTATTTATAATAGTTTATTATATATTTCATAATTTAACCAAATAAACGCCAACAGAAACTGCAGCCAGTCTGCCTGATGAGGAGCGACACGCATTGGCTGCCCGAGTAGTCACAACACTTGCTCGTCAATTTGAAGAAAGTCCAAACAGCGGTATTGATAATATATTGGCAGATCATAGGGCTCATTATAAAATACAGCCATCAACCAGTGGCGATGACACCATTCGTCGCCTAGGCAGTACTGACCCGTATTCGAACGAAAAATCAGCAGACGAGGAGTAAACTTAATAGGATAGACATTAAAGTTATCGACAGTTGACGTTATATCAGATTTTGTTGCATAAAAAGCTAATGTTTAATGGCAGAATGATTATAATAAAATAGCTTAGACAGATTAAAGTATATTTTTGTCACTACATCCAGATTGCTTTGATTAATTTTACATTATTAGACTGCTAAAATAAACTTGTATTTTTACCAATATATTGATGATATGTTTACTTAATTAGTACTTGGTAATCCTTGAATAAAAATAAAAGTAAACATAGCTACAAACTGATTACATTTATTTAAAAATCAGTTACACTGCGCACTATGTAAATATGGAAAACAAGTGAACACTGTCATATTCCATAACGCTGAAAAACAAATTATATAATTATTTTAAATGCCACATAACATATTGTATAGCTAACACAGTTGCAAACATTGCATACTTACTAATAAAAACATATACTAATATTATAACACAGAATAGCACTATTATGATAGATAGAATATATTATATGAACATAATTATTATTTTGTAAATGGATCATTTCAAAGATTCAAGGCCTTTGAAGGTTGCACAATATATCTACTCAAAATACGCGTCTAGCATATGTTTACTATAGCTACGCATCATAATTGTCTATCGTCAAGAAAGCATTGTCGACATGAATAGTCCTTAGCAATCCAGCTACCACCATTTTTTTGTTTTATTTAATTATGCATAATGGATTATATCCCTATACTTGTTATTGGTCGTGTTGCCGTATATGCCGACAACGACTCACTTGTTCTACTTTCATGCTGCAGTAAATGGCTGCGGTATTGTGTCAGTCAACAGAATAGTCTCTGGCATCAGCGATATAAGCAGTATTACAATCTTGCTGACGACAATGAGATGAAATGGCTGGCCTGGTATGTAAAGACAGTACGTATATCAAAACTGTTGGCAGCACAGCCCAAAAAAACAATCAACGTTGCTCAGTTGAACAACCAGCACATCGAGTGGTTTCATGCATTCTGCTGTCGACGTGCCACTGATGCAAATTGGCTTAAAGTCACGCCATATCCAATCAAGGATGTAGTGATAGAAGAACCAGCTAACATCCGTTCTATTGTATTGCAACGAATTGCTTATCGGCATACTGACTTGCGGAAATGTTCCATTTTTGAGCAATGCCAGCCAATAGGAGAAGCACCAAGTAAACGATTTTGGCGTTTGCGTAAACTATTTCGGAATGATGCAAACTATAAATCTCATGCAAAACAATGCTTGATATCAGACAGATTCGTAGTGACTATTACTAAACAAACAAACAACGTAAATCTTATTCACGAAAAAACATGTATCATTTCCATTTGGCCAGTGCATCAAGTCTCAATTATGCGACCGCGTCAATTCTCCTGTTTATGTGATAATGCAAGCATCCGTGGCCGCTGGATGATGGCTAACTATTTAGAACTAGAAGCTGAAGATACGGATAGATCTAATGTACTAACAACCACCCGCGTTTTTGATCTTGCTAACGGCCAAATGTGCATGGGCATTATTACAACTTATCATGGCGGATCTTTTTTATTAAGAGCTACTGAAGAAACAGCAACCGTATTTAGTAGAACATTACATCACACGGATACCACTACCACATTCAAATGGAACGTATGGGAGTTTTCAAATCGCCATTTAGGATATGGTCCACGCTGTCTAATGCAAGGAGAAATCTGCTTTAAGAAATTCAAAAACTCTGTAGTTCTTGTTAGAAAATTAGATGATGATCGAGTTTTGATTGCAAATAACCCACAGCTAGCTGTTAATATGGCGAACAAAAATAGTGCAGATGAAATAAGCATGGCCATGATTTCAACAGAATGCGTATGCTCAAACGTTTGCATTAAGGACGTAAAGCCCATTTGGACACTTAACAGTCATTTTTATGGTACAGTACCACTGTTCGGTTCCAACCGCATTCTTGTTATGTATTCGAAAAGTTGGGCGGTCCACAGCTTAATCGATGGAGCTAGACTAGCACATATCGATGAAGAAACTTTGCGCTCAGCACTTGAAGCTCCTCGCCTGCTAAATATAAACGAGTATGCTAAGCTTCTTTCGTTGTATATCGGAAGATTTATTATTTATAGCTCTAAATCTGACGGCAAATTTATAGCGGTAGATTTAGTTGATTTAAATCGTTCTAAAAATTTGGACACAACAATTTCCGAGTATCTATACAAAAAAGTATTCGAGCGTCGAGGCACTGTTGTAAAACTTGGCCAAGTGATTAGAGCTGCCTTATTACTAAATGATACATTTAACACAAGAAACGCAATGCTGATAGTAGATAACGATGAATATAGAATAATAGACATGTCATTTTAATTGCTACTCATTTCTTTTATCACCATTATTCATTAAATAAACTATTTATAAATCTATTTTATATTTGTGTATTGCAATCATCAGTGTCATACAACATGACAGTAATCACTTAATTATCATCAGCAAGTATTGATACACTATAACTGACCATGCTGCTGCTATTGTATACATGATATATGTATAAAGATATAGGCTTATTATGCATTGAATAAGCACAGACTTGTGTACAACTATCCAGAACTGGCGTAGTATACTATCTATGTAATTGTATTGCCTTTTTTTATTAATAAATAATTAAACATTTATTAAAGTAATAGATACTGATTGCGTGATGTATTTATTCAAAATGACTAATCCAATGACTTTACTGCATTTGCCTATACTGATTAATGTTTAACAAATAATTTTTATGCACGCGACAGCATAGCATGTACTATTGCACACCCCTTACTTGTATACTACAATGTATTATGTATGCCTGTACATGTCACCCGTGCTCGATATATAAGTTCTTTGTTCTAATATCAAATAAAATATTATTATTGTTCGTTCTATAATCAAACCACATACTGTAGACTGTATTTTATTAGTTAAGTTATACGCTTTTATCTGTTTTATTTTATTTTGGTAAACTTATGTTGATACTTATACATCTCTACATTTCTAACAAATAAACAATTATACCAGCGAGGACGTAAGCGATTGCGTTGACCAATAACTATGCACCTGCTCGGCGTTACAATAGGTACGACAGGCAAATTCAAAGGGTACCGTTTCTGTCTTCAAACGCAAATTCCGACAATTTTTTTATGGACAAGTCGAGAAAGTGCAGCCAATGGACTGCCAAGATCAAACTTGAAATCCACCAGCCATATAATGCCCCATGGAATTGATTACGCCTCCTTCGCATCTTTTTTAGGAATTGAATATTCTTTGTTTTTAAAAACTTGTTATGCTGTTGGCGTTGTATAGCATTGGATGGACTTTAAAAGAGGCGTAACCGTAAAACATACCTAAAATATTTATTTGCTATTCGTTTTATTTTTATCACTATGGGCTATTCTACTGTTGCGCAACTCTCGACCAGTAAATTATTGAAACTCGCGAGCTATCTCCCACCTCAAGATTTTGACCGGTTTATGTTCTATCTCGAGGATGCAATGATCGAGCTAAGCTCAACATGTCGCCTTCTTAATGAGAAGATCAAAAGCATCTCAATATTATGGCAACATTATTATTGCCGCCACTTTCTTACTGGACCTTACAAAGCGAAAGAATGGGACTTTGTGTACTGCTGTGCCCGAGATCGGTTTTCAGCCAACGATGTGCCAATCGAGTCGGCTAAACTGCTGGATAGGCTTGATTGGTACGATGTCTATCGACGACGTATCATTACGGAACACAACTGGCGCCATGGATACTCCCGCACGATAGACATATCGCGTTTTGATATAGCCTACAATAATTTGGCAACAAGTTGGAATTTAAATGGAACAGCTATCTTGTTTCCTATAGCTTTCAATGGCAGCGATAGCGATGAAGATGAAAAGGAGTATAATGATTATGACTATGGCAACGAAGAAGATCAACGAATTGCTATCATTGAATCGGGGGTATTTGCACCAGACATGCAGGACAATAAATCCTCAGCAATTCCAGGGATACATTCTGATCCACTGTTGTCTATTATAGATGTCGACAATTCATACAGTCGCCCTAAAGCAATGCTAAGTGATAGATTTTTTATTTCATCCTACGTATCCGCTTCATCTACAATTGTAAACGTTTATGCGCGTAAAAGTTACAAGCTATGGTATACTATAAATCTGCCCTACAATAGCTGTTGTGTAGCAGTCAGTGGTCAATGGCTATTAGTTTTAAGCAATAACGAACCATTGAATAAGGCGACCCGATTACTTGTATATGATTTAGAGAATAATCAAAAACAAGTTAAAGTACTCGACAATGCATTGCACCATGCGTGTATTTATGACGCCACATGTCATTCCGCAGTTATATATACGGCCAAGATTCTCAACCGTAATAATGGCGTTATTGAATGGACACTATATCAATTCTCAAACAATACGTCAATCCAGCAACTACATCGAGGACAATTCAAGCTAAATACTTTAATCAACTATATAAATATCTTATCTAATGAATTTTCCTACATAACTATTGATGCAAATTATGGCAAGGCACGCTTACGACTATGCCATACAGTTCTACTCAACAAGAATAAAAAGGTTCAATTGGATCAAGTGCAGAAAGTATCATCAAACGTTATGGCAATTAAAAGCAGGTACGAAAGTGAATATCTACTTTATTCTCAAGTATTGGAGGAGCGAGAAGGCGAACTTGTACATAGCAACAAACTTGACTGGTCAGATATTATTGAATATCGACATATCATTGGCAGCTGTTTTGTTATTAAGCAAAGACAAACTATTAATCCGCAATATTTATTAGTAGACATGAGTAATGGTGAAATTATACGTCAAATGGATGAGATATGTCAATGTCGCATGCCTGATTTTTTATCAGTTAATTCCTTATTTAGTTACTGCCGTACCGAATCAAAAATAATAAGCTATGGTGCTTTGTAAGCTACAATAATATTTAATAATAAAACAATGTTCAAAATAAATACTAGTTGACGAGTTGATTAGATTGAATTGTATTTAAATCATTATTCACAATAAATATTAATGTAATACTATTGTTCATTACCATTTACATAGAATAGAATAAATGTAACAGAACATTGAATCAGTAATAATTTTAAGCATTTAAATAAATAATATAACATACTATTTAATTTCTTTGAAACATTTGGGGCCGATTATTGTTGTTGTTGTTAATCATATATAGAAAGATTGATTGAATATTAATAAAAGCCATATGATTGTAATCCATGTCATTCTGCATTTGTTGCATCTATTTACAACATGGTTTCTTCTATTTTCTAATATTATACTGTTGCATTTTGAACATATTTGTGCTGTAAGATCACTATTAATATAATTAGTATAAAAGTCGTTTATTAAACAGCCACCTTCTCTATAGCTAATCTGACTAAATAAATGACACTTAAACAATTAATATCATAATGAAAAATATATATATTAAAGCAATAATAAAGATAACTAATTAATTATATTATTATACTGATAATTACACTACACATTTGTTATTCTACTAAACATGGAACTGGATGGTGAGTTATACTAAATATCAAAATATAATGCTTTGAATACTTTAAAGCAACAATAACATAAATTAACATTTATTCATTATATTTATTGTAAGTAACATGGAATACTATTTAATATCTATTTTGATATTGAAAATAGTGCAGATTAATTAAGACTCTAATTCAATCGGAGTTAATATGGCACTGCTTCAACAAACCACTTTTCGGTAGTAAAAACTGATTGATGCTTTATTTGAGTTACGAATCTTTTTGTTTTTAGTTTGAGGCTAGGGACTTAAAATAAATAATAGAACAAAATAGATACTAAAGAGTGTTTTGGGATACACGCAGCGTTCAATGTTTTTAAACCAATAGATGCACTTACCGGTTGGGTATTTGTATCACCATCTCGTGTACCTATCTCTCTCTCTCTCTTCTCTCCTCTTCTTTTCTCTCTTCTCTCTCTCTCTCTCTATATAAAATAATTACTATCATTACTATCTATAGTCATTGTGTATCTATTTACTATTACTTATCCTCGTTGATCCTCTCTTTTTTTGTCTCCGTATATAAACATTTATTGTTATTCCCCTTTTCCCTCTCTTCTACCATATAAACACACACACACACACACACCCTTTTACTTTTTATACATATAATAGTAATATAATACACAGTAGTGTCACCGCCACTACAACAATAACCACGACGACGACGACGACTACCAATGGCGGCGAGTAGCAGTATGACAGAGACGACAGCCACTATGGCACCAACGGTCAACGCTTTACCCACCCCACTAGGTAGTGGCGGGGATGAAACGGCCACTTCGCTCACTGTAGATCCAGATCGCACCTTTCCACCTCATCACTACTCGCCCATGTCCACTATGGAGTCTCCAATGCCGCCACATCCACCGCCATCCCATCCCGTATCGTCGAGTATGCCTCCAAACTACGGTTCTAACCATCCAGAACCACCTACCCTAAAAGATGTACTTTCACGGCGTTCTAATCCACCCGTCTGTCTCTACAACTACTATTTATACCTGCGAGATCGAGAACAAACCCAACACTATTTAGACTTTTGGTTAGATGTAACAGCACATGAAAATCGATGCCGAATCTATTGCAAGAATATTATTCGTGCTTCAAAACGATTAACGGCTACCAGTATACTTACTAATAATAATAATAATACACTTAATATCCATCCACCTAATTCACACCAGTCTACTTTACCTGATAAGCCAAATCGGGCAAGTTGGGGCCGACTAAGTATACGAGATGTTAGCAACGAGTTGCGCTACAGTACAATTAGTCAACAAACAAACACAGGCACATTTGATCATTCAGAAGGCACGGGTACCCTTTCGATACTTAGTGAAATGAGTGGCAGTCAGCGTTATCGCAATAGTAAAACGAGTGATCAAATGATCGACTTTTCACAGCCTACAGGCGAGTATGATGCAGCTGGATCACAGGATAATGGTGCAGAAGGTGATGGTACAGGCCGTAGTAAAAAGGCGCCATTAAGCCGTGAGGATATTCATCGTTCAGCCCGTAAAATATATCGTCGTTATATGATACCAGGTGCTCGTCGTGAGCTACATTTTCCTGAAAGTATTCGCTATCCAATTGTACAAGCTATTGAAGTCGAGCATCGAGATGATCCAGAAATATTCTTAGAAGCAAAGGAGTATGTATTCCGTTTAATGGAACAGTGCTACTTTCCTCGATTCATTGAAGAACGTACCCGCCATAATCTAAGCGAGAAACAAGCAACACTTCGAATGGTTGCCGGTTTAATGATTCTATTTATTGGATTCACGGTTGAATTCTCACTTATCTTTCTTAACCGACGACGTACACTTCGACTCTATGTAAGTTAATTATAACATTTATTTATTTGTAATAGTATTATTAACACACTGTTGATATAGGGAATAATACCTATTTTATTAGCTATTATTAATCTATTTGCCTATTTAACACGTTTCTGTCCATTCTTTACACTATTTGGTTCAACGTAAGCGTTATAGTTGAATAGTAATGACGTAAAATTAATGCAATAATAATTTATAGGGAAACAAGTTATTTACGATATGCTCAAATCAAAGATAATTTTATACGTCGATATCATCGAATACGCGCATTAAAATTATTTGCGGGCGCTCTTTTATTAACACTCGTTATTGTTGGTATCTTTATGGCACCTCCTGGTCATAGATTATAATTCTTTCTTTATTTCTTTATTATTTACGCTACACTGTTATACTATGTGTATGGCGATGATTGTGGCTGTTGTTGTTGTCGTTGTTGTTCTTGATTAAATAACACTAGATTTGTACGTGCTACTGCTACACCTTGAAATGAAGTACTGGTAGCACTTGTTGTTACTACCTCGACGTAATCACCTGGCTGTGGTACAACGAGCGGTGTATGCTCAGTTGTTGTCATTATAGTAGATAGTTTGTCGGGTATGGCTACTTGGTCAAAGATAACTTTATGATTACCATCGGTACGGCCCCGTAATCTATGGGCATCTCGCTTGCTTATTCCATCAATAAGTACAAGTTCACGACGACCTACACGGGCTATATTTTTCTTACGGGCCTCCTCGTGGAATACTTTAATAATCTCGGCTAGTCGTTGTAGCTTTGTCGGTTCTGGTACATTATCCTTCATTCTACGATGAGCGTGGGTCTTTTCACGCATACTATTAGTGAATAATACGTTAGTCATTCAATAATTTATACTAGTCATTAGCAGTTTACCTATAAGCAAACATATAAGCTGTATCGAACTTCACTTGTTCCATCAAGGTGACAGTATCACGATGTTCTTGTTCTGTTTCATCACAAAATCCAGTAATAAAATCACTACTTAATGTTACATCGGGAATAATTGATCGTGCTGTATTAACAAGTTCTAGATAACTAGTATCAGCATATTCATTAGTATTACATATAATGTTATTTATTTATTTATTTATTACTTACGCTTCTCGTGAATAGCCACGACGCATACGTAGTAGCATATCTGTATTGCCTGATTGAGCGGGCAAGTGTAGACTCTATTAAACAGTATTAGTGTAGATAATAATAATCGTAATATTAAAGATCTGCACTTACTGAACAAATATTTGGACGTTCAGCAATTAATTGTAGCAAATCCATAGGAAAATCCTTTGGATGAGGTGATGTAAATCTAAATCGCATCTATTAAATATAACATTAGTTAGTTAATTAATTAATTAGCTAGTCATTATTCACTTTTAAATTGTTCATGAATTCACACGTACATTAGGATTGATAAGCGATACTTTATCTAATAACTCGGTAAATCGTAGACCACCTTCTTTTCGTCGATAGATTGTACGGAATCCTTCATTACTTAGTTGACTACCAGTATTTGAAGTGATCGACATAGCCATAGTACTTGTATCGCGATAAGAGTTGACATTTTGTCCAAGTAGCGTTACTATAAACTATATGTATAAGCTATTAGGTCATTTAGCTTATTTGATTGTTACCTTCTTTAACCCCTTGATCATTAAGTGCTTGTACCTCGGCCACTATAGAATCAATAGATCGACTACGTTCCGTACCTAATAAATATAGATAAGTCGTTTTTTTTTAAATTCTATTTAGTACACATTACCTCTTGTAAATGGTACAACACAAAATGCACACATATTATTGCAACCTCTTTAATTAACGACGATAGTAATTAATAATATTAATACACGCTAATGGATTCATTTGTATAACCTCACCTCATAATAGAAATATAAGCACTTTTACTATTTTGATCCAGTCTTACGGGCATAATGTCGGCGTATGTTTCATCAACGGATAGCATAACATTGGCTACACCTCGGTGCATTTCCTGGGTCATACTTAGCAAGTGAGGTACCGTTCTATTAATATAGTATACCAATCGGTAATTAGCTTTAAACAGTTATAATAATCATATCTTCTTACCGATATGCATCGGGACCACAAACAATATCCACTAATTTCTCTTTTTCCAATAATTCGCCTTTAAGACGTTCTGCCATACACTATAATCATTAAATGTAATATGATTAATTGATGTTTATAATACTTTTGTATTTACTTACACCAAGTACACCCACTAATGGTGGTGTTAATATAGGTTGGTTTTTATTTTTTACCGTCTTTAAATGTTTTAAAGCTTTAAGTCGTTGCCAAATCTTTTTCTCTGCATTATCCCGAATTGAACACTATATTGTTATTAGTACATTGACAGTCATTAGCTTTTAATAAATAGTAGTTGGCATATAAACACTTACAGTTACTAAGAATACAACGTTTGCTTCGTCGATTGCTTCAGTGCGAATATAGCCCGCTTTATTCATAACAGCAATAAGTACTTCTGTATCATTAAAGTTCATTTGACAGCCATAAATCTCAATATAGTACTTAGAACCAGCACCTATGGCCTGACTAGGTGGCTCCAAATAGGGGATAGCCTCAGGAGAGACGGCTGCAGTCTCCAGTTCCGTTGCTTCATTTGATTTCAACTGCGCATTAAGTATAAAATCCTGTAAAGACGGACCTCGATTGTCAAAAATAAGTGGCTTAGCACGATCTGAAGTGGTGTTGGTAGTAGCAGTAGCAGTAGTAGCAGTAGTATTTGTTGCCACTGAATAGACGCGTGGTCTACTACTCGTATGAGCAGTAAGTGTTGATAAATAACCGACGACGCAGCCGTCCAACAAGGGGCAAGCTGTCGAGTCAAGGGTCGACCTCGTACTATTATATTCATACTATTACTATGAGAAGTGACAATAAAATAGCTCTAATAAATAAATAAAAATAGTTAAAGAACTAACATTTTTTTCAACTAAAGGGAGTAGAAAATTCACGTGTACTAATCAATTTAAATATACGCACTAGATTAGTGTTTGTAGTTAATTTTCTTTTAACTTTGTGTATTACACGCGCTTCTACTCACCTGTCAACTTATCTATTCCGAAACAAGGACAAGTAGTATGACTAATGTGGCAGAGACATTAGAAGCTCGTTTAAATAGTTTACTTTGTAAACTAGAGCAACTATACACGGACAATTATGGGTCGCCTGACACTCAGTCCTGGCTAGACGCTTTTCATAGATTCCTTCTTGACGGCCTAGTCGTCTTTTTCGAAGATGAACGCAGTTGTTGGTGGTGCGATCCAGCACGTCGACCTATTGTTACAGAAATACTACACGTATTCTCCTTGCCAGAAAGCGATTCAGTTGTTCGTTTTAAACAAATTAATGCTTGTATGTTATCGCGCTGTCGGGGCTGTATTGCGGGCTATTATACTGCAAAAGAACAGTTACGTAAATTGTAAGTATACAAATAAGCCAATAATCATGAATATTTTGTTCATTATACAATATATGTTTATTATCAGATATCGACGTCGATATCCACCTGAAAACATTGACCGATTCTTTTCTATTATTGATACATGGGATCAAGCACGTCTAATACGCGGATTATCTACGACTAATGAAATTAATAATACACCTAATACGACATCTACATTGACTACATCACTCTACGAAATATTTTCAGTTTCAAAATTATTACATTGTACTTTAATTCGTGATGCTGTAAATACAGCTATTATTAATACACCAAAGTCAATACTTGCTACTTTACCTTTATCGATGGCTGTAACACAACTACCGGGTATATTTTGTCTTGTTTGCTCAAATCAATCTCAAGTGCGTAATTGGGCAGCACATGTTATAATGGAAAGTATTGAATATAATTCAACACTACAATGGAAGGACACACTGCAACAACAGCAACAACAAAAGGAAGAAAAACAAAAACAAAATGAAGAAAATACGAATTACAACGATACTGTAGATAAAGTAGCACAATCTTATGGTATAGTAACTCAATATGTTATCCGTTCTTCAATACAACAACAACAACAACAATCTTATGCTACATTTACGGCACGTTTTTGGCGATTAACATATAAATTAGTGCGTTCTTTACCGGCCGATAAAGAGAAGCATTTATTAAACAGCATGGCAGTGTCATATTTCGCCAATTAGCAGAAGAGATTTGTGTTGCAATACAGACAGATTTTATTACATTCGACAAATCACGTAAAACTGCATGGAGTACAGCAGTCATTACATTTAATTGGTTTGCCACTCGATATGTTGATATTGCTGTATATCATATTTCACCAGAGAAAATTGCCAATATTATACAAGTCATTATTAAATATTTCAATCAACTACAAGCAGACTTGCCACCAATGAAACTAAAGAATCCGACACCAATGATGCCCATATTAATTTAACTTTAAATTGGACCTTTGACACCGTAAAGCTTTTATTTCAACTACCAAATGGTAATGCCTCGTTAAATACAATTTATAGTGGCATCCAATCAACAATCCAATCAGGCGATGCATGCAGTATACACTGTCAGCATCAATGGCTATCAGGATTATTGACTGTTTGTCAAAAGATGGCAACGGAAGGTTCATACGATAGACTGGCCAATTTTATCAAGTTTCTTGATCAACATTCAGCAGAGGATACTTTTACGAGCGGCATTCTAGTAGAATTGACCGGTAAATTGGTAAAAGAAGGCATTGCCGGTTTAAGTGAAGCAATAGATCCTGAACCAACACAGGATATTGTCGCTAAACAATTACCAGAACAGCGCGGTGTAGCTTGTTCGCCCATGATATGGTCCGCTCTCGATAAAGTTCAAAACATTAAAGCAAAGAATGCTATATTAAATGCCGGTGTAGCTATTATTTATCTTTGGTGGCGTACACCTAAAGCAGAGAACGATGAGGTACAGCATCGACGTATTACATTTCCTTATGTAATTGATGTATTGTATCGCTGTTTTGTCCATTGCGCCGATACCTGTAATGACAATGAAAAGACAGACGAGTTACTTATAATTAATGGATGTTTACTTTCAATGCTTAGTGGCATTGCTACCACCACCAATCCTGACCATGAACGGACCTGGACACCTTATATGGAGAAGCTTTGTCGAGCAGATCATGGACTTGACCTGGCACTGCAGCGTATATTCTCGCGAACCAACGATCAAGTAGATGCTACTATTCAAATGTCGCTACAAAAGTTTAATCAATATCACCAAAGTATAACATCAGCAGCCGGTGCACGCTATCTACGCCTACTACATGCACTACTTCGAACATGGTTTTCAAAAGAAGCAGTTAGCCGTAGAGGGTCGTACCTAATGACTCTTTGGTCACCATTATGGAGAGTACTCGTGCATGCTATGTGGCTGGCCGGTGGATCTAGTTCGGTTATAGATCGCAAAGAAATACGGCAACGGGTGATAAGTATTGCTAATCGACTTATTCGTTGGCAAACTACCGAACTTAAAGATGATTATGTGGCCTGTGTACAATTACAGCCATGTGTTGTATCATTGGCAGATTGGTATCAGTTAGGCCATAAAGAATTACCGTCAAATGACCAGCACAGTAATGATAAAGAAGTAGATTGGCGAGCCTCTTTGGTAAAAGCCATTGTACATACAGTGCAGTTCATTTCACGACACCTTGGATTGGATGCATCAGCAATGGAGGCAGTTAAACAACTGGTGGATAATACACCTATCATTGATGGTATTTTAAGTCGTGAACAAGTACAGACATTAAAACGTGCTCTTTGTCGAAAGCCAGATTTGGATCTAGACGCCCTACTTGATATGAATACTGATATTGATCTAGATGACGATGATGTAGAAGTGAATACAAAGACAAATACGTCTCAAGCACTACCTACATCAAAAGAAATATTAGATCCATCTAAAAAGCATATATCCACCAGTATGAATATGGAATCAACGTCGGCATCAACGTCCAGTACAGTGCCAAAAACACGAACCAATGAAGATTTACTGTCTGAACCAACAAAACGATCACGTGTTGAAGTAACTGTACCCGTACGTACTATATCAAGAATAGACCAGATAGTAGAAAAAAAATCACCAACAACTACCACACGTCCCTCAGAACAGCCATCAGCGCGGTCAATCTCCAAAGCGTGGAAAGGATTTGAAGAAGGGGCAGTTATTACAGCCAGTGCAGCTACTCGGCCTTCATCAGCACGTTATTCATTGGGCAGTCGGTTTGTTAGTAGTAGCAATGAATCTACTGGCTCATCATCGTTATTACGACAAATGCGATCTGATTTGGTTAGAGAACGTGCACCACTTCGCACAGCTATTCGACAACAACGACATAATTTTACAGCTACTGGATCTACTTTACAAAATAAACATCCATCAGCACCAAAAAGGGTCATTACCACTCCAACCACTAGTGTGGCATCAACAACGTTTAATGAACCAGCAACAAATACTGCTAATTCGAGTGATTATGATCCAGTATTAGATTCGGATTCGGATTCGGATTCGGATGGATTTGCCGGTATTATGCAAGACCAAATGAATCGATCAATGGATGCATCAACAGCAGCGAATCAAGAGAAACGTACTGTACAAATGATAGAATTACCACGTAGTAATTGGGTGGGTAATACATCAATACAACAGCCACGCACCCAAGTGGCCCCTCGACAAGCTGCACCGGTAAAGCCACGTCGAATTACATTGGATGATTTACATTACGCTATTGTTCAATGGCGTCCCAGTGAAATGAATGATATGCCAAGTACACTTCAAACAAAATGTTCTATGGCCGCCGATTGTTATCGATCAGCCGAGGAGTATGTCGATGTTATGCAACCACTATCGGTGCTTGAATGTTGGCAGCAAATATCGGGCGCACTTGAAATGTTTGCTAAACAGCCGCAATCTTGTAGTGCAGTGTTAAGTTCACGTTCAAAGATTGATGATTTTAATGAAATCCAATTTACGTGTGAAGATGCACTTGATGTCATTATTGAAAATGATGTTATTCTATTAGTTGAAGATCCGGCGGGTACATTAACCATCAACAGACAATTGTTGGAGCGTAATCCACCATTAGGCGTGGTACGAGAGATTAATTATCATCGAGATGGACGTAATATTCGTGTTCGTACTTCAGGACGTAATTCGCCTCATTGCACCGCCTATCATTTTGGCTCCCATTGGCGTTTAATTAAAGTAACCAGGTATAGTATAAAGTGTGGTGTTTATTATGATTAAACTAATGCCATTATTGTATAGTTTAACGACTATTCATAGAGAATTTGAAGTATTAGGTCGATTTAATAACTATTTACTTTGCAATGATATTATTCGACCGCCAGCTCGACAGAAAATACTTTATGACGATGCGCAGTTAAATGAAGTTGCCAAGAAATATGCTATCAATAAATCACAAGCTCGTGCTGTTCTAGATAGTACGACATTAGAACATGGATTCCTACTTATTCAAGGGTAGATATTTAATATTGATAGTAGTTTTACTTTATTTAACTATTGTTCTTACTATTCTTATTATTAGACCACCTGGCACTGGTAATTGATCAAATATTTTATTTAATAATTTATGATAACATATTGATACATTAGGTAAAACTAGTACCATTTTAGCAATTATATCAAGTTTGAATGAATTAGCAATAAGCAATGTTATTGATTCATCGGATAACGATGATAGTAGCAATCGAGTAGTTGTTCGCCGACCGTTACTTGTCTGTGCCCCAAGTAATGCCGCCATTGATGAAATTGTAAAACGATTATGTCTACGGCCAGATACAAGGAATCTACGTATTGTGCGTCTAGGCAATCTAGATAGTGTTCATGGTCAAATTAAAGAGGTTTCATTGGATTTACAGGTAGAAGCGGAGCTTACACGTATTACAAATCCACCAATTGATCCTATACAACGATGTGGTAAGTATTATGTAAGTGATAATTGATCTACTAATGAATACCGATTAGATGCATGGGTTGCATCCGAGTTTGGTATAGGCAATACTGAAGCGAATGAACCAACGTCGAATAGCAATAGTAATCAGCATAACAACGATCACTGGACACCGCCGACAGGATGGCGTACACTAAGCCGTGAAGCTCAGCGAACTATGATTAGAAAAATGCTTGTTCAACGAGCAGATATTATTTGCGCCACACTTAGTTCAAGTGGGCATAATTTACTAGCATCTACACGTGTTCGATTTGAAACAGTTCTAATCGATGAAGCATCTCAATGTGTAGAATTAAGCAGTTTAATTCCTTTACAATATGATTGTAAACGGTGTATTCTTGTTGGTGGTACGTATATAAATAGCCTATCATTACATCGACTGATTATTAGTGTTCTTATTAATTAGATGCTAAACAGCTGCCACCTACTGTACTTTCTGCTCGGGCCATTCAACTTAATTATGCCCGTAGTTTATTTGAACGAATCCAAACTATTCAACCCAGTTCAGTTGATTTATTAACGTAAGTAGCATTTATTGGCTAATTAGAAATAACTGCTTATCATTTGTATATTAGTGTTCAGTATCGTATGCATCCATTAATAAGTCAATTCCCTAGTCATATATTTTATCAAAATCAAATTAAAGATGGCCCATCAATGGCTGAACGTACATTAGCACCCTGGCATACGCACAATCTATTGGGTCCATTTTCATTTTTTAATGTAGCTGATGGACGCGAGAAATCAATAGATAGTCGGTCATTTTCAAATACACGTGAAATAGACGGTAATTGTTGATGGATGGAATCAATTTAACAAACCAATTAACAGAAATTATGTTGATCGTAGTTGTTATGGGATTAATCAGTCATATTTGCAGTCAATTCCCGCAAATAGATGTAAGTAAAACGATGAACTGGCTTATTGATCACTTATAGTTTATCACGTATAACATAGTTTGCCGGACGTATCGGTGTTATTACACCGTATAAAGAACAAATGCGTGAACTTTGTATACAGTGTTCACGTCGATTTGGACATCGTGTTCGTGATGTCATTGATTTTAATACCATTGTAAGTAGCATTAATATATATTATAATAAATAAATTTAAATAAATAAATAAATATAAATTAGGATGGATTCCAAGGTCAAGAAAAAGATTTAATTATATTTTCATGTGTACGCGCTTCATCAAGTAAGCGTCTATACTAATTGATATCAATTATATTTACTCATTTAAATTTTAGGTAATCGTGTGGGCTTTCTATCCGATCCACGTCGCATGAATGTGGCACTTACCCGTGCACGATCATCTTTATTTGTTGTTGGTAATGCCGAAACGTTACGCGCCGATTCATACTGGCGGTATTTAATTGAAGAGGCCAAAAAGCGGTGCTGTATTTATGATGTAAGTATATGAATGCCGTCAATATACAATAATCTAACTAACTATCTATCTATTATCTATTTTATTAGACATCCACCATACCATGGCTAAAATATTTATTGGAACCAAAACGGTTAAATAACTTATTTGTATATCCTAGTTAATATTTTATTTAATTTTAAACTTTCCCAATGAATGCTTGGGGGAAATAAAACACTTTTGACAATAGCTTCGTAAAATTAAACTAATAAATTTTAAACAGTTTCTACCGCGTCATCACGTGTTGTTATTGTTTTACATTTGTTTATCGCGCGATACACGTCCGCTTTACTTGCTGTCTTATTTCATTCCTATTGTGCCTGCTATTGTTATTGCTCTCACTCACGCATTCACCCTTGTTTACTACGGCTACTACAGCTATTTATACTGGTAATATGAATCGAAGAATGACCCTTGGTGTGTTGGACACCAATGCTCAATCCAACATTCTTCAGTTTTCAGCGCAAAAATCGCGCCCATCTGGCATTCCGCTGCCACGGTCCAGTATAAAGCGTCCATCGCTAGCACCTGGTCTAGAGCGTGGTTTGGCGCGTCAATCACTCGCTCCTTCTACAAACTATCTTTTACCATCGGCTTTAACGTCTGCTGCACCTACAGTTACTGCTGCTTCTGCTGTTGCAGTTACTGCTGCAACTACCGTTGCCTCTAGTCGACTATTAGGTGTACCGCCTCCACGCACCAGCAATATCGATCGTCGTCAAAGTACCATTGGACGGCCTAGCCTTGGATTCTCTGGACCAGGTCATAATAATGCGAATAACAACAACAACAACAACAATAAGCGGTGAGTTATTAATTGGTTTTCTTTATGACGCTAATGTTATTTTGCTATTATTATTTGGTATAACATAGACTTACAAGTAATTTTGCACGTGGCTCTATTATCGGTTCCAATAATGCAGTAATCCAAGATCCTCGACCGGTACGTGATAAATCTTACCAGCAAGAGATCCAAGCAAGTATTATTGAATACTTGAGTGGCGCTGGCTATCCACATCCAATATCTACAAATACGTTTGTAGCTCGTACTTCAAAAGATTACCAGAATATGTTTCGCTTTCTCTATTCAAGACTTGATCCATCATTTAGATTCCAGAAGAAGTTTGAAGAAGATGCTATTACAATTATTAAGAGTATATGGTAGGTGAATAATCTATTGATTCATTCTACTCTTTGTATTCACTACATGTTAGCTATCCATTTCACGAACAAGTCAACAAGTCTCGATTATGTTCAATTGGCTCATCAAATCATTGGGCCTATCTAGTGGCAGCACTTCACTGGATGGTTGAATTAAATCAAGTAAGCTATTAAACAATTAAATACCAATACATATACTTACACCACTGATAGGTGGTTGAGCAAGAAGAATTTGGCTATATGTCGTATGATGTGGAACGTGACAGTCCAAATTATATTTCAAAGATGCATTTTTACTTTTTATCTCAAACTTATCGAGCCTTTATGACTGGTGAAGATGACTTTGAATCAATGGGTGCCGAAATGGATGAAACGTTTAATATCCGTAATGAAGAGACAATTCGTGATATTGAACGGTTACAAGGAGAGAATGAACAACTGTTGGCTGAAATTAACCAGTTGACAAAGAATGAGGTAAGTAGTTATGGATATGCTATGGTATAGATAGATAGATAGACTGACTTGAACCGTCTATTAGTCACCACTATCGATTGCTGAAAAAGAGCATCGTATTTTAAGTTCAGACAAGGACAAATTTATTCATTATATCAAACATTTGGATAATAAACGACAAAAGTTGTTAGAGATCAACTCACGATTGGCCGATGAATTACAGAGTTCATGTAAGTATTTATAAATAGTATTAATATATATATATATAGTAACTAATATTGGTAATAGTGGATCAATTACAGCATTTGGAAGATGAGCGTGGAGATTTGCAAATAACTGTTGACAATCAAAAGATTTCACTAACTGATGTTGCACGTATGACGGCTGAGCAAGAACAGCTGAATAAATTGGTTGGAGAAGAAAGGGAGAAAGAAGCAAATGTTAGTAAGATATCTTGGGAGCAAGAAGTTTCGTTTCAACGACAAGCCGATGAAGTAAGTAAATATATGTATATATATGACTTATTAGATAATAGTTTCTAATAATGATTTATTAATTATTATTATTATTATTTGTAGTTGGAAAAACTTGTTAATGATTATCATATGATGGCCCATCAATTGATGCTTATTCCAGAAACAGCCGAGAATGCTAAAGGACAGAAATTCCAAATTGATTTGACACTTTATGCTGAACGTGGTAGTAAAATGTGTTCAGTTGATTTACGTAAAGAAATTTATGTAAGTGATAAGTATTTGCAGTTTGTTACCTATCTGCTTATTTATGATTATTTATCAAATAGCCAATACTAAGTCAATTACGAGCTGATAAAAAGAAGATTTATCATGGTTATAATGATGAGAAGAATCTAAAGCTAGAGTCACTTGACTTGTTAGGCGAACAATCCATTGAGATGATTAGTGAGATAGATGGCAAATATTGCAATATGAGACACTTGAACAGCAAATCAAATTGGAACGATCGGTAAGTAATTGATCATTAGTATTATCAATATGTATAACTAAAGTATACTATCTAATAATATACGATACAATAGACGATAGCGGCAGAAAAGGCCAAAACTGACGAGGAGATTAGACAGTATGAAAGAGATACACGCCAAGTATACTCGCAAAACAAAGCGGAGTGTCTTCGTATTAATGGACAATATCAACAGTTGTGTGTGACGTAAGTTGACAAACTATACAAATAATTATTAATTTAACTACATTTAACTGATTAATGATAATTAGTTATGACAATCTGGTTCATGTATCGAATGAACGACGCAAGGTTACAGGCGATGAAGCGCTTCGTATTATAGACGAGCTGATTGCATTCAAGAGCCATGTCGAGTCTTCACTGTCTGATGTAGAGAAATTGACTATTGATATTTATACGGCCACTGAACGCATGGTGACCAATTAACTGGAATATGGACGATAGATGGCAATATTGTGTGTATATATATAGTTATGATTATTGAATGGACAGAGACGGAATAAAGAGAGTTTTATTAAACAGACTGTTAATAAACATATGGAACAATACGCCAGGGCACAATACGACGATAGCGAGCCCAATCAGTTCCATATTTAAGATGGCACTTGTGTTCATCGCGCTGTTCACGATGAACTAGGAGAATAAAGAAATAGATTGGATACAAGTATGGAATGGCTGATCCAAATCCTATAATTAATCGAGAGTTAGTCTATCTATAGCTAATTAATAGTAAATGGTATTATATACATACCGCATGGTAGACACCAGGCCACACTCATAAGCCAGTCGCCAAGATAGTTGATATGGCGTGCACGTCCCCACCAACCATTGACGAGAAGACGTGAACCGGTTTTAGTTGAAATGTAGGCCAGATCTATGGGGAGTTGGTACAGTATTAGGATCTGTGTAATAGAATAGAGTAGAAATAATGGATGGCTTACGTTGTACTGCTGGATCGGATGGGTTTTTACGGAAACGGTCCTTTTCTGAATTGGCACTTCGGAAAATCCAGTAGCCAATGCCTTGAAGTGCCATAATACCGACACAGCGTATGACTCCCAAGTGGATTGGATTAAGAGCAAGGTAGCGTGCTTGTAGTGAAAAGGCAAATGGAACCCAAACTAGATTGCCAAAGGTTAGCATCCAGCCGAGACCGTCAGTTACGATATCCATTGTGGTTAATACGGCAGCCTAAACAAAACATTAGTCTACGTGTGTGTATAAATGGGCTTATAGCTATTTTACCTCGTTGATCAGTGAATCAAAGACATACCACGCCTGGAACAATTGTACCAAGATCATCGAATCGGTCAGAGTACCGATTCGTGAGTACTGCTCCACAGCCGAGCAGAAATTGATGACAATCCAGCCAATTAGACCAGGTCGTAATTCAGTAAAGCACTTGATATCAAAATTGCCCACCCGAGGATTTAATTCGCGGCCTATGAAGTAATCATAGATAGGATTGCCGCTATTGCCGCCTAGTGCTAACAATGCATCCGGTTTAAAAGAATGGAGGTAAAGAATGCCTGAGAAGATGGCTGAAACGATAAATCCAGCTGCCACTAAATGTAGTGCATTATTAAATAGATGAATAAACGGAGCAGATCCCATAGTGAGTAGTGTTGCGACACAAGTAATCAGTGTAATAATTAATGATCGCAGTGCTATAGTTGTCATTCATACATTTGATTAGTTGGTTAGTGTTAGTAAATAAAATGACGTATTTAAACAAACAGCTTACCATTGATTTTATACTTTAATACAGTGCCATCACGTAATAAAGTACCATTAGTCCATTGACCCGGTATTAAGTAGAATAGACTAACAAGCCATAGTAGCCATACTGCGTATACCTGAATACCGACTTGATGATAAAGCGTGTAGGTACCTAGCAACATCTTTGCCGGTGTAGTTAGTAGCCAAGTAAGGCCCCCATTGTAGCCGCAAGTCGTTGAAGGCGAGCATTCGACGTAGAAAGCAAGTAATACAAGGTGACAAAGTACAAATACGGCGGTCGCGCCAGGTGCACCTAGGAATTCACGAGTCAAAGTGCGCGGATTTAACGAAGCTGCTGCTTGTTTTGTCGGTTGAGTTGCGGTGGTGGATGCGTCCAATTTGGACGACAAATTTGGTTCAGGCATGACCAAATAGCTAGTTAATACTTGTAGTAGCTGATAAATAATAACGGTGGCGTATACGGAGGAATAGACGACTAGATGTCGTGTCGTTTGTAGACTAATAAGTAAAAATTGTTAATGTGGCGTGTTGTCTATAAGATTATTGATTGGCCAATAAAATAGGTCATCCCACTCGGATGATGTATATTAATAAGCTATTATGCGCTATTGAGCAGGACAATAATTAGCTGATATACTAATTTATTGGATACGAGTTTTATTCTAATATACAAGTACATTAACATTATTAACTACTAGAATATTTATACAGCAACCAATAATTTAGATGTTTTATTTAATCATAGTCAAACCTTGCCATTAAAGTATCAAGGTTGAAAACTAATGTTAAGCTGCTACATATTGCACTAGGCTGGTAGATCATCTTCCAAAATATTCAATATTGTATTGCTTGATAGATCTGGTTTGGCGAGATTGCAATAAATAACATTGCTGGCCATTGATGGTAATCGTGCCATATGCTCGGGCAATGGTGGCTGGCCTATACCAGATTGAACCAACTGGCGAAATCCTTCTAAAACATTGCGACCCTCAAATTCTACATGCATTCTACTTGATGTTACACTGATATCGGGATATAAGGCACGTAGATCGCAATCCACCTAATTTTCAATCAATAAATTGACACAGCAATATTCTATGCAAGTATATAAAGTATTACCACATAATTTACTTGAGTTAAAGTAGGCAGTGGATCTTTACCCAGTTGGATATTAGCTATTGTTTTAAGTCCTACTGTTCCCGTATCTTTAGATTTATAATACTGATTTAATGAATAGTTGGGAACTATGTTGTTTTCCAAATATATCTTTCTACTATCTAATCATATATATTAAATCATAGACAAGCCACTATTCTCTTGTATCTTACTCGCGTCCGACCAGTTTGAAAGATGATTTAGCGGATTTTCATCCAACTGCTCCAAGCGATATTTACTAAATGAGCCAAGAGTGTTGCGCTTCGTCAACAGCTCTATTAATGATTTATAATTTATATCGTTAAGTTCATGCTCGCTAAGTCTATCACATCGCAATACTTGTCTCAGAACCTTGTTATTGTTATGATAATGATTGTTATTAGCTATTCAGCTAGATACGTTATTACCTACCTCTAGTATTATTGTTGAATACCTTTCTTCAATCTTGGAGTATAGCAAATACTCTTCTGAGTGAGAAACAAATATGAAATAAATAAAATTGAGGTTTGATATATCGTTTTGTAGCATATCGTCATAAATACTAATTTGAATCCATAAATTATTATCGATCCGTTCTACATGACAATACTAAATGGAAACAGATAAGTGGATGGGCGCTGTATACAGTCATAATAACCTACGTGGTCAAAGTAAATGGATAGCATCTTGTTTATACCAAATTTTATGGTTTCTTCTTGCCATACCATATGTTTCTCCGCGTCTATCGCTGCAATTAGTAATGCCATATAGTCTCGTGTTAATAAACTGACCATCTTCATCCCGTACCAGCTTAATTGTTTGCCACCTCAATGCATCCTGCTTTCGTTTTACGTCTATTCATTTGCTATTTAGCTAGTAAACGTTTTTTATCCATTAACCTACACTGCAAATCTAGCTGTGCCATTTGAGAAATACTCAACCCAGCCGGCTACTTAAACAAAAAAGTATTATACTACGAGTAGTTTAATTGGATTTTGTACACATACATATTTCGCCAACAGCTGATTCATTAAAGATGCACGTAATTCATTATTTTCCGCTTTGCGACCTGTAGATTCGGACCTTGTTCGCAGGCCCATCCTGTTGCTGCTACTGTTGTCATTGTTATATTGTTGCAACAATTGAGAAGCATACAGCAAGAAACTTTCTTCATTCGACTGTTCGTTTAGAAATTGAAAGAATTCCCTAGAGCTTAGGCGTGATAGAAGCTTCTGCACGCTTGCTGACTCGATTGATACAGTATAGTTAGCCATGACAAGTGAGATTACAGAAGAAAAAAATAGTTTGTATTTATTTAGTAGAGATTTAAATCGCACAAAAGATTATCAGGCCAGACGCGTAATTCATATTGAATTAAATATTTAATAAATTTTATTTATAGTACAAATGCTTCATATATCCATTTTCATTCGCATCAATTCGACCAATAACGGCATTTGATACTTTATATTCAAAAAATATTCACAATTTATCGTAGTCTCTGGCGTTAAATATTGATTGTTGTAAAGTATTTGATGAAATCTTTCTAATTACAAAGAATAACAATAAAGTATTAAATAGTTCACATTGAATGTACTATAATTGCTTACTAACGTTAATAACTCGTAGTTTTTGAGTAACAATAGAATTAAAAGTATAAGCGAATTCACTATCACCATGTAATATTGTACACATTGAGAACTGGCATCTACTACAAGAGACAAATTATATACAAGCAGATGTACTAGAATCGCCCAATTTTACGCTCTCTATCCATCGATTTGCTTCTAAATAAAATTGCTGATATGAATATTGTGTATAATAAATACAAAGAGCGCTTATTCATTATAAGTACCAAAAAAGTGGCAAACTATCTTTTTTTCCCATCTTTATATCATGTCCAAAATAGATAAGATTAAGTGATAAGCTGCCAGCATTAGGCCGTACTGAAGTAGCCCTTATCCAATTGTTTCCTTGATTATTTAATCGCACAATGGTTGAGAATATAGTAGCGTGTGATCTAAAGTATTGGAAGTTTTATATTCACTTTGCTTAGTGTACTGTAATTTGTATGTATTTACATTAAACAAAGCTATAATAAACTAATTTGCTTTGTGAATTGATAAAATTCAAATTTTATCATCAAATAAAGCTGGTAAAAAAAGTTCGATTTTTCCATAGTAATTCTTTGTTGATATGCTCGTTTTTCTTGCTAAAGGAATCGTATTGAATTGACCAAAGCTTATTTTTTATGTCCTTCACCAATGCATAACAAAATTACATTAACTAAGTTTAGTTTAGCATGTTTATCAACTGGAGGCTAACGTGTTTGTTTTTTGCATCGGCCCGTCATAAAATTACGCTCAGTTTAACGTCGTCGATACTGCGCATAAAACCATCAAATAAAACTAAAATTAGCTATGGATCATAAATCATTGATAACTAATATAGATTCATTATTACTATTATCAGCTATTTTAATGGCAGACAATAATAAATGTTTTTATTTTGCTTAAATTAAACCAAATGTAGACTTTTTATTTCTCTTACAACATTGGTGTGCAAATTACACAGTGTAATCCATTTTCATTCGTGTCAATTACCTAGACAAAATGTTTGTCTATATTATCGTTTCAAACAAGTAGGCTAATTAGCTATTGTTTTATAAATATATCGGTAGCTGGTGACAAAAAGCACTAGCTCTTGGCCATGCATAAATTGGTATAGATACAATAAAATGCTGTAATTTTGTTATAATCATTCACTATGCGATCTAAAGACATGACTAGAAATAACTGCATTAAAATTGATAGGTAATAGAATGAATGAATAGTGGTGGATTTAAGTAAAAAAAAAAGACCATATAGGACCTTGAGCTACTTTATTTTATCCATAGTGCAAAAATTATATGGCTGTGCATGCCCATTGAAATACAATGAATATTGTTATTATTTGGTTTTTATATAAATAAAAGTCGAAAGTCGCATAAAGACGCAATGAACTACTATGAAAAGCTATAGAAAATTAAAATTACTTGAAATATGCCTTGTTGCTACAAAGAAATTTATATACTTGGCTGGTATTGTAATTAATAGTATATAGAAAACTGTGCAACAGCAATGAGTATAAACATGCTATTATTGTAATGATGAGTTCGCACGTCAAATTGGTCTTATTTTTGCATAGCTTGCTATTTAAGACTTGCGACACACTATATTTATATTAGTAATTTGACATATAGATAGAAAAACATTGATAAAAATAGTAATAAATTGTAAAAACCAGAGCCAAGTAAATGAAAACTTGTGTTTTAGCATTAAGCAACAATTAGTCATTGCATACTGTATAATATTAAAATACAAACTAATATAAATGTTATTGGTGAGCATGTGAAATTTCTTTAATGCCAGTGATGAGATTATAAAATAATATACGACCAAATGAGTATACAATAGGAAAAGTATAGTAAGTGGCGTCAAGGATATAGTGTATAAAGCGCAATGAGTGGAGTGGGTAGAGTGTATTGGGACATATAACAAGTAAAATATATCTATTATATCGTAGAATGATATATAGTAGTGTGAGACAGAATGAAAATAATATATGCGAATAGAGAATATATGCATACTGGTAATAATCTGCAGGCATTTTAAACTTTAATATCGTTTACCACTCATAATAATGTTCAATAAAAAGAATGCACAGTTTAGTTGCACAAATATTATTAAATGTAATCATTGAACCACAAATTACATTAAATGGTTAATAAAATGCTTATCATTAATACAATGACGTTAACATAATTGAAACAATCGACTAACTAAATAATGTGGCCGTATTTCTATTGAATATAATTAACTGTTGTATTAAGGCATCTAAGAGAAGAGATTCTATATTTTATTAATAAAAGAGATAAAATATACTAATATTATAACACAGAATAGCACTATTATGATAGATAGAATATATTATATGAACATAATTATTATTTTGTAAATGGATCATTTCAAAGATTCAAGGCCTTTGAAGGTTGCACAATATATCTACTCAAAATACGCGTCTAGCATATGTTTACTATAGCTACGCATCATAATTGTCTATCGTCAAGAAAGCATTGTCGACATGAATAGTCCTTAGCAATCCAGCTACCACCATTTTTTTGTCTTATTTAATTATGCATAATGGATTATATCCCTATACTTGTTATTGGTCGTGTTGCCGTATATGCCGACAACGACTCACTTGTTCTACTTTCATGCTGCAGTAAATGACTGCGGTATTGTGTCAGTCAACAGAATAGTCTCTGGCATCAGCGATATAAGCAGTATTACAATCTTGCTGACGACAATGAGATGAAATGGCTAGCCTGGTATGTAAAGACAGTACGTATATCAAAACTGTTGGCAGCACAGCCCAAAAAAACAATCAACGTTGCTCAGTTGAACAACCAGCACATCGAGTGGTTTCATGCATTCTGCTGTCGACGTGCCACTGATGCAAATTGGCTTAAAGTCACGCCATATCCAATCAAGGATGTAGTGATAGAAGAACCAGCTAACATCCGTTCTATTGTATTGCAACGAATTGCTTATCGGCATACTGACTTGCGGAAATGTTCCATTTTTGAGCAATGCCAGCCAATAGGAGAAGCACCAAGTAAACGATTTTGGCGTTTGCGTAAACTATTTCGGAATGATGCAAACTATAAATCTCATGCAAAACAATGCTTGATATCAGACAGATTCGTAGTGACTATTACTAAACAAACAAACAACGTAAATTTTATTCACGAAAAAACATGTATCATTTCCATTTGGCCAGTGCATCAAGTCTCAATTATGCGACCGCGTCAATTCTCCTGTTTATGTGATAATGCAAGCATCCGTGGCCGCTGGATGATGGCTAACTATTTAGAACTAGGAGCCGAAGATACGGATAGATCTAATGTACTAACAACCACCCGCGTTTTTGATCTTGCTAACGGCCAAATGTGCATGGGCATTATTACAACTTATCATGGCGGATCTTTTTTATTAAGAGCTACTGAAGAAACAGCAACCGTATTTAGTAGAACATTACATCACACGGATACCACTACCACATTCAAATGGAACGTATGGGAGTTTTCAAATCGCCATTTAGGATATGGTCCACGCTGTCTAATGCAAGGAGAAATCTGCTTTAAGAAATTCAAAAACTCTGTAGTTCTTGTTAGAAAATTAGATGATGATCGAGTTTTGATTGCAAATAACCCACAGCTAGCTGTTAATATGGCGAACAAAAATAGTGCAGATGAAATAAGCATGGCCATGATTTCAACAGAATGCGTATACTCAAACGTTTGCATTAAGGACGTAAAGCCCATTTGGACACTTAACAGTCATTTTTGTGGTACAGTACCACTGTTCGGTTCCAACCGCATTCTTGTTATGTATTCGAAAAGTTGGGCGGTCCACAGCTTAATCGATGGAGCTAGACTAGCACATATCGATGAAGAAACTTTGCGCTCAGCACTTGAAGCTCCTCGCCTGCTAAATATAAACGAGTATGCTAAGCTTCTTTCGTTGTATATCGGAAGATTTATTATTTATAGCTCTAAATCTGACGGCAAATTTATAGCGGTAGATTTAGTTGATTTAAATCGTTCTAAAAATTTGGACACAACAATTTCCGAGTATCTATACAAAAAAGTATTCGAGCGTCGAGGCACTGTTGTAAAACTTGGCCAAGTGATTAGAGCTGCCTTATTACTAAATGATACATTTAACACAAGAAACGCAATGCTGATAGTAGATAACGATGAATATAGAATAATAGACATGTCATTTTAATTGCTACTCATTTCTTTTATCACCATTATTCATTAAATAAACTATTTATAAATCTATTTTATATTTGTGTATTGCAATCATCAGTGTCATACAACATGACAGTAATCACTTAATTATCATCAGCAAGTATTGATACACTATAACTGACCATGCTGCTGCTATTGTATACATGATATATGTATAAAGATATAGGCTTATTATGCATTAATAAGCACAAACTTGTGTACAACTATCCAGAACTGGCGTAGTATACTATCTATGTAATTGTATTGCCTTTTTTTATTAATAAATAATTAAACATTTATTAAAGTAATAGATACTGATTGCGTGATTTATTTATTCAAAATGACTATTTCTCCTGTACGACCAATTATAACTCTTAGAAATCAAATATACCTTCTCTTGGAAAACTTGGTGTGCTAATCTTTTAATTGTATAAATTATGCTCATAATTTAAAAGATAATATAGTAAGAAAACAATTACTAGAACCATAGCTTACAACTGTATCCCTAGTATAAATAAAAAATAGTATAAAAATATTAGGTTAGACGCATAATTCATATTGGATCATGCTTTTGGCAACGGTCATATCAGAACCTACCAGTACACATTGCATGTAAACAGAAATTATGCATACACATATTTCGGACCGTCGTAGAAGAATTTCTATTGGTTCAAACTGTACTTTGATTATATCGCCAATTTAGTGCATCCTGTTGGCAACTCATCCTAAACATAGGCTTAAGTAGCCCACACAGTATACGCAACTAATTAATGTTATCTATTCACTTTCTATTTTCCGCTAAATATTTACTATTATTTGTTCTACAATATATTTTTCCTGTTGACGTCGCCTGTATTTTGCCATGGCTTTCGTGGCTAATACAATTATAGTGAATGCAAATACAAATCATATTCACCGTGCTGTCTTGGGCAAGCCAGCACGATTGGGCAGAAGAGCTAAAAGTTTGCCGTCAATAAGCGGCTCGGCATCGGCTTTAGTGAACAATCCGGTATTGACTAGTAGACCGGCTCCGACGACAGCTTCGGGCTTGGCAAATGATGCGCCTCCTAATCCTTTGGCGGCAAATATTGAAATTTAACATTGATAATGTTGTAGTCATATGTGTCGTGGTAATATTTATTAACATGGGTTATCATATTAAATAAATTTCATTATTATTATATGCGTATGGATTAGGGTGGGTTATATATTGCTTAATCTTCAGTGTTGTAGACTTGAATTAATGAACGTAATTGGTGGTTTGTTAATGAATGCATGCAAGTGCCCCGCGCGTAAATTACAGCGTAGTGCCAAGGACAAAATATGGGAACAAATCACAGTGATGATTTAACCGGTTTTATAAAACTTGATAGCATCAAAGTAGGTACACATAGTCACCATTGGATATTAATTTCCAAAGGTCAAGGCAGATATATTTATGCATACAGCGAAATTCCACCTGCACATGAGTATACAGCAAAGCTCATCCAGATCTATGTAAAGCCGTACTTTTAATTGATATTTGGAGGTCGGGGGCCAAGTGGCCGCGTGTAACGTGTAGCGTGACGCGTAATTACAATGCACCTCAGGTGGTCTAGGCTATGTCCAGCCCGTGTGCGCATGTGTGTGTGATTGCTCATCGACAATATGATCGTTCATTCCCATTTTCATGTTATTACAACGTTACTTAACTGGTTTGTGTTCGTAAAACCTCATAGTATGGGGTGTGTAATTGCCTTGTCAGGAGACTTGCATAAATGATTCCTTTAGAAGGCAAAAAACGATCATTGTCTAGAACCGGTCTGGCCATTTAAAAAGTCTAGATGCTTGCTACAAAATTGTGATGACTGGCAGATGCAGAAACAACCTTGTTCCTACACATGCATAACTAAAATAGCTACAGATTATTTCTTTGCTATTGGGCCACGAGGGAAAAAGCTTGAAATGAATCCAAGAGGCCATTTCTAGGCTTATTTCCCGGTAATTTAATGGTCTCTCTGTGCTGGCCTAACAAGCGCCACGTGTTGATCAGGCATTTGCATGTGAAATTGATACTTCCCCGTTATTTTATACCGAGAAAAGAACCTTCCTTCCTAATTAATATGCCAATTGCTATACTTGGTTACACCTTGTAAACAATTCACTGAATTAGGATCTAGATCTTGTCTTTGCAATGTTGTTTGCTGAGTGTCCATGCGTGATTATTTGTTTGTATTTTTGCGCCGTAGTATACACAGCAATATTTGTAAATAATATAATGTTTAAAATATTTAATATTCTATTTTAAACTGTATCAGCTAGTAAGCAAGGCAATAGCCTCCTTTGTCTGCTGGTTTCCTAGGCCTATCGTACTAACGGCCTGTGTTAGATAGTAGATAGTTTTTATATTTTGGGTGTTTATTTTTGGCTATTTGCATTTGCTGAAAATAGAAAGTTATTTTAGGTATGTTTGAATATTGCCTTGTAAAAATACTATTTCCCACTTAAACAAGTTACAATACCACGAAATGACATAATAAAGCATATTCAGGCTATTTCATTGACTACCTGACTAATCTAAAGTGTGCCTTGTTTCCGGCTAAACTTCAATCAGTTTTTCCGGTATTCAAGTTTCATAGAATAGAATTAACTATACTAAAGAAGTGTTCGGCGTAATTCTTCAAACAGTTATACGGGATGCCCTTTAATCCGCCGTATTAGTAATGTTCAATGAACTATCTATGGCTTCGCTCAATAATTCCAAGCAACTAGTTATAGCAGCTTTTGATTGGTGTTGCAAACATGCGCGTTATTCCAGCCCGCATAGCTGCAAGTACCTGGAGATTTGAGCCAAGTAGTACCTTGTACTTTTGTAGAATGTTTACTTTTTGATTAAGATTTTGGCAACATATTTTCTGTATATTATTCATCTATCGCTTTGTAATCAGTCATTATATTTCACTTGTTTCGTATATGTGCTACGATTGCGCTACCTATTCGTCTCATAATACACGTGTGCGTATTCGTTTGTCGCCTTTCAAACACACTGTACACTCTGCTCTGATCATGTGGGGCACGCTTTTGACGAGCTCAACTGTGGTGTATTGGCACGTTCATTCTAGGCTGTATCGAAATGGAAACCTGATCATGCGATCCCTCGCTCAAGGCGACAGTTTAGAAATAGTTACCCACCTTCGCTCATGCTTAATCTACCAGCTCCTTGGTTGCCATTGGCTTTCTTGTACACGGTACCAACTTCAATCGCCTTGGATGAAAGCTGTACTTTGTTGAGGCTACCTTGTGATTGGACTGCGTCTAGCCTATTTTTACTTGGAAAGCAATTCATCGAATAACCATGATAATGCAGGGTATCTAGTGCTAAGCAATAGTTCTGCGGAGTTATTGGCCAATCGCCGACAATATTCCGGGCATCATGGTAGCCAGCAATCATTCTAGCTACTACCTTAAGCAATTAGTCGGCCAGACATATAAAGTCGAAGATACGCGTCCTTGTTTTGCAATTAATTATCTCACTTATCATTTCTTCATCGCTAGTCTTCAAAACCTTCTGATTACTACTACATCATTACTGCTACAAGTGCAGATAACCTCAAACACATATTTCTCCTACCGCTCACTCTAACAATAACAGCAACAACAGTACACTTGCTTAGTTGTTATTTTCACTCACTTTACTGCCGTGCTCTATTGCTTATTGTCGAAGAAAAGCTATTTGCGCACAGTATCTGTAAACATTTTTGTTAACATCAATCTTTATTATTTTTGGTAAATCTTGCTACAGCAACTCGGTAAGTCCATCTATTCCTAAACAATCCAAAGCTGCACGCCATTTCTCCCCTATGGCAAATTCAGGCAAAAGGTTGATCCTTAATACACTTGTGTTACTTTGTGCTTTCCCCAACACTGGTTGTGTTTCATATCTTTATTTTTATAATTTATTGTCATGTAATGGCGGTGACAATGACTTCATTGTTCACTAAGCTACCAAAAACATATTTTGAGCAAACGTGCACGGCCTTAACAAGCAGTAGGCTTTATAGGCCATAACATAATTTCTTTGCATGCTTTTGGATGTTGAGCTTTTACTTACAGGCGATAAGGCATTAGATGCATAAGCAATGCGCTCAAGATGCGTTTTATTATTTCCGTTTATAACTTAAGTGCAATTACGCATATTTCTTGGCGCATTCCTACTGTTGGTACCGGTATTTTGTTCTCTCTTGTGTTTCCTTTTGAGTAGTTTCGCCTGTATTTTTACTTTTCAATTATTCGTCACTTGTTAATTGTGGCTTTTTACAACACCTCGGTTAATCTGTTCACGGATACCTGGCAAATAATTCATCCATATACACATGAGAAATCGTGTTTTTTACCTTGACTGCCAATTACGTTTCATACTTTGTCACCTTTTATTTTCCATATGACCTTGTGATATTACTAAAATAATATCGGTTTCAGGCTGATTTCAGGAATCAGGTCAATACGTCGTACCCTTGGATGCTTCCAGTTAAACAAACCTTGACTGAAGAACAGGGCTATTTGTATTTTGATGTTTCAAACATGAAATGGCATAGCCCGATATGGCTCAATTATTCGCTCGTTTACTCATTATTGGCCAATCCAATTTCGTTTGATCTATATTTATACATTGTCATAAGCATATACGTAAAATTACTATGTATTGCAATTTTACGGTTTGGTGTATTTATGCAATTTTAATCACTGCATGAAAGACGGGAGTGCACAACAAGTACGTTGTTGTACACTTGGTACAAGCACCAACTTGAACCTGGCCTCTTTCTCCGTACGCGTATTTAATATTTTGATCATTATTACAATTTTAACGCAAATTACTAACGTTGTTCAATTTGATTTTTATTTGAATTTTTTTACTCTATAGCTTAGTGAACATGCAACATCAACAGCCACAGCCACACGTTCACCTTCAACACAAGCACCCTCGAATGTATTCGAACGGTCATCCTCAATGCAACAACCCATCCCTCAAGCAAACACCTATAACGAGACTACACATTCAACACCACTCTACCATCATTTGCCACACTTGGAACACCAACGAGGCAGCATGCCATCTCCACCAACGGACGAATTCCATTCTCGTTCTCCACAGCAACAAGCGGTAATGACTCGCCCCCACACCGCGCCCATGCCCATCTTTCCTCTTCCCAATGAACGTCCAGCCTCGCATGGTGGCATCTACCACGGTCCAGAGCGTCTATCGCCAATAGCTCACCCTAGCAATAATGCATCATATTTGCCGGTACCTCGCAGCATGCATAACATGCCATCTGGAAAGTCGGCTCATGGTCAGGACTTTTCTCCAAGAATGCCTGTTCTTTCTCTCCAAAGACTACATCCAATCCACGGACATGCTAATATGCACCGTGGCTCTTCTGAATTTGCCAGTCATGGCCATCCTCATTTGCCATTGCCACAATTCCATACACCGGAATCACCTTTGGCTCCGCCAACACATATGCCTATGCATAACCATCCACATCGTCATAATCACCATCATCATCATCACACCATCAACAACAACATCTCCATCAAACAAGAGATGCTATTCAGCCACCAATGATCCCCATTGTTCGTTCCCCCACCCATCATGGACATCCATTATATCATCAAAATCAACGAATGACTGTACGACCAACGCCCATTACACCTACAACTCCTGTCAATGCTACACTTCAGTCTAATCATCATCAAACCACCGAATCACATATTGAACGAGTCAGCTACGTAAACGCCACCGCATCCAATCATGTACCCAACCATTCGGGTAACATTGTATTCTCAGTGGGTCTCAATAACTCAGGCAGCCATGGCAAGCCAGTCAACGGCAGCACCGCGTCAAGCTCTGCTGGCGTCCCACCTGCCAACACCATGGCATCACAAATCTCTAAATTCCGCGCTACTCGCCGAATTGTCGACAAGCGCGACCACCAACGTCGTGTCTCACACTCGGCCATTGAACGCCGCCGTCGTGAAAGAATCAATAGCGAAATTGGCCACTTACGTCGTCTAGTTCCATCGTGCCGTGGCCAAGATCATTTGCACAAGCTCTCCGTGCTACAAGGCGCCATTGCTTATATTCACGAATTGCGTCGTCAGTTGGGCATCAAAGACGAGGCGTCGGATCTGGATCCTACCCTTAATGCTCAATTACACGATAGCAATGCTGAAGATGATATGGAAGCCTCAGATGCCGATAATGAAGTCGTTTTTGACTCATGCTCTCCAGTTGACTCCACACCACCCGCGATGCCCTACGTCGTACACCCACGGCTACAGAAGAGGACCATGAAGCAGCGGTTGTTGTCAAAGAGGAGGACTAAGAAGGCAACTTCAACATTGAAATGTGCATCTTACTAAACTGAGTATCTCAATAATTTGGCTTAACGACACTAGTAACACCAATCTACACTTATAATGATCCGGATCTCTCTAAATCATGACTTTCTATGTGCGCTTAGTTTCGTTCTTTTCCTTTTATTCCTTTCCTATTTCTATGCGTTTATCTTGTTTTCTGTTTTTATTATTTATATTCAATGCCGCATATCTTGCCGCACTTCTATTTTTCAGCTTTGCTTTATCGCGCCCTTTTGTCAGCCGTTGTCTTTTGATTCATTCATGCGTTGTTATATCAACGCCATTTCATGTCCGTTTTCTTGCCTACTTTTTGTTTTATTTCCTTGACATGATTTCCGCCATTTGGCTATTTTTTTATATGATTCAGCTTTATAAGCAAAGTCTGATTTTTTTAGTTAAATGCAAATCTGTTTGTACTCTTACAGTTTGTGTTTGTGTATCATTTTTACAAGAATTGCACACAACCACTTGAAGAAATTGCATGATGATTACCTTTTCCGATACCAAACAATACAGCTTATTGGATTCTTGACGAATTCTGGCCACTTTTAAATTTTATACAATAACGTATTAAATTTTACAGGTGGATCAATACATAAGCCTACCTCTAGAATCATATACATATATACAAATAATTATATACACTACATATACACCGATAACGACATTGCCCACTTTAAATGCAATGCTTAATCGATTAGAATTATTAAATGTTTACATTTTTTAGACAATATATATATAAATACAAACTAGTTCCAACTATTTAATTGTTGTGCACTACATATATCTTAAACATTTAAATTATTAGTGTTTGAGAAATAAGCAAAGTTATCAATAGCTAATTCCATTTCATTTTTTATTTTTTATTATTAATAATCTATTATTGTTTGGTGGTCAAATGACTATTTTTAATAATATTCGCGCAATTGAACTGCACATTCAATCTATTAAACATGGGACAAGTGGTGAGTTTTATTTAATCATTACATCATCACATTTATTGTTTGCTTGGTGGTCAAATGACTAACATTTAATAATATTGAATCTATTGAACATGATGATGGGTGGTGAGTGACATCAATCATCAAATACTCGTCATCATAGATTCGTTATCCAATATACATATATTCAGTGTGCATATATTTTTCTATTTTATTATATATTATCACATATCATTATATGACATATTAGACATATTCCATTTTTATAGGTTTCAATTACATATGGCTTTTAAATGAATGAGTTAAAATGATTTGAGCTTTATTAATAATAAAGCTAGAATAAAATAAAAATAGCTTTAGATAGAGGAAGGCTAGGCGGGTATAGAATGATATATAGAATGCTAAATAAGCAAGGTATTAATTGTTAAAATGCCTAATGGTTTCCTTTATTTTATCATAATAACATTATTAAGCGCTATTAATTAATATGGCGCCGCTTGTGTGGTAAAACTCTATCGGTCGATTCATTATTAATATTATTTTCATTTAATGTTGTTGCCTCCTTGTTGTTGACTGTATCGCTTTCCATATCTACTTCTCCTTCTTCTGGTTCATTGTCGTCAATGCCCAAATAGCCGCTGCCATTGGCATTAGTCGTATTACCAGAGCCATTCGTCGTAAGTGGTCTTTTAAGTGGATTGTATGATCCAATCGTATCGGCTACGTAATATTTTGTTAGCTAAATACCAACGATCTGCCACACTATAGCTTACCTATTTCCATCTGCTCACTGGAATTAATTTGTAATTGTGTCAAATCAACTTCTGTATCTTCTTGTTCCATAAAAATAATTGCACCGTCCATATTTGCTTTTTGATTACTATCAAGTAGTGATTGCACATAGCTTTCCTTTACAACCGATGGATCTTTAAATATAATACGGCATTGGTTATTATCCTTCCACTCTACAAAGAGCAGGCCAAGCGACGATAAAATCTCACTAATTGTGTTAGTGTCCAGAATACGAGGTATGCCAGTAAATGTAAATGCTATGGGTACTGGTGCCACGATAGGCTCTAAAGTGATTGCAATGATTAGCGATCAACTGTATCAATAGTGTGTATCCTTACCCGGTGGGATATCATAGCCAGCAAAGTCCATACAGCTCATATCGGAGCGCATTAAATATATTTTGTTGCATATACTACGAATGCTTTCTTCGTTCAGTAAATTGGCAATAGTATTTTCAAATTTTAAATTAATATTATCTACTGGTCCGTTGTAGTTAGCAATGGGGCCACCGAAGCCAATACATGTATACGTGCCTTTAGAGCGACAAGCATAACTAATCATACGGATTAAACAGACACCAGTGCAGTAGGCATCGTAGCCGGCCTCGTGATACAATGTACTGCATTCGCTGTAACGTGAAAATTGATCGGCAAATACTAAAACAGAGTTAGATTATGGTTGGTTGTCAACTTGTCAATTACCAATATCTGGGCAGTGTTCAATAAACGGAGGCTGTCCCATAGATGTCATAAGATGATTAAGTGCTGAATTGGTAATTGTGTTCTATAGAATATATTAAATGTTCAATAAGCAATAGACACTGCCATCGCCATTAAACTACTTACTAATTCTGGGTGATTATGCACCAAATATTTCGTATCCACTATACTGATATTTAACACTGATTAAATCATATTTGCTTAATTTAGTATTAACAACTTACCAAGAGGTTAATTCAAATAGCATATATTTCCATTTTTCTATGGATTTTGGTAGATCATCCCAAAAGTGCTGCATTACATGGCCTAAATCTAGTAGACAATTATGTCCTACCAATGGTTTACGAGCCTTTGCAATAAGCCGTATAATTTCACTGGCATTTACAACATCAATCAACGCAGCCTATAATTATAATCAATATAGTGGTATAAACATTCAGTGTATTGTTGCTTACTTTGCCAGCATTCTTGCTAATCGTCTCTCTTTCTGTCTCTGTTAATCGTTTCACCTCTACGTTTTGTTCGTTGTTTTTGGCGATCAAAAATCCATTATATCTTATTGTTTATGTAAATACGATAGTACAGCAAATTAAAACTAATCTTACTTATTACGAACTATCTGATATATTATTCGTCGATAATATGAGTTCATTGCCGCTATTTGTAATGTTCGTTCTGTCGATTGTTGCAACCAATGATCGATTGTCTCTCTAATTATAATAGTGAATAACATTGCTTATAATTAAAAAACAATGGATCGTTACTTACGTCGTTTGCTTTATAAACTCGGCATTTTCCGGTGTTTCTGCTATATCAGCTTTTTGTAGATTATTATTTGCTCGTTCTATTGCGTCTGATTCTTGTCGATAATTCCAATAAGGAATGCCTGTATTACACAATAAATATTGAAGCTATTACATCTGATCATAGACTTGCCTGCTGCAATAAGTTGATTAAAATCAAAATTATGAGATGAAAGAAAGGCAAAACTGCCCGAGTTAACCATGAAATCGCCTCCGCGAGAGAGGTCGCCGCGCTCTCTGGGAAACACGTAGAAATTGAATGGATGAGCCACAATACGCGGCTTATCATCCAACTCCATCTCGGCTGAATTGACAGGCTTTTCGGTGGTAAATATGCATACGCCAAACTGAATAACACGATAGGCATTTGAGGCCTGTCGTATTTTTTCATACCGCTGTGCCTCGTCGTCCTGTATTGCTAATTGATATCCAGGTGGCTGCAAGCCTATATGTAGCTGTTTAATAACATTTTGCATGACGCGTGCATTAACTCGGAATCTACCTGTCAATTCACAATCTATAGCTACGAAGTCTGCCTTGGCTATTGCTTTCTCAAACAAAGGCAAAGCCTCGTTGAAATTAGACAAATTTACATTCATGATAAAAAGCGTAAAAGATCAGAGTAGCAACAGTCACCTCAGCCTCAACTTTTCTTTTAAAAACACTTGTTTTCTTTTATTTCTTTTATTGCGGCTCATTACCAACCAGTATGGCCCGGTCTTTCACCAGCTCTCCTGGATTAGACCAGGCTCTGGCGGGTTTTGGTGCTGGATTCGTCTCCACGACCATTCTCCACCCGCTGGACATGATTAAAACGCGACTGCAGGGTAGGCCGGACGTTAAATAGCTGTAACGCTATAGTGACTGACTGTACACGCGACGCATAGTGGATGATGCCGACAAAAGCCGCCGCAAGCCTATGCTTGGCCGGACTGTTTCGATGATGCGTTCAATATTCAGTAAGGATGGTTTGCGGGGTCTATATCGTGGTTTAACGCCCAACTTGGCGGGTGCAACCGGTAGCTGGGCACTTTATTTTTGGTGGTAAGATCATATACATATATATATATATAATAAAGTGTTAGTTTTAAGCTAATTTATTCATTAACTAACCAGGTATGATATGTTTAAAGCACGCGCGCCAAAAGATGAAGATGGTCGAATGTCAGCAGGACAGCATTTGGTTGCATCAGCTGAAGCAGGTATGTAAATAGTAGTAGTTTAAACTAGTATGAAGCAATAAAATACTAATATGATAGGCTAGGCGCTATTACGGCTATGATGACCAATCCGCTATGGGTGGTGAAAACACGAATGTGCGTTACAAATAGAACCGATCAATATGCATATCGTGGACTATTGGGTAAGTTGTTATGGTATATTTATTTAAAGTGTTATAATTAACATATACTGTATCAGATGGTCTAGGTCAGATTATGCGCAAAGAGGGAATACGCGGTCTGTACAAAGGTATGGTGCCAGCATTGTTTGGTGTATCCCATGGTGCATTGCAATTTATGGCCTATGAAGACTTAAAAAAGCGGCGTATTGATGTAAATCCCTCTAAAAATAAGGAACGCCTTGTAAGTCATAGTAGATTAATAAGCTTATAGCTAGTAATTAACAATTATTGCTGATACAGAGTACGTTGGAGTATATGGTGATGGCTAGTGTTTCCAAATTGTTTGCCACTGTATCAACTTATCCATACCAAGTATTGCGATCACGACTACAGGTAAACAATCATAATAATCGGTATTATTTCTAACTATAAATGATGTGATAGAATCAACAAAACGGTAATACTAAATATCATGGTGTTATAGATGCCATTAGCAAAATATATCGGCAAGTATTATATCGTTATTACTATTTTATTGCTATATTGCTAACACATCAATTAGATTGGAGGGTGTATTAGGCTTTTATAAGGGATTAGCGCCCAATGCATTACGCGTCTTGCCTGGCACTTGTATTACTTTTGTGGTCTATGAAAATTTATCAACTTATTTCCGCGAACATGCTCGGCCATTTCAATCATGATTTGCGCCAATCTTGTTTTAATTAGAACTAAACTAAGTGATAAATTGCTAATTGTCCTCTCGCTCCACTCGCCGTTAGATCCTTCCTTTCCATATTCACGTTCAATTAGCGTATCCATCGCTATATCTAGGCTTTACTGCCATCTCATGTATGTATCGAGATAGCAATATATCCATATAAAAACAAAGATGTTGTAGTCTATCTATGTTATATCGATAAATCTATCGGTATACAATACTTGAACCCGGAGTGACTTGTTGCGATTAATCATTAAGCCTGCTTGATGTATTTATCGCGTACAATATGTACGATGAACGGGATCAATGAGTATGTGGGTATATCCATCTAGTTGCTAGTTGAATAGATGGATAGATGGATGGATGGATGGATGATAAATAAGTCGTTTGTATATACATACATACGTACAAGTGCTTATTCATTTGTTCGTCACTCTATACACTACACTAACTACATTGATACCGTTTGTCACAATGTACGTATTAACTATAAGCACCCGATAATAGAGTAGAGCGTGGACTATTTATTCTATTGTATAGAATCCACGTAATGACGCGATATTTGATTTTAAATATCAATATTATATAATATACTGATACTAACTATTATTATTGCTTTTTGTTTATTCATTTAGTGAGGAAATCAGCTGAACAAGCTTACCATTATAATCATGTCTGATGGAAATGATGTGGCTCAGGTTGAGGTCGCTGCCGACGCCCCAGCCGTCACTGGACCAATGTCCGTTGAGGATGCTCTCCAAGAGTTCTTGAAGCGCTCCTTGGCCCATGGTGGTCTTTCCCGCGGTCTCCGCGATGCACCAAGTCCCTTGACCGTCGTCAGGCTCACTTGTGCGTTCTCGTCGAGTCGTGTACCGAGAAGGAGTACGTCAAGTTGATCGAAGCTCTCTGCACTGAGCACAAGATCAACCTCATCAGGTTGGCGATGCCAAGAAGCTCGGTGAATGGGTCGGTCTCTGCAAGATCGATCGTGAGGGTACCCACGTAAGGTCGTTGGCTGCTCATGCGCCGTTGTCCGTGACTACGGTGAGGAGTCCGAGGCCATGACCATCCTCTTGGAACACTTCAAGACCCAGTAAGCATTCTATTTGAATGGCTGCTTAAAGTAAGTAGTAGAGCAAATAGTGATGTGGTGTAGAGCAAGTAGCTATGATGATGCACGGTCTCCCTCTACTGATTGCAGTATGATGACAAGACCCAAAAGGAATCGAACAAATTATTTTGTCTGAGTTACTTTTTACCATTGTTACCCAATTACCCAATTATTATTATAGATCCAATTACTAATTGTTGTCTAAATAACGTTTAGATGGATTCGTCTATGGCACTGCCGTTATGGATTAAAATAAAATATTTTATTTCCATTAAATTATTGTCTTTTATCCCGTGTGTACCACAGGCTCAGTAATTACTTTGCCATTAACGATTTTAGATAGGAATTGTTCAGGAATGGCCTTTTCCGTGTAATCATCGCTGCTTTTTTCGGCAAATAGCAGATTGACTGCGCTACTCTTTGAAGTAAACAGTTGTAGACCCATGCTTTCAGGTGAAACGTAGATCTGGGCCGAGTCGGTGTTGTCAACGACTACAGTTTGTACATGGCCAGATATTTGCAGTTGCACGGATTGACCGGCAATTACCTCCAAATTGGACATAACACTGTCAACGACCACGCCAGATTTACGACAATGATCTATTATATAGTAGTAATAGATGTGTTAACACTGTTGTTTCTATTAACTATATTGCATTGTTAATTACCAATAGTCACGGCTGCTGCCTTATCCTTGATGGTAATAGTTGTATTGACACACTGGAAAACGTAGACGGCATGGTCACGTTCTACTTTGTCCAATACAACTTGTTCTCCATTGTAGTATTCCTGCCACATATCATTAATATTGCGCTAATGATATAATTAATAAATTGTCTTACCACAATCCATTTCTTTCCTTCAAGTGCTGTACGAGGTGGCTTTTTAGCAGCTGTACCTGAAGCGGCGGCAGTTTCTTTTAACAGTACTATTAGCCGAGTGTAACACTATTTATACGCTATAAAAACTTACTGGTCGGTGATGTCACTACAGCACTAGATCCACGTATATCTGGGTTTTTATGCGTCATTTCTGACTTGTTTACTTTACGTAGACCAGCCGTAATACCCTCGCCGGCATTTAACGCACTGAACAAAGCAGCTCGATTGGGTGCGGGTGCATCTTGGCCGCTGCTAGCTGCTTCATTGCTTGCAGGTGCAGCGCGATCATGACGAGGTGGCACTGGTGGACGGGGACGTTTACCAGAATTGCTTGGTGATGCCAAAGATGCTAAATAGCATTAAATGAGTATTTCCACAAACTATTGCTATCCGTTTACTTACCAGCAACCTCTCGAGCATCTTTACCATTAGAATTCCAGACTAAACCGGTGGTATGGTATGCCTTTACATAAGATTGTAATTCCTCAAGTACCGCCATAAAAGCATTAGACCATTCTACGTGCTTTGAATCACTATAGATTTGATAAACAGTTAATTAATGAATTGGTAGATATTCTGCGTATGCTTACGCGTCTTTGTAATCTTTTAGTACACGGTTTGCGTAGAAATGAGCGCTTTCCTTCATTTCGCCTACATATGGAGCTGGGGCTGGTTCCTAATAACGCACAATCAGCGTATATTATCTAGAAAATACAGTAAAACTTACCACTGTGATCCAGCCAAGTGCTGATATGCCTTCACTGATTGTGGATAAATGGTTGAAAAATGGAGAGCCACGGTTATCGTTACGATAAGCACAAATGGTGTTCATGGTTTGTTGGATGGGCTCGATCAATTCAGCAAACGCTGTCGATTCAAAGTCTGGCTTTTTCGACTGAGAGGCCAATAAAATGAATTGCCGCTGAAGCTGGAATAGACGCTGCACAGCCAGACTCTACACAACAATTATTCTATTAGCCATGCTGCATATTTAACTAGCTTTATTGTCGCTACCTGTTCCTTAACTAGGTCACCAATCTCGTTTGACTGGTCTAGATAAGTTTTAAGTGTGCCGTTGATGATTTCATCATACTGTTCAACCGATGCTGGTACTGTAGCTTGGATTGAATCAGTATTCTTACTGATGGCTCGGCCAACTGCTCCACCAGCCGCGCCTCCACTGGAACCACTCGACAATGAAAGGTCCTCAAGTCGTTCAGTGGCCAACTCCAAGCGGGCCAACAACGAAGCAAGTGTAGGCTGTTCGGCCATGATGAAAGATGAAGGATGATTTTGTAGTAATAGAAGAATAGACAAGGTTATGAAAATAAAAGAACAGCGTTCCTTTTCGGTTCAACTAGTGCTGGACGACTAGTGGCGACAGAATGAAAGAGATGAGAGCTATGAGTATGAGTGTGAGTGTGAGTTTGGGTAAAACACCGCCAAGAGACGGCCATTCGACCTTTGACGTAATCGTAATTGCTGCCTGTGTTCAATTTAGTGACACATGCACTATTTTGGAAATAGTATTGACACTCATTTCAGCATGACCACAATAACATCATATGGATTTTGTTAGTGTCACGTGTGTCAGTACAGTGAACAAGTCAATATTTAAAGCGTGTTTAAATGTTATTAAATAATACACAGTACAATTAACTACATAACATTATTATTTAAATTAGATTTGTTAAAATGTTGATATATTAATGATAAACTAGCGACGATCACTTGCATAGTTTTACCGTATATCGTTATAAGGCTTTTAATTGCGCCAATTAAACTTAGCTACAGCTAAACAATAATTAATAAAAACGTAATCTTGATGTAATTTAATAAATTAGCACTACATCCATAAAATACTCATTGATACATGTGCAGCCTAGTTTTCAACTACAACTTGGATATGCATTAAGCAAAGGCCAATTAAAATCATCGATTAGGCCACAACCAATGTGGCATCATTCTCTTATGTTAGCGATATTACTTTTTATTCATACATGAATTATTAATAGAAAATAATTAATATGTAAATTAACAACTTTTTAATATGTATTAATAATATAATTTTATAAATGTTTTAATACCACTAGGTACAGTACTATTTTTACTTGTATTTAAATTAAAGATTTATAACAAAAGCATGGCTAAGCTATTTTCATGTTATAATTAAACAAACTGTTAAATGATCCGATACTTGGGTAATGTAGCGACATTAAGGCCTAAAATATATAAACGATCGTGAATTCGTTGTAGCTAGGCCTGTAGCTAGGCCTGTAGTCCATAAATTATTACCCCTTGTCATGCTTATGTTTGAACGGCTCATAGTTTACACGACTGCGCCGTGTAATAGCACCAAGAACCAGATGATAATACGGCCAGAAAACTTGTTTTGTCCCTCTAGACATTTAAATTGTACTCCTAAATAGTAAGGCCTGTAACACAGAATTTATGCCTGTACCCTTAGTTTCTACCAAGTACTTAGTAATTAAAGGACAGTACTGGTGACATTATGACGACAATGGCTGATATTGTATTTTGAAATAAACCATTAAAACACTGTTATATAAAGGGTATTAGTTTTCGCTTAATGCTTTCATTTTTCATCAACATCAACAATACTGACGACATTTATCTTATTGCTCAAATAACTATTACATTGCTACTTTATCTTTACCTAGAGCTCAAGTTATCACACATTAGCTTTTGAATTTAAACGCAAAACTAAACTTCTAGCTACTTTAACAATTAAATTAAAATGACGCACTTTATGTCCTCAATGCAACTATTACTCGCTGCTACTGCTGTTCTAGCCGTTATCAACTCAGTCGATGCTGCCGCAGCAACGGCCAAGGCTTGTAATGGGTCGCCTGACTATTGTCCCCTAGCATTTGACCAGTATACTTTTATGGGCTCACACAATTCGGCTGCGTACAGACTTGAGCCAGGCTGTGGTATTGCCAGCAAATGTCGAGTATTGAATCCACTGGCTCGGTGCCTTTGGGACAATCAGCCAGAACACGATATTGCCACCCAACTAAAGGATGGTATTCGTTCGTTCGATATCGACACATGTATTGCAAACAGCAATACTGTTACTTGCCACGGCCATAATATGTTCCGTGCATTGGGTGATGGTCTTGATGTACACATAAAACAAATCAAGGAGTTTATTACTCAAAATCCCAATGAAGTAATTGTTATCGAGTATGGCGACTATCTAGGCGACAAGAACAAGACAAGCAATGATATTATTGCAAAGCTTAGAGAGCATTTGGATGGGAAAATGCTTGAACGTACAAGTATTAGCGAATCATGGCCTACATTGGACGAAATGACCAAGCAAGGCAAACAAGTGGTCGTATTCTTTGGTGACTTCATTCCCGACGTGAAAAAACGGCCAGCGTGGATCCATGATCGTCTTGATTATATAGATGGCAGTTGGGATTATGTAAAAGAATCCAATAAGCTTAGAGATCTTACCAGTTCTTTCGAGAGGCACGCCAAAAATACACCGGAAACTGTGAAGAAATGGCAGTGTGTTGACTTTGTATACAGCACAAACGTCGGAAGCTGGATTGATCAGATGAAGAAGCACAAAAAGCCAGGAATATGCCTTGACTCTGTTGCTAAAGAAGCATTTGGAAAGCTTAGCGAGACTACCAAGCTTTATTCCGATAAATATCCACATGTGCATCGTGTCAAGATTGATCATTATTTTGGCAATCTGGGATCATACAAAGCTATTATCAAGGATATGAATACCAAAAATATTAACAGATTCTCTAAAAAATAACATGTTTATACTAAAGTATTGGGTATAAACTTGTATTAATAAACAATTTAATTAAATTACTTAAAGCTATAAACATTTCATATTTTTATGATGCATCTTTAAATAACAAATCGTCAATATGTCAGTTATTAAAAGCGGATAATTTTATTTAAATTGTTTATGACAAAAATTATTCTGGCATTTAATTTCATTACCACTTAGTTTTATGTTCAACAAAATAAATTTGTAGTTCAGTTGCGCAGATAGCACTCAATGTAGGCATTTGATCTATAAATTATACTAAGTGTTGCATAGATTGCTAATAATGTCAAATGAACCACGACGTACTATGCGATTAGCATATTATATTATTAAAAAGATAATATATAGTAATATTGTGATACAAAACGACATTATCATGATAGATAGAGTAGATAACTCAAGTATGGTGATTTAATTGTAAAAGGGCCGCTATTCCAAAGGTTTGATGGTTTTTGAAGGTTGCACAATACATATAAATTCAAAATATACGTCATGCATATGATCATTATAGATACGCGTTATGATTGCTATCTTTAATAAAATATTACTGACATGAATAGCCCTTAGCGATTTAGCAACTATTTCTTTTCTTTATTTTATTTACACTTATGCATAATGGATTATATCCCTATACTTGTTATTGGCCGTGTTGCCGTATATGCCGACAACGACTCACTTGTTCTACTTTCATGCTGCAGTAAATGGCTGCGGTATTGTGTCAGTCAACAGAATAGTCTCTGGCATCAGCGATATAAGCAGTATTACAATCTTGCTGACGACAATGAGATGAAATGGCTAGCCTGGTATGTAAAGACAGTACGTATATCAAAACTGTTGGCAGCACAGCCCAAAAAAACAATCAACGTTGCTCAGTTGAACAACCAGCACATCGAGTGGTTTCATGCATTCTGCTGTCGACGTGCCACTGATGCAAATTGGCTTAAAGTCACGCCATATCCAATCAAGGATGTAGTGATAGAAGAACCAGCTAACATCCGTTCTATTGTATTGCAACGAATTGCTTATCGGCATACTGACTTGCGGAAATGTTCCATTTTTGAGCAATGCCAGCCAATAGGAGAAGCACCAAGTAAACGATTTTGGCGTTTGCGTAAACTATTTCGGAATGATGCAAACTATAAATCTCATGCAAAACAATGCTTGATATCAGACAGATTCGTAGTGACTATTACTAAACAAACAAACAACGTAAATCTTATTCACGAAAAAACATGTATCATTTCCATTTGGCCAGTGCATCAAGTCTCAATTATGCGACCGCGTCAATTCTCCTGTTTATGTGATAATGCAAGCATCCGTGGCCGCTGGATGATGGCTAACTATTTAGAACTAGAAGCTGAAGATACGGATAGATCTAATGTACTAACAACCACCCGCGTTTTTGATCTTGCTAACGGCCAAATGTGCATGGGCATTATTACAACTTATCATGGCGGATCTTTTTTATTAAGAGCTACTGAAGAAACAGCAACCGTATTTAGTAGAACATTACATCACACGGATACCACTACCACATTCAAATGGAACGTATGGGAGTTTTCAAATCGCCATTTAGGATATGGTCCACGCTGTCTAATGCAAGGAGAAATCTGCTTTAAGAAATTTGACGATTTTATTATCATCTTTAAAAAATTAGATGATAATCGAGTTTTGATTGAAAATAATTCACAATTGGCTCTTAGTACAGCGAATGAAAATGGAGCTGATGAAATAAGCTTGGTCATGATTTCAACAAAATGCAATTACTCAAACACTTTTATTAAAGATAAAAAACCTATTTGGACACGTAACGTTCAAGTTCTTGGTACAGTACCACTGTCTGGTTCTAACCGCATCCTTGTTATATCTGTAAATAAATGGACGGTCCACAGCATAATCGATGGCGTTATACTGGCACACATTGATGTAGAAACCTTAGGTTCAGTGCTTGAACCTCATTCCTTCTTAGACATGGGCATATATAGTAATCGCTTTTCGTTATATATCGGAAGATTTGTTATTTACAAGCCTAAGCACTACGAAAAAAACATAGTAATAGATTTGACCAATCTATGTTGTACTAAAGATTTAGGCATAGCAAATTCAGAGTATCTATACGAAGAATCATATGGTCATTGTGGTATTGTTGTAGGAATTAGAGACCTAACTAGACAGCCTTTATTACTAAATGACACATTTAACATAAGAAACGCGACGCTGATAGTAAATGGCAAAGACTATAAAATAATTGATATGTCATTTTAACGGCTATTCATTTATTTTATTATTACTAATAATTAAACAACTTGTACACTTGTTTTATGTTGATTTAGTATAATTATCAGTACTATACAACATTGCAATGACCAGTCGATTATTGTTACTACATTTTAATATAATATTATTTAAGTTTAGAAACAAAACGTATGTTATTGTAATACAAAAAATAATTAACAAACTAAACGCTATTAATAGCGTCTAATTAGCAATAAGCGAGGCCAATACCTCCACTAAGTCAATATGTAAATAATTAGTAATGAATACACCAATATACAGTAACTTACAGTGTTGAAACCCACCAGCTCGAGCTATTACACGCAATGAAGTTTCAACAAAAGCGCGAGTACGCTCAAACTCATTTGCCAATGTAACCAGTGCTTGATGAAATCCTGGCGTACTTTCAAGTGTACGATCCTTTATTTTTACATATTGCTGGAATAGCTGACGCAGTTGTTGACACGATTCAAGCAAGGATACAACTGAACGAAGAATTATTGTAACCTATTAATAACAGCCAGCATCACTAATCAATAACTATTTAAAATAAACTACTATATTATAATTACCTTTTCGTTCAATAAGCAACGATCACGTACTAGCAATATGTGTCGCTCGTGCAATTGAATCATAGCATCAATATCAGCCAATTGCTTTATTTCCTTAAGAAATCGTTGGCTTTCCGCGTGTAACACCTATATAATTGATTAATTGTATTCCCTTTTAAATATAGCTGTAAAACTTACTGTCGTCATAAGATAGTTGTAGAAACCATAAGTAAAAGCTAGTAGACGCATACGAAGCGCGTAGAATAGTCCACTTGTAGCATCTTGTCGTTTAAACGGCAATTTAAAATACTCCGGTTGTTCCATAAGATAGCGAGCACGCCTTACTTGCAATAGTAGATTTGTAATCTTACGATACATATTAAGTGTTGTTGAACGAATGATGTTGTTTAAAGGCCATGGAATCTAGTAATTACATAACGATAATTAATAAACCACTTAGCCATTAGCATCTATATACTTACCGAATAGTCAAAATCAAGTACTTGTAATGAACAAATGCTTTGTTCAAGTGTGCCCTCATCTGTTGTGCGAATCCACGCTGATATACACCGATCATCAAGTTGTACATCACCCTGGACAGCATCTAATAAAAGCTGGTTGATGAATTGTCGATCTGCCCACATAGCTTCACTATCCATCTACGATTCATCAGTACTACTTGTGATAAACTTACTAGCCTATCTACCTTCATAAACAGTGCACCACAGAATCGATGCCATGATTGACCGGCCAACATATAGTAGAATCCAAATAATCCATTGATGCTGCGCCATAAATGATGCCGTCTTGCCAATTGGTCTATTAACGAACGACCAACATCCCCGCGCCGTTTTACCACTAAAAAGTCAATAGCATTGGCCAGTTGAGCCGATAATGGCATCCAAAGGTTCACAGCTGGTTTGTCGACATCAGCATTAGTTATGACACTTTTATCATTTTCAGTAGAATATTCATTAAATTTTGTCGACTCTGGCAGTAAAGAACAAAACATTTTTTGTAATAAACAATCATTATCCTTTGACATCAGGCGAGTTGTTTTTTCTTCATCTTTCTTTGTTGCCCATCGAAATAGCGACATCCACTCAATTGAATCATCTGTTAACTATTATATAATCAGTCATTATTTTGCTATTCTAGTGTCATGGTATTTATACTTTCACTTACTCGTTGCGTATCAACCTGTCGCAATAAACACATCATTTTACCAATAATAACTATGGATTGAATATAAGGACGAAGAAAAGCAGGACAGCACTGATCGATAGACTTTAATCTAAAGGCACTTGACCAATACTGACTTGATTGTAATGGAATTTCCATCATTCTTAATTTAGTGTTAATATGGTATATAATCTAATAGCAATACTATTTCTTTAATGCTTACCTTTCAATTACAAATTCTTTATCTGGATCCTGTATCTCGCCATTAAATAGCCACATATGCAATATTTCAAGGTATGGTAGCATTGATTTCTCCCATAGTCGTAATATAAACTGTAAAGCATTAGTGGATCCAATATATGATTGATGCTCGGCCGCATTATAAAGCTGATCTAGTATACTTGTTGTATAAATAGTCGAATCTATTATTTGTCAGTCTATTGATTTATTATATCAATTATATTAATGACTCTTACCTTGAGTGCAAATATTTCCCAATAGATTACTTAATCGATCAAAACAATCCAGCTGTTCTTTAAGTGTTGACCGTATCTTTAATAATGAGATCAGCGTATCTTTTACTTGTTATTAATTAGTCAGACTACTATTGCCATTACTATTATTTATCAATTACCATGAACTGGTCCATGATCAGTCAGATGTTCGTATTCAATCTGTCTCAATATCTGATCAAATTGGCGTAATTCATCACGTATAGCTGATGCAAATGCTTCACTAACACGGCTTTTTGGATCAGTTTCCATAGTCAATACACTATGTTCATATTAATTAGAGCCGTACATTAAGTATTTAGTTGTCAATATCATTACAACAATACTTACACTAAGCTATAAGACCTTATGCCATAGATGACTGTACCACTATCAGCAAACAAAGATAATATTGATCCAAGTGCACCTTGACTCAAGTGTTTCATTTGGGCTTGGTTCGATACCTATACATCCATATCTTCATAAGTATTGACCTAGTTACCATTTAATTTCTATACTTTAATAATATCATTTTGAACAGTAAATAGGAAACAAGGTCGGCCCATTAACATAAATAATACTTCACGGATAACTAGTCGCTCAATAGTATAGTTCTCAAACTGAAATGGAAGCCATGAAATGGATTTACGAGTCATTTGATTTAAGGTAGGTGCTAATATTCTGTTAGTAAATGTTGCTATTGTAATACTCTACCTACTTAGCGTTGATGCATTATAAAAATCAAATTCTAATAATTATATTATTATTAATATTAGTGTTATTACTATTATTTATAATGATCATTACCGGTTATTAAAGGGTTATGAGGCTTAGATCGCCAGTATTGTTGTTGAACAAGTTGTTCTCGTATTGATTGATGGTGTTGTTTTTCTAGATTAATAGATATCAATTGGTCTGTTGTAGATGGTTCAGATATCTGTTTTATTGCCAACTAGTTGCCTATTAAGCTATTTGTTATACTATTTTCCATTTACGTACCTTTTGCTTTACAGATGGATGTACAGTATCATCATTGTCACTTTCACTATCTGTATCGGTATCAGGTGTATAGTTGGGCTTATCCCAATGGTCGCCAGTAAGTGGATCATCCTTTAAAATGTCCTCCCAGGTCAATTGATGATGTGTTACAATCTCTTCAGTAACTGTACTGGGTGTATAAATGGCATTACTAGGTGATTGAGATAAGTCAAATAATAACCGTAATACATGATGTGGTAACATCTATTACTTTATAAACAACACATACTACTATATCGTATTAAAACTTACTGTATCTTTAGGACGCCATAGCTCTAACAGTCTTGTACGCAGCATTAATAGTGTATTTGCTTTTGACGTTTGAGAATGGGCCGTTAATTTCTCTGCCAGTCTATCTTATAGTTAATATATATATATATATTATGTAAATAATACTAGACAAACTGGAATCTTACCCAATATATTTACGTTCATAGTCTAACGCGTCTGTTTGAAAATACCGCGTAGGCTTTAATCCCGATTTAATAAAAGTCCAACATTGTTCATATTCATCTGATTCGCGCTACATTCAATAGTCATTAGTCAAGTGTCGCTCTTTATTATTCAAATACCTTAACACCTATAAATAGTGTAATCAATTGATGCGTAAAATAGTCTAGACCTTTTAAACGATGAGCCATAGTATATGTGTGTTTGTGATAGCGTAGTGGTAGTGGTAGTGGTAGTGGTAGTAGTGAGGGCGGTAATGGCAGTAGAGTACAGTCATAAACAAAAAAATAACAAATTGTTTCATTTCAAGTTGACGTCACCTATTCAATTTCAATGGCACTTTACTTTGACTACAACGCAACTACACCAGTCGATCCTCTAGTAGTGAAGATTATTGGAGAGACACTAACTGAAGCATGGGCCAATCCTAGTTCTGCATCACCTCCTGGTAAGTATATCTATCTATTACTAGCGAACAATTTTTATAATATATATATTCTATAAGGGCGTAAAGCGAAACAAGTTGTTGAACATGCACGTCAACAAGTTGCCACAGTAATAGGGGCATCTGCACAAGGTAATAGACATAAATTAGTATTTAGAGTAGCTATTAAGTTATAGTTTTAATCAATAGATATTATATTTACATCAGGCGGTACTGAATCAAATCATACAGTATTGCATAGTATTATGCAATTGTATCCTCAATGTCATGTTATACTATCAGCTGCCGAACATCCATCTGTTGTAGCATCAACAGAGATATACGACAAACAAGGCAATTGGCATGTGTCCTATGCTCCATTACAGCCATCTGGTCAACTTGATATTGATGCAACTATTGCGCTATTAACACCACAAACCCGATTCATATCCGTAATGCTTGTACAGAATGAGACAGGTGTTATTATGGATATTGCTCGGTTAACAAGTGCTCTACGGCAATATGAAAGTACGCAAAAACTGCCACGTATTTATGTACATGTTGATGCCGCTCAGGCTATTGGTAAATTGTCAGTCGATGTCAATCAGCTTGATGTTGACTATCTTACTATTGCCGGTCATAAAGTAAGTAATTATCTACATAGATCATACACACGTCTTAATGTAGCTAATATTAATAAATAGTTTTATGGTCCAAGAATTGGTGCCCTTTATGTACGTGGATTAGATAGTCACCAAACACCGCTATCACCTATATTTCTTGGTGGTGGACAAGAACGTGGGTTTAGAGCTGGGTACGTAAATGATCTATATTTACGTAAAATGATTAATAATGAATATATGATTCAGAACTGAAAATACAGCTATGGTAGCCGGATTAGGTCAAGTGAGTGAATGAATTATAAAATTTATGATAGATTGACTTTAATACATCCATCCTATATAGGCATGCAGTATGGCTACAGAACTGTTAGAACAAAGTATACAACATATGCACAAGCTTATTCGATCCTTTGAAACAAGTCTACGGGCTCAAGCGCCTTCTTTTTGTCAAGTGATCATTCATGGCGAAAAGACAGCACGTGTACCTAATACATGTTACTTTTCAATTGCTGCTAAAGATTTAACTAGCACAACTACATGGCCTGAATCGCACAGTCTAGTTACTAAATTGGCTGATTGTGATATCTATGTTAGTGCTGGTTCAGCATGTCATTCAGGTTCTCGATCAAGGTAAATACTACTAATGCCAATGACAATACTCATGTTATTATAACAATGTTAATTAATATTGATTTACTATTAAATGTAATATATAGTCTATCGGTTGTATTAAGTGCCATGCAGGTATCTGAACAAATAGGCCGTCTATCAATTCGATTCAGTATTGGACGGAATACACTTTCTGAACACATTGATAAAGCAGTCGAAGCTATTTGGACATCATTTAATACATTAACATCAAATGAATGAATAAATAAACACTTTTAATATGAATATCAGGTTGGATACCACGAGAATAATGACATCAAATCATCGTTAAATACTATTTGTCAGCAACTGACTGTTATTTACTAATTTGATTAATATTATTAATTAGTACTATGGCCATCATTATTGATCAACCATGGTTGTCACTCTTGATATCTCTCGCCTCGTCTTCTTTCTCAATACTGTCTCGGTTACGTTCTGCCTTTGTCTATTACCCGGAAGTGCCATAATTATACTGCTGTCGTCACTATGGGTCTGTTGTCACTTGGTACACCTTTACATTGGAAAGAGGCAAAAAAGTACGCGCACCATGTACGTCAAAATGGCATTGAGCAATTCCTTAGTATATACCATCGAGTAAAAGACCGAAAACATGACCGTTTACGCTGGGGTGACGAGGTACGTAGAAGAATACAAATAGATGTATAGAGCTAATAGTCGTTATTACAACTACTCTACTGGTATTAGATAGAGTATATGGTTATTTCCTATGACGAAGAGAATCATAATGCCCGTCTATCATTGCGAGTCTTTGAAATACTTGCCGAGCTGGAAAAGGAAGAAAAGGAAGCTCAAGGTGATCCAGAGTAAGCGACTAGTACCGTGTCTAATATAGCGTATATTCATACTAGTATGTTGTTAGAAAAATGGCCCAAGTAAAGACTGCATGGCGACCTGAATATGGTCGATTTTATTTTATTTTATTTTATTTTATAATTAGCTAGAGTGAGGCAACGGTCCGTGGGACCTATCCGCTTTTTGCAGAACTTGCCTGCCACATGACATGTGGTGGCTCCTCAGTTGGCTAATATTTGGGTGGGTGGTAGTGGTTGTTGCTGTCGCTGTGCTAGTGGCAATCTTAATCCTTGCAGTTTATTTGGCATTGTATATTCTTTTCTGTGTGTCGTCCAATGTTGCATTGTTGTTAGCGTACCATAGTATAGCATTGCACTTCTTAGACTTCTCTTCTTGTTGCTCGACACCTCGCATTGGTCGATTGCGCGATTTGTCGTCATATTCATTAGTCCATTTTTCCCTGATTTGGATCTCCAGGGGGCGGTGATTATAATTTGGTTACTGATCTGCTTGATCCTATCGGGGTCCAGAACTGGTGCTTCTGGCTCTTCTGATTGGATAATTTTTTTGACAGTTTTTGTACACTCTTTTTCTATCCTCTCGTATACTTTTTCAACGTCGACGTCATGAGAGCATAGTTTGCACTGTCTTGACAGGTCACACTCTTTCTCCTCCTCTTCATCTCCAATGCCACTTGGTGCTGATGCGGTATGTACTGCTGTAATGAAACTCCTCCACTTGGACATTACTATACTACTCCCCTTCACCTTCTTCATCTCTTTGTAGTCCATAATCTGCTGTGTCCACTTTACAGCTTCTGCCTTTCCTTCTTCCCCTCCTTCCGGCCATACGCATATATCTTTGAAACGATCGTTTAGCACTTTCGTCGTTTCTTTACTTATACGATCTTTTTCCTTTTTCTTCATGATATATGCTATGCTTTGCAGTGATGTAGCCCCTTTGTCGACTATTCGGAACCGTAGTTTATTGGCCGCCATTTGGTTTAGCTTCCACGTTGGTCCCTCTCTGGCTGCCGCTACTTTCGCCAGCAGATCTGCTTTTTCGTTGCCTCGTATGCCGCTGTGTGCTTTCACCTTTTCCAGTGTGATATCGGCCCGGTTCTTTGTCACAGCTTGCAAGTGGTCCCATAGTACGGCGTTTGTCGTTGTATGCTGTACTGGCTTTTTTCCTTCAACATATCTCTTCCAGCCGTCTATCGTTGCTTGTGAGTCTGTTTTGAGTATCAGCTCCGTCTGCTTTGGGACTGTGGCTATTACATGTGCCAGCGCCAGTATTTCCGTTGACGTGGATGATAGGTCGCTATGGTGGATCCGCCCGCTAATAGCTAGATCTATAGCTTCGTTATGTTCGCATACCGCCGCAAATCCGCCTTTTGTTCTGGTCGAGTCAAGCGATCCGTCGGTGTACCAGGTGAGTGTTTTACTGTTTGCTAGTACTTCTGCATATCACTGACATTTGTATATATGCTGTTGTACTCGGCTAGTTCGCCTGGTGGTGCTGGCTTTGCTAAGTGGTCATCAGTGTTGACGTTACCGGCTATTTCATTTCCGACTCCTCCTCCGTCGCGCTCTATCGCTGCATACATTTCTCTACGTAGTGTATCGCTCTGTTTAGCCGTTAATTTCCACTCGTCTTTTATGTCTAGGATGTCATCTTCGTTGTCCATACGAATTACATCTTCCATATAGTACACGGATTGCTTGGCCAGCTTCCTTTTCAGTTCAGCTTTAAATGCTATATTAGGTGCAGCTATTCTCAGTGGTGTACCGTTTGGTCTTCTCTCACTGGGCCATATGCCGTTTATCGCCGGTCTTATTGCTATCTGGTACTCTTCCAGATACTTGGTCGTGTTGGATATCAAATCTATCGATTTATACAGTTGCATTGGCCTTTCCCATGGCATGCATGGCAGATGTTGTCTGTATTTGGCCATCCATAGCGCTGCATTCATCAAGTTAGCAGCTCTTCCACCGTTTTCTATTGTTCTGATAGCCGATGTTATCAGTCTGGTGTCACGACGAAGTTTCAGCGAGTCCAGCCCGATGTATGCGCTGTTATTGACTAGCACTGTTGGCGTATTTCTGCATACATATGCTTTTTTCTTGAGCAGTCCTCTCCATTTCCTCTCCATTATTTTCAGCTGCTCGTCTGTCATAGGTAGGTGTTGTATTCGGTGTACTATTGCTGGCATTAATACTGAATTAAATACATATACTAATATTTCTGTAGACAGTTTTTTCGGCGCTAGTATGTATATGAATTTGTTTATCGCCATATTCATTTCTTCTATCGCCTTGTAGCGCGCAGCTGGAGTGTGAGTGACATATGATCCAAGTATTTTATGCGGTGCAGCGCTGTTCTGGACGTTGGTAATTGCCGTATTTTCGCCACTGCCTAGATTAATTATTGGGTCGGTTTCAGGCGCCGTTTTTGCACTTGTCCATATTTGCGATTTGTGTGCCGCTACTTCTATCTGGTGTATGTCGAAGAATTCTGTGCATATATCTGCCAGCTTTTGCAGTCCTTCATATGTACCCGATACCAGGTGTAAGTCATCGGCAAACGCACCATATGTTAGTGTTGCTGTTCGTGCTTGTTGCATATACTCCGGCATTGGGTAGTGCTTGTTCACCAACTCTCCTGCCTCCATGCCGTAGAAGCTGTTGTCTTCTAGTGCGGTAAGCAAAGGGTCGTAGAATATCTTCCATAGTAGTGGTGCATTGACTTCTCCTTGGTCTAGTCCTCTTTCTGGCGCAAAAGGATCGGTATTGCCATGTGCTGTGTTCACGCGTGTTGTCCTGCCCCCTGATATGTTCAGTAGCAGTTCAGTGTATTCATCGGGTATACATAGTCTTTGTAGTGCCTTCTTTAGTCCACTCATTGGTACCGAGTCGTATGCGCGGCGGATATCTGTTGTGAGTACTAGCATATCTGCCTTTCCTGGTATTAATCGACTTATGTCCGCTGTTGCTTGGAATACGATTGATAGATCCGCCGTTTGTGCACCTGGCGTGAATCCGTGATTTTTACCACCCAGTGTACCTGGTTTTTCTACATGTCTTTGTAGTCTTTTCGTTATAATCGATGAGAATAGCTTCCTAGGTACTTCTAACAGTGTTATCGGGCGTAGTTGATCCAGGCTTGGGTTGGGACGGTCTACTTTTGGCAGTGGGATTATTAAGCCATTTTTCCATGACTGTGGTATGTCTTTCATCCTTAGACATGCGTTCATTACCGCTAGTATCAGTTTTTGCCAGTGGTCTGGTAACAGTTGGAGCAGTTCAGCTGATATATTGGATAGACCAGTTGCTTTCCTTTTAGGCAGTTTCTGTAGTTGTTCGCTGTACTCTTCCCATTTGATTGGGTCCATCAAGCCGTCGTAGCTGTTTCTTAACCACTCTCTTGGTTCGTATATACGTCGCCATGTTGCCGACCACTGTCGTTCATCTGTCATTGGCTCAGCAAACCACTCCTTAAAGAATAGCTGTACCTTTTTTCGTACTTCTTCTGGTCTATCTTCAAGTTTGGTTACGCCGTCCTCTTTTATTGGCACATTTGTTAGACTGAAGCGTTCTTTATATCCATCCAGAGTTGATGTCAGCGTTCTTTTGAGCTTGGTTCTGAATTGTTCCATTCTACGCTTAGTTGCACTGGCTGCTGTGTTTGCTGATAGTTTAAGCTGTTTTCTTCTCGCCTGATTCAGCCATCTTGTCTTCAGATTGACCCAATATCCAGCTGGTACATTCCACGGCTCTATGAGTCGTTGCTTTATTTCCTCCCATGTATCGCTATCTATTCTACTTTCCAGACTCAGTATCTTTTTGGTGGCCCGTTTGACTCTGTTGGTTATAACGTGGATTTGGCTATCGTTATTTCTTCTGCTGTATTTCACCAGTTCGTTCACCGCTGCACTTGCTTGCAGTTCAGGCCAGCGCGGAAATGATTCCTTCTTAGTGAATCTTATTATGATACGTGGCAGTTTGGCTTCTGCTGCTTTCATTACACATTTCTCGATATCATTCCATATGTCATCTACCAATAACATGTTGTGGATATCGGCACTATCACTATAGCTGGTCAACTGCAGATATTTCCTTATGCGGCCCGTTGCTACTTTATCCAACTCCGCTCTAAATTTGGCCACTGTTTCGTCGGTTAGATCGCTTGTTTTTATCTTTGCGTTATTTCGCTCGATAATTTGCCGATTCCTATTTGCCATAAATAGGTCTACAGTTTGAAATTCTGCGTATACCGCTGCGTGGTCAGTGTTGAAATTCGGTATATGGCCTATTCCTACTCCAACTACTCTCGTTGCCAGTTGTTGTGATGCCATTATATAGTCTAGTCGCGATTTTCTCACTCCAGACTCGAATGTATATACCTGATCGGTTGGGAAATGTACCCGCAGTGTATCTATCATAGTAGCTGCGTCTAGTAGATGAAATAGACGTGGTGAGTAGTGGCTGTGGTCTGTTTCCGTGCTATGTGTGTCTATTTCTCTATTGGCAACTGTATTAAAGTCACCCATCACTATAGACTCAGTATGCTGTCTTCCATCTTTCGCCAGATTTTCCTGCAAGTACTGTTCCATTGCTGCTTGTCTCTCAGCATATTCAGGTACTGCTCTGTTCATTGATGGGTAGTGTATTACATATACTGATAAGTTTCTAGTACGGAAAGCAAACCGCGCGTGTATTAGGTGTTTACCCAGCGTGTTGTATGCCTGCATGTTCTTTGCCCATCTCCTATGGATGTACAGCACTACACCGTTCCCTCTACTGTGGTCTTTTCCTGCATCTGTATGTATGTGCACATATTTTTCACGTACTTCAGCCGGATACCTCAGTCTTTTCACTCCTCTCTCGTCTAACCACGTCTCTGTTATTGCAAACATATCAAACATGTGATCATTTATGAAGTGAAACAATGTATTCTGTTTTATTTCATCTACATACGAATGAGCATTAACATGTCCTATACGCAGCGACCGCACACCGTCTTCCAATGGCTTTGTAAGGAACGTTGATTTTTCGCCAAGGAAAAGTTCGTCTTCCTGGTCGTTTGTTGTATCCGCGTTATTCGTTGTATTGGAAGTCGCTGCTTGTGGGCCGTCTCCGGCCTTGTTGTACGGTTGTGGTACCGATAGTGACGTGGCATGTGTATTATTTGTGCGATGAGACTGTGTTGTTAGCGTTGGAGGGGATTTATTATGCGTCGCCTGCGTACCTTGTTCATTGACCTCACTATTTCTGGTTGGGCTGGACAGGCCACCATTATAGGATAATTGGTCATTTGAGTTGTACGTGGAGGGGTCGGACACACTGTAGCCTAGTTGGCTTGACTGGTCGTCGTGGTAGGGTAGTTGACCGCGTGTATTGTTCGCGTTACTGTAGATGGACTGGATTGATTCCTCACTGCAATAGGACATTTGATCATCCGCGACAATTATTGGGCTGGTTTTTTCTGCAGCCACGTTGCCGACCGTTAGATTTGTTTGTTCAGATCGAATAAATTCGTCTGTCAGTCGTTTCATTGCTTCTACAGCTGTTCCAAAATGGCTACTCACAGACTGAATGTATTTTAGTCGGTGGTTCATTTGCTGAATTACTTCACTGTTCCTTTGGATCTCGGCTTTACTTCCGCTGATTTCTTTTTTGCAGTCGTCAAGTCCGGCACGTGTAGCTTGTTTGATCTCTTGCTGTCCGCGCTCTAGTCTATCTAGTCGACTGCTTATTTGGTCCAGTGCTTTATATTCAGTTGTAGCATTGTTGGCTACCCGTACTCTTCGTCTTCCTAGTACTTCTTTGCTCTGGCTAGCCCGCCACTTGTAGAAGTTTGTTATTTCTTCGTCAGATCTGGTCCATCTGCACTCTTCTCGTGTATGGCCACTCAGTCTGCACTTGAAGCATAACACTTCGTAGTAGTAGTGCCAGGATATCACGTGCCGATTTCCAAATAGTTGGACGGTTCCATCCACTGATTTGGCTTCTTCCTCAGTGTTGAAGAATACTTTTGTCTCCGAACGAATTTCTCTGTTTCCGCTTATTTTTACAAATTTAAAGCGAGCTGCTCCTTGCCTTTTTAGAAAGTCGTTTACTTCTTCTGGGGCTGCGTCGGCGGGGAAGCCAGCTGCGGTTCTTCTTCTTTCGTTCGGAGTTGATTCATCGACAAAGATCTGCATGTCGTTTATCATAAAAGTTTTTCTTTCAATTGCTTGATTTCTTGCAGCTACTGAGTGGTATTCAGCGAAACCGTACGTTGTTGTTGATGCGTTGTATAGGGCAAAAATGCGTACATCCGGTATATCATCTCCTACCTTTAGCGCGTTTGCTACTTCTTGCTTGGTTGCATTTTTTGGGATCCTCTGCACCATTATTGATCGATCGTGGCAGTATTCGGTCGTTGGACTGGCTGCGTTGATGGTAGTGTCGCATCTTCTTGGTTTAACGCCAGTGTTTGGTATAGGTGTGGATTCAATACTTTGAGCTTTATTGTTGTCCCAGCTGGTTAGATAGATAACGTCGTTCAGCGTGGCGATCAGTACGTTGCAATCTACAGATCTGTACACCCGTTGTACGATCTTTTCTGCTTCTGTTGAGCTGTTGGACATGGGTACCACATCACAGACTTTTAGCATGAATTTATGCTTTTTCATATCATCCATTATTCTTGGTATTATCGTTTTCTTCAATAAATTGGTCTTCCGATTCTGAATATGGTCGATTTATGTTGGAAGGTAATTGCCACAAATAGTTTAATAATCCCTATTAATTAGTTGTAATATTGCTGTATATCAATAGGCACACCAGGTGTACCTTATGACGGTGATTTAAAGTCTCTATTAAAAGTAGAACCCAGTATGAATTTAAGGTAAGTAATAGACATGAATACTAATGGCAATTAACGGTTAAACCAACGTGTAATGTTTATTAGACGGCTATTGGCCCAACAACAATTAAAACCAAATGAAACGATCATTTCAATTACTAGTTTTCCTCGTTTGGGTGCACCGGGTGTATTTCTTGATCCACATCATGAACCGAAAGGAGAAGCAAGTCATAGTTTGTTTACACCTGATGAAGCGATTAATCCACATGCTCGATTCCCGTAAGTAATAGACTAGTTAGCTTGTCAATCGATACTGACATGGCTATTGTGTAGTACATTGACGGCCAATATTCGACGACGACGTGGGGCTAAAGTGGCCATTAATATGCCTATCTTCCACGATACAAATACACCACGACCATTCCATGATCCAACCATTCCTGTGCATCGTAATCTATTTGCTGAAGATGAAGAGGCTGCCAATGGTGCTGCCTTACCTGATCATATTTATATGGATGCTATGGTGTTTGGCATGGGCTGTTCTTGTTTACAAATTACTTTCCAGGCCTGCAATATTGTTGAGGCACGTCGTCTCTATGATCAACTGGCACCGATCGGACCCATTATGGTAAGTAGCAGCTATAGTAAGCATGAGTAATAGACTAAATAGCTATTTTAACTTATAATTTGTACTTTGTAGTTGGCATTAACAGCTGCAGCACCTATATTCCGTGGTTATTTGGCCGATGTTGATTGTCGATGGAGTGTTATTGCTCAAAGTGTCGATGACCGTACAGATGAAGAACGAGGTCTTAAGGTAGATAGTAGTATAATATTACAAATATTGTTATTAACTATGTATTGTTATGGTTACGGTTATGATATTAGCCACTAGAACATGATCGATTTGTAATTAACAAATCACGCTATGATTCAATCGACTGTTACATTTCAACTGATGATCAATTACGGCCTGAATACAATGATATTGATTTAATCTATGACAAGGACATTTATCAAAAGCTATTAGACAATGGTAAGTAGTACTATTAATACTAATGGATAATAGATACTAATAGATATTAAAGATGTGGATTCACTTTTGGCTCGACATGTTTCTCATTTGTTTATACGAGATCCATTAGTTATTTATAAAGAGCTTGTAGACCAGGATAACTCACAGTCATCAGATCATTTTGAGGTATTTTATATTTAATTATTAATTATATAATATTAATATATATATATATATGTGTGTGTATATATTTATATATAGAATATTCAATCTACTAATTGGCAAACCATGCGATTCAAACCACCTCCACCCAATGCTGATATTGGATGGCGTGTAGAGTTTCGTTCAATGGAAATACAAATGACTGATTTTGAAAATGCAGCATTTGCCATCTTTGTTGTATTACTTACACGGGCCATGCTTAGTTTTGATCTTAACTTTTATATACCCATGTCAAAGGTAAATATACTTTTATCTATCTTAACTGGATACATGTATTAATGTATATGTATATTATATTATAATTGATTATAATTGATTATATTAGGTTGACGAGAATATGAAACGAGCACATCATCGAGGTGCGGTTATTGATGAAAAGTTTTATTTCCGTAAACAAGTAATGGGTACACGGAATATGCCACGAGGACCCGTTGAAGATGAATATGAACTTATGTCTATTGATGAGATTATTAATGGTCAACAGGTATGATGACAGTATTACATTTAATATTTGCTTGTTAATTATGTTATTAGAAGGAAGGCGGGTTTCCAGGTCTTATTCCTATTATCAATTCCTATTTGAACTCCATTAATATTGATGTCGAGACGGGTTGTCATATTTCCCGTTACTTGGCACTTATTCGGGCTCGTGCTAATGGTAAGTTACTTAATATCAAATGGATCATTTGTTTATAATAGATCTATATGTATATCTATATGTATATATCAATAGGTTCATTAATGACTACAGCCACCTGGATGCGTCAATTTGTTCAACGCCATCCAGATTATAAACATGACTCTGTAGTTAGTCAAACAATTAACTATGATTTAATCCGAGCCATGGACGAGATTAGTAATGGAAAAGGTTCAGCACCTGAATTATTGGGCAATTTTATCTAATCACATTATAATAACAATAAATGGATTATAAACTACAGCTTGTTTATTTTCGCTACGATTCTTTACTTTAGTTGTGATTCTTTATACAACCTTTTATTGATTGCGTGATCATGTTTAAAAAGTACGTAGATTAGCAGAGAAAGAGAGAAAGAGAGAGAGAGAGATCAGTGAATTGGTTTGAACAACGACAGCAGATCTAATCTGCTTTATGTTATTGACGTGGTAGATTTAACATAAAGGAGGACGTGTCGGGCAGTAGTCTGGTTAAATCGTCCGTACAACGAGGAATTCGTCAAAAGGTACTTGATCAGTATGAACCTTTACAATCAATCGCCGACGATATTCTTCCAAAAAAATCGAGTATGTACTTGATGAAATGGCAAGTATTATGAAATAGCTATTGTGGTTATTATAAATAATAACCGCTTTTTAAACATTTATATTCAATGGTTTGATGATATTATTTAGTCATGAGCATGTGAATCTCGTCTTGTTAAATAATCGTATTCTATTCTTTAATCAGCGCGAAGGATCCTATGCACCGACACTGCGCCTTGTACATGAATGTAAGTAGTTGCGCTACATCTAATACGATTATTATAATGTTCATATCAATGATTATACTAGATCCCGGATTTATTCCTGTAGTCCAAGTGGATCGTGGTGCTATCAAGTTTTTGTTATCAGGCGCCAATATTATGTGTCCTGGCTTGACATCGCCCGGTGCACGTATGGATGTTGAATTGCCAGAAGGTGCCATTGTGGCTGTCATGGCCGAGGGCAAGGAACATGCACTGGCCATTGGAAGAATGAAAATGTCCACTACCGATATGTAAGTAGCAATTGATATATACTATGTATATTTAGGAACAGCAACTAATTAACATGTATAATAATAGCAAAAAGATTAACAAAGGCATTGGCGTGGAGACACTACACTATTTGGGCGATGGATTATGGAAAACACGTATGGATGCTTAATTATTCTCGTGTGCTATTATTATCTTCTTTATTAGCCGGTCATCAATAAAGATGTTCGTATGCGTGTTTTGAGTAATAAATGTATTAATTACTCAGTTGTGCTGTCTGTTACAGGCTCTTGAAAATGTATTGTGATTTCCATACTAATGGGAAGGGTCACATCGGTTACGGTAATGACATCACCTTCTTGTAGTAGTTCACCTAGAACACGCGATAGATTGGGACGAGTGGCTTCTTCAAGAGGGCGTGGTGCTTGCATGTAGAGTGAACGGGTTGGAGTACGTAGACTTGGCTTTTTAACTCGACTGTATAGTAAAGTGATGAGATACAATTACTAGTCTAACAGTTGTGAAATAACTTACATATTAGGATTTTCAATTAAATGGTCGATCCATTCTTCAAGTGTCCATAATGGATGCACATCAAGTTTAATTCGAGCCTGTCCACACACTAGACAGGTGGACTTTTTCTCGTGTTCAAATGTATGCGTGTAGACACCATCAGTGCCTGTATACATCATATAGTTATCGAGTAGCGAAGCACTAGAGGTGGCCAGTTTAAAGACCTCATTACAACACGCAGCTATTATTAATTACGTAATAAAAGAGATTTGTAAATATTATTTGCTTATAAGATAGTTGGAGCAGTGTAACCTACCGGCAATGATGGCATTGGTCGAGGCAATTGCTGGTATAATATTCTTTACAACGCCTTGTGTTAATGGAATTGTAACACCGGTAATATTGAATTGTCGAGCTCGATCAGATGCTGTATTAAACACCCATTTTACATGTTCTGGATTATCCATATCAAGTGTCTCATCTATTTGTATAGTAATAGTAGCATTAATATTTGTTATTGGTACATGAATAAAAGTAGCTAATTACCAGGAAATAGACGAGGCCATTCAAGTGCTGAAGCCCATTCAATACAATGTTCTGGTAGTCGTGGTGTATTGGCAATTGTGCATACTGGATAGACTGTCTGAGGTGTAAGCATATCAAGTGAACATTCATAGCAAGATGAAATGGTTGGTAGAATGACACGAGCCTGTCCTCTAAATCCTATATTTGATAACAAGCGTTAATTTATTTATTAATTATATTCTATAAATTCTATATTTACCTTCTGTACCGCCGTCAACGAGTGGCTTTAACGATTCAGGCTCGTCACTATCAAACATCTGCACCAATGTAGCATTCATCCATCGACGTGCCTCGACCGAGTCCAAACCACAAATAACAACATTAAATTGTGCATAGTATTCTTGGTCTTTATCTTGAATCTTGCCACAATATCTAATAAATACGTCAATAGATATATTCATTTATATTTATATTTACTTACGGTGTTACTTTGCAATGGGGAATACGGCGCATAATAAATGCAGCCGCTGTCTCCGCCTTTGATTGACCAACATCAGTTGATCTAGCAGTCAATAACATTAGATTTCAACTGGAATGATGTTTAGTGCTTTACCGGAATAGAAATTGTCGATTAAGATTGCTAACATCGATCGTGTCCATGTCAATGACGTGAATATCTCTGAATCCTGATAAAGCTAGATTTTTAAGGATTTCACAGCCTAAGCCACCAGCACCAACGACCAGTACTTTGCACTGTTCCATTAAGAATTGCCTTGTCTATACAAAGTGTGTTAGCGATTTAGACTATACTACTGAAGGTATGTCTTTATTACATCATTGCCAGGTGTAAATCCTTCATGGGCCATAGGACCAGGTCGATAAAGAATTGGCCAAAGATGATCCCACCGGCCACGCCAATCTCCTTCTGTCATAGTGATATCGACGGGATGACTATCGTTGGCCATAAGTGTAGTAGAAGACTGTAATCAATAGTAGCAATAGTAATACAAATAGCTAGTAAAGAAATAAACAAAGAGAACAAATGCCGGTGAATTTGACAACCTATTCTTTAAACAAATGGATTGTGACTAAATAGAAAGGTAGAAAAGGTTAACAAGTGACGTGTACACCATTAATCAGTTTATTATCAATGTAGTTATAATTTGATGTTAAATGACTATTTTTAATAATATTAAATCTATTAAACATGATGGCGGGTGGTGAGTGGCATCAATCATCAATACTCATTATTGTAGATTTATTATCCAGTATGCATATATCCACCATTTACTTACATTATTCTCATTCTATTCTATACTATTATATATCATTATATGATATATTAGATTTATTCCATTGTTATAGGTTTCAATTAAATATAGCTTGCTATATGAATGAGTGAATGAGTTGAGATCTATTAATAATAAAGCTAGAACTAAACAGACGACTACAATAGCCAGCGCGTATTTACTAGACAATAAAATGATATACAATAGTATTAATATACGGCATAGAAAAACAATCAGCTATGTTGAAGTTAATGAGTATATATGCATGATCAATGAGCGGAATTAGCCGGCATTTATTAATAATAGTGCTAGGACAAAAATAAAAGTAGTTTTGGATAGAGAAAGACTATACAAGTATAGAATGATATATAAAATGATGAATATACAATGAGAAAGCATATAAAACGCTGTTGAAGTTACAGTGCATATAGTGCAATGAGGGGAATGAGTAAAGTATATTAAAACATATAAACAATAGAATGTATCTAATATATTATAGAATGGCATATAGTAATGTGGAATAAAATGGGAATGATATAGGTGAATATTGGATATATATATGCATACTGGATAATAAATCTACATTGATGAGTATTTGAAGATTGACGTCACTCGCCGCCCATCATCATGTTCAATAGATTGGGTGTTATTAAATGTTAGTCATTTGACCACCAAGCAAACAATAAATGTGATGATGTAATGATTAAATAAAACTCACCACTTGTCCCATGTTCAATAGATTGAATGTGCAGTTCAATTGCGCGAATGTTATTAAAAATAGTCATTTGACCACCAAACAATAATAGATTATTAATAAAAAGATAATAAATGTATATTAATTAATTATTTTATTAACTATTTGAGAATTAAGTAGTGCTGCAAAGAAATAGGAAAAACACACGCAAGCATACTAAACGATGGCACAGTGGGGTGGTCGTCGTTGTCATGATCGTTGTTATCATCATCGTCGTCGTCAGCTTAGTTCTTGGTACTGCCCACGGAATAGGCTGTTGGATGCATTTGCAGTCCAGAAATCTCTGGATTCCAGCGAATTGGACGGCTCTTGCGGCGAATTATCGTACGCATGGTCGAGTAGAAGATGATAAACACGCCAAACGCCACACCAATCAAGTGGAAATAGACTGGTGTCTTGTAGGAGGTACCGAAAGCAATATTCATAAATGGTACATAACTGACAAAGGCACCAATGAAGAAACCGCCAAGCATACCGTAGAACGACGCATGGTTGGCAAACATGTAACGGCCGAATGGCAAACGAATACGGCATTTGCAGGCAAACATGTTAAACATTTGTTGAATCATCAACGCCATGTAGTAGCAAGTCTGCGCTTGAGCCAATGCTTCATATTGTTCTTCGCCGCTAAGGCTCTTACCATTGCCAAGATCAAGTGCTGGTGAATTTTTAGTAAAGTAGGTAATTTTATCGTCGTTGGCAGCAGTCTTAGCAATAGCTGGTGTAATACCGAAATGGTAAAGTCCAACAAAGTAGGCTGTGAGCGAGCCGATAGTCTCAATGGTACCTATTTCAAGGTAGGCCCATGAAAGAACACCAAAATCAACAAGCACTTCTTCTTCACTTGGTTCGCGTAGTTCTTGCCACCATACACCCGAAAAGAATTGTTTAATTGAATGGCTGAACCGAGCACCACGAGTTGGTTTAATGACTTCGCCAGACTCTTCATCAACACGGTCCTGCAATTGACGTGCTTGACGACGACGAAGGCGGTCAATGCTGGAAGGAGTAACTGGCTTACGTGGTGGCATCTTCATGAGGCCTTGCTTCGTCTCTGGCTTCTCCCAAGCAAAGCTAAGCGCCATAAACATTTCAAAACCAAGATCGACTACAAGGATAAGAATGGCTGATAGTGGCAGTGGCAGTGGAACGATAATGTAGAGCAAACTGGCATATACTTCTGGCATACTGTGCGTAATCGTGTACTGAATGGACTTTTTCAAATTGGTGAAAATAAGTCGACCTTCTTCAACGCCGTTAACTGTTGACGCAAAGTTATCGTCAAGTAGAATCATAGAAGCGGCTTCCTTTGATACATCAGAGCCGGAAATATTCATGGCAATACCCAAATCGGCCTTCTTCAACGCTGGTGAATCGTTAACGCCGTCACCAGTCACACCGACAATATGACCGATCGATTGAGCATGTCGAACAATTTCCAGCTTGTGACGTGGCGATGTACGTGCAAAGATAATTTCATTCTTTGAAAATACTTGGTCCCAATCGGCATCAGTAAATGAGTCGATTTGCTCACCGTGAATAACAATTGCTTGATACTCGTGCTCTTCAATGCTTTCAATGGGTCGACCAAGACGTTTGGCGACTTGCACCTTCGTTTCAGACAACATCAAATTGATCTTTCGACCAATAGCTTCGGCAGTCAATGGATGGTCACCAGTAACCATCATGACTTGAATACCAGCAGCACGGCAGCGGCCAATGGCTTCACGTACACCATGCTTAGGTGGATCTTCAAGAGAGGCAAGACCAACAAAGCAGTAGTCGCCAGTTGGATAGTTGGTTGGGTCCTTGGTAAACTCGTAATCAGCTGGATATTCACCGCCTGGCAATAGAAGCTGAGCAAATGCCAATACACGATGTCCTTTGCTGGCCATGTACTCGTAGATTTCATCGTATTTCTCCTGATGAGTTGGTGTCAATGGCTCTGGTCCGTCATTTGACAAAATAGTTGAGCAAAGACGCAGAACACGTTCTGGCGCACCTTTAATGTAGAGTGTTAGATCACCATTGGCATGCTTCTTTTTGTGAATCGATAGAGCCCATTTGTTATCGGAATTAAATGGGATTTCAAATACTTTGGGATAAATGTTTTGCATATCATCAAAATGTTCCAAATGACGACCAGCAAAACGAATTAAACCAGCTTCGGTAGCATCAGCTAGCACTTGACGTTCTTCGACTGGTACATCGGTACGATCGAACTTGGCACGAGAACAGAGCGTAGAAATGTGTAGTATTTCTGGAATGCCAGGTGCATCTGGTGTTAATGGACTTGAGTCATCCTGAAGGCCACGTAGTGCGGAGTAGAAGTTTTGCGAGCTCCAAATGTACGTAACAGTCATTTGATTACGTGTCAAAGTACCGGTTTTATCGGTAGCCAATAGTGTGATAGCACCAAGTGTTTCAACACCTTGTAGATCTTTGACCAATACATTACGCCCGGCCATTCGCTTAGCAGCAATGGTCAACAACATGGTCATGGTAGCTGGCAGACCTTCAGGTACCCAAGACACACATACACCGATGGCAAAGTTCAAACAGAAGCTGACATTGGCATCGTGTAGAAGCATACCAACAATAAAGAAGATAACGGCAGACAAGGCGGCGATAGTTGCAATGATTTTGACGAAATGATCGATTTCAACGGACAGTGGACTACGGTTGGACTTTTCACCTGCTGTCATGCCGGCAATTTGACCAAGTACAGTGTGATCACCAGTACGTACAACAATACCGTAACCTTCACCGGCAACGGCCAATGTACCGTTAAAAGCGATATTCGTTGCTTCAAGCGGGTTCTTGCTATCGTTGGTCTTAACACGAGGCTGTGGCTCAGATTCACCGGTCAACGACGAGTTATCGACTTTAAGATCGGATGCAGCAAAAATACGTAGATCAGCTGGCACCTTATCGCCCATACGAACGAATACAACATCACCAGGAACAAGTTCACCCGCCTCTTGTTGATAAGCTTGTTTTCACGAATAGCATAGCACTTTTGTGGATCATATTAAGAAAAGATTGCAGAATAGCTGCACTCTTTTGATGTTGGAAAAATTCAATAAACGCATTGGCAAATGCCACAACAAACAAAATAGCACCCAAGTAGAGATTGGCTTGGTTGTCTGCTGGATTGATGCCGTAAAGAATGTAGACTAAAACACCGGCAATCATCAACAGTACGTTGAAAAGCGACATTAGAAATTGTAGATAAACAAGTACTGGATGTTTGCGTTTGGGTGGTGTAAGAACATTTGGACCATATTGTTCCAACAAAGCAGCAGCACGATCATTGTTTAAACCATGACTGTCGGCTGGTCGAATCTGATCAATAGTGACACCATAACGATCACACACTTCTTCGATGGTCATTAAATGTTCATCAATATCAAGCTGCTTTTCAGACTTTTTGCCTTTTTCACCCTCTGACGTTGCCGGCTTGGGTGTAGGAGGCGGTGCTGGCTTTCCTTCAGGCACTGATGAAAATTGAGACTGTGGTGCGCGTTCTGGCTTCTTTTGTTGTTCAAACATGATTGTTGACCTTCCTGCTGATGCATTGGGGTTCTCAGCCGTTGTAGTGGCGGCTGCTTCGGCTGCATCAATAGGCACTTCTTCAATAACTTCTTCCATTATCTCTTCGGCCACTTCTTCAGCAATTACACGGCCCTCGGCATCATGGTACGTGTAGTAGTAACAGTTATGGGATTACCACTGGCATCGGTACGCGTCGTAGTGATGATGGTAGGTTCGCCAACAGCTCCAGCGGGTGTATTGGACGTGTCCATAGTTGTGGTTTAATAGTTGAACGGTATAATAGAGCAAACTGTTGCTAGACCCCTTCTCGTTTATAAAACAGTGGGGAAAGAAAAGCAGGGAAGGTATAAACCTTTAGAATGGTGACAGTAAACGTGCAAAAGCTATAAAAGCAAATCTTGGCACCACTATTTAATCAAGGGGGAATAGAGAAAGGCCGCTGACGAAGCCAAACGGCAAATTGGCTACGCACTGCGCAATAAAATAGATGACAATTGAAAACAGTAATGTTCAAAGATGGACAAAGGAGAGTGATATAATAGTAGACAATATTAAGGAGGCAGCAAGTTAGAAGGAGACCGGCAGGAATGGGAATAGATAGTGAGGTGGTTTTAAGTAGTGGCAATTGAGACAGTGTATACGTTTAGCCACACAGAAGAGGAAAAGTAAAAATAGTGCGTGCATGTCAATGGTGTATAATTAGTACACACCGACAAATCAAATGGACGATAATCAGTGAGCAAGCGGATGTGTAGTGCGTGCATCCATACACACGGAATGACAGTGCAACAAATGCATACCGATATGCAGACAGCCACGTAGTTGTTCGCATCGATGCAATACCATGAGAAGGCCATATGGATAGTTGCAATTGGATTCAATCCATTTAGAGAAAGATGCGGCAATGTAAAATTAATCAAATAAATCCCCGAGACATAACAAAATGAAACCAAATAAAACCAAAATTATGCAGATATATCCATTAGTTGATGATGCAAAATGTTTTACGTATCTATAACAATACTTACCGAAACCCAACAAAACAGCACTGATGTGTAAACGCACGCGAATAGCTGTTTTACCAGGCACACGCGTACGCAAAGGTGGGTGGCAGGTGTATGTGTCTTGCTATCACTTAGTGCAACAATCAAGAACACGCTACTGGCTACAGAAGTACGTAATAAAGTAAGCGAACGAACGACCAGATAAACGACCGACTCAACGATAATAACAATAAATGGAAAGAAAAAAGAGAAAGAATGGCTACAAAAAAAGTAAGTGGCTGCACAAAGGGTGGCTTTATATCGTGCAGGAACAATTTTGGTAGCGCGGAGATAATTGCTAGAAATGTACAACAGCAAATACATTGGCAATGATGCCAAAGCAATCAACGGTCCTCAATGCTAAGACAGACAGGCGTGGATGGGCAAATGATAACGTTAAAATGGGGCATGCAAATGTATCCCATCCACTCACTCGCTCGCACTGGTACAAACACAGGCACAGATGGAAAACACAGATATACAGGGTGGAGGGAGGATAGGTCGGTAAACAAGTAGGTCAGTCAAGAGCTCAGCAGACCAACAAGCCTACACACACACACATACACCGATGAGGTTGTGTCACAGAATTCTGTTATCTAATTCTGTTCAGGCTGCCATGTGGATGCAAAAGGAGAAAATAATTAATCGTCATTTTGAGGCCATTATCCAGTCGTCTATCCAACCATTAATCCCTCCCCGACCCATCCAGTAATAACTATGTGCACCATGCCATCCTTGCTTGTCCTTTGACTGATTTGTACACGCGTTGTCCTGCGTACCTATGCTTGTCTGCACTTATGTATGTGGGTATGTCGGTATGCGCGTCTGTACGTCTGTACGTCTAGATCGATAAGCAATGCCGCGAGTCTATTGAAATGCAATGCTGATGCAATATCGATAAAGCCTGTTGATATGTTTTTCATGCGGTCAACAGAGACCATGAAATAATTCACTTGAACTGATGGTGTACCCACAAGTGTATACATTTCGGCATTAGTAGCGTGGGGGATACTTTTCTTGGCCGGCTTATTTTGTAACACTAAACGTAAAATTTTGCTCCGTCAATAGATCAGCTTGATATGCCCAATAACTCAGCTGACCTGCAGTTGCAACAGCTGCATTTGACCACATAGGACTTGGAAAATAAAACATTCTTTGGCTATAATTATTTTCCGGTGATGGCCGATATTGATACGGACCCAGCCGACTCCAGCCCTTTTTTTACACAACTTGTTATCGGCCCACGGCTGAGTCTATTTTTATTGCAACTATAACTAGTTTTACTAAACATGCCATTTATTACTGTTGTGCTAGCATGTGCCATTTAACACTGTTATAGTGTACATATCAACATTTATAGTTAAATGATTTATTACTATTTATTTTTGTGTAATACTAAAAAATTGATAAACTTACTAACTAGATTGATACATTAATTGCACCAGTATTAGTATTGTTGACATTAATGCTAATAGTAATACGTATTGTAAATATAATTGCTTGGTATAATTACTTATTGCACACATAAATTGCTAATAACCGTATGATTAGTAAAATAAAAGCAGTTTTTAGCTATGCTAATAGCATTACTTTTAGTGATACATAGATGGCTCACTTGCTATAGCGTCATTGTTCCATATGGTTTCATATAAATTACTTTGTCGAATACTTTAACATTTTATTAGCCTATTCGCTTGTTAAATACACTCTTCATCCAACAAAATGCAATCATAGCCATTTATCTTTATTGATATAGGCTAGTTAGTTATGCCACTTATTGCCGTACATCTAAACGGCGTTTTATCACCTGCTTCGCTTAACCTTCTTGCTCTTCAACTATTCTTTCGCGCTAAAGATGTTCAAGTCATCAACCGCCCATTTTTTGGAAACCTGTTTCGGTAACTATAATTGCATGTCATCGATGCTAGCAACAGCTTCAATATCCAACTAACATAGTTGCTATTTTGCCTAGCCTTGGTCACAACGACCGAGGATGCATTGCTGATATTTGGTAAGCAGTACAGACTCTGTACTATTTTTAAACGGTTGCTTACCTATGTTACTTTAAAAGAGGCTTGCCATCAAGGAATCCTATCGTTTGCCGCAAGACGTCTTCTCGAGTGTGAGAAAAGCACTATTCGGCCCGGTAGCGTTTATACTTTCGACGAAGAGACAAGCGGTGTACGTCGGTGGACCGATGGCCGACTATGGTCGCCCTCTCGTATCAATGGTAATTTTCTTGTTTACCGAGAGGCTAAATTAAAAATACCTTGGCGGCCTAATCGATCACGGAAGCTTTTTTCTCGCTTATGGAACATTATAGCACCATCAAACGACGACGACGAAGATGAAGATAACAGTGATGATGAAGAAAAAATGACTGCTGATAATGGTGAAGTTTTTTCTATCGGCAGATTACTTGAAAAGACAACAACAGCAACAGCTAACGGCCAAAACCAATGTTCCTATAGTTCTTTAAAGTCTACAAAGGATGTGAAAGCAGCCTTGCACCGCTTGTACAAAATTTATCCAGAAATTAGCGAATTTCATACATCACAAATACTCAACAGTAATAAAGGACTTTATGTATTGAAAATCAATGGCATGATCAAACGTACAATATCCGTAAAGATCAACGGACATCCTTGTCATTTAGTGGCTTATCAGCACTCCGACCGAGGCAAGTATATAAAAAACGTGGGACTTTATGCTTACGTTATTTGATGATAGCACAATCACCGCTCAACTTGAAACATCCAGATCAAATGCCTTTACTAGCCGGATTGACTGTTAGTCCGCAACTCATTGAACAACAAAATTTTCGCCGCCCTTTACGCCCATTCAATAACATTGCTAGATTGGCAACGCTACAGAAAGATAAGCTGCTATTGGATCCAAGTCTTGTTGGTCGTCGTCAATCCTTATCAGCATCGCCTATTGTTAAAACTGAAGATGAGGATCCCAATCTATCATTCCCATCATCTAGAGCCATTTCTACCGATAGATTCAACAATGCCAGTCCTATAACAATCCACATTGATACTGACTTGTATTCATTGCCTACTGATACTAGATGGTATCTTACCAATTTAAACGCAAACAAGTCACAAACCACAGGGTGCTGCGCCAATGATTCAGACAACTTTATATTAACACCACTTGATTCACCTATCTTCAATAATGATGATGCTAATGATAACAATGACAATATGAATCATGGATCTATCTTTATTTGAAGATATACAACAACATAAACCATATCAACTGGAGCCACCACCGCCACCACCTTCATCTCCCTTGTATACATTACCTTATACGACATCATCTACGACGAATTCATTAGCATCTTGTCCTCTTTACCATTCTTCTATACCACCACCAGCATCATCGCGTATCGTATCTTGTGGACCACCGCCATTTCCATCGCAGTATTCATTATTGCCTACATCTACAGCCGCATTGACAACACTATCGTCAATTCACTCACAAGAAATGAACATGGCCATTATGTATTGGCTACAACAAAGAGCCGAGCATAACAATGGCTATATATCCACCGCCCATTATTAATTCCACAAGAATCTTCATTAACGCATATACCGCCATCGGCGATATCTCCCATATCAACTGCTTCTACACAACACAACAGTATAGGCGCACCCTCTAATGAAACACGCCACACTTCGCTTTCTATGTCTGATGATACTGTTTTTAAAGAAGAGCTTTTCTGCAATTATATGTCCAATGCTTTTCCCCATCAATAGGCTACACACTTTACATATGCTTGTTGACATTATTGCTTTGCAGCCATAAATCTGCGTTTATTTCTTTCAATTCTTTCTACGCTTCTTTCTTACTTTCTTACTCTATCGCAATTATGCAACAAATAAATACAATTAAACCACAATGTCATAATAGCTACACGAGGCACATTGAACAACTAGACTTGTTTTACAAACTATATCCAAGGTAAATGCCAATCGCTTGGAGCAGTTTAAGCTGTATTAAGTATTAATTATCTGTAATATTTAAACAAATAAAATGGGACTTACGCATGTTCATTTGTGGTACTGCTAATACGGTCAATAAATAAGTGAGTGGTTTTAGACTGGCGCCAACGTCCAGATTCATACCACAACTGCAAAGTATGTTATGATCTTGACAGTTCAATAATTCCGCACAACACAACGGACATATAACAGCCGGTTGTTTTTCTAGATTTAAATAAATTAATAAGCATTTATTATACTAATTGTCTTTATTGCTTACCATAATTACTATTTTCGTCATCGTCATCAGAGGGTAGAAAAGCCACTTCATGCGACATCATATTAGAACAGGTATTTGATGGTTGACATTCTGTCTGTGCAACCGATACTTTAATCTTCATTTGCAATTCATTGCTATGAACAGTCTGTCTTTGCCGTTTATATACTGTCTGATCAATGAAAGGATCAACGTCCAATTCTAGAGTGTGTTTGCGTTGCCGGTTCACTATAGACGACTTTATTTGCCGCTGCTCTTCTACTTTTCTTCTACGCTGATTACAGGAAGCAGCATGACAGCGTTCCAAAAATGTAGCTCGCCAACACTGTTTTCTACGATGCATACTCCTTTAACACTGGAATAACAACAACGAACCAGAATGCATAAGTATTTTTATAAACGAAATGAGTAATAAAGAATAGCTAGCTAGCTAACAAATCACGTGGTTTATTATATTCAAAATTAGCAAGCGGCAATTTGATTTGTTTTTTCTTTTTTTTCGTTTCTTTTTCCTAGTGGCTTATTGTAAAAGTGGCTGTGGTGATAGTAGTAACAGTGGTAGAATACAGAACCAGATATGATTTCCTCCTTAGCATGGATTCGCAAGGGTGTAGCACGGGAAGTGCCAGACAAGTACGAGTTGACGGAAGAGGAATTCCAACGTGTAAGCCAATTAGCTGGGGATCGTCTGCGTATGCCCGACCTAGATGGCAATGAAGCAGCCATGGCCATGGCAGAAGATACGGAAATGGACGTGGAAACGGAAGCTAAGCAGAAACCAACTAAAACAAAGCAGCCAAATGGTACATCAATTGCAGTTACTGATCCAGAACTGGCTGAATATGATTTGGATAATTACGATGATCCAGCATCAGATGATGACGAGGATGCGATAGATAATGATGGTGATGAGAATGGCAAGTTTTATTGGGAAATAGCTATAAACGTATTCTAATATTTAATTGAATAATAGGCGTGTCGATTTTTGGCAATATCCAAGGATTAAGTTATCATACAACTAATGATGAAGATCCATACATCGTAATGAATGAGGTAGGAATTAAAATGATAAAGAGTGTATTTATTCAACAAAAATTAGAATGAAAATGATTCCGATGACGAAGATGTACGTATTCGTGCCACTGACAATATGCTTGTGGCAGCCAGAACCGAAGACGATGTCAGTCATTTGGAAGTATATGTATTCGAAGAGCAAGAAGATAATTTGTATGTGCATCATGACGTAATGTTACCTTCATTCCCACTTTGCGTTGAATGGCTGGATTTCCGAGCTGGTCGACGTGCCGGAGAAGGCGGTCATGGTAAATGGATAGCATGTAGCAATCATGGGATAGAACACTAATATGGCACTTGTTATAGGCAATTATGTTGCTGTTGGTACCTTTGAACCAGAAATTGAAATCTGGGACTTGGATACAGTAGACTCTATGTATCCAGACGCTATTCTAGGAGGTAGTGACTCTACTAAAAAGGATAAGAAGAAGAAGAAGGCCAAGGTAAATAGCTATGCAACGATTGTTACAAAATAAATTAACATATACGTATAATTTAGAAATCAAAGGAACATCATACTGATGCTATTATGGCATTGTCGTGGAACAAGCTTCATCGGTAATTTAGATTATTAATCAATTGTTATTTAGCCTAATTATTTCGTATAGAAATATCCTGGCTAGTGCTTCTGCTGATACAACTGTGAAGCTATGGGATTTGAATACATTGAAATGCGCACATTCTTTGGAGCACCACAAAGATAAAGTAAGCAAAGTAGTCAGCACATTATAGATAAATTATAGTTAATACTATTTATAATAGGTTCAAGCAGTAACATGGCATCCTGTAGAAAGTACTGTGTTGGCCACCGGTGGCTACGATCGTCAAGTAATGGCATTTGATTCACGCGCGCCTGATAATGTCACCCGCTGGTCGGTTGCTGCCGATGTTGAGGCAGTTGCTTGGGACCTTCATTCTCCACAGCAGCTTTATGTACGTATAATCTGTCTATTTATTATACGTAAATAGCTAATAATTAACTGAAAACAGGTCAGCACCGAAAATGGTAACGTATTGTGCTTTGATGTACGCAATGGCAATGATAGCGCACCGGTGTTTACTCTACAAGCACACGATGATGCTTGCTCAAGTGTGGATGTGCATCCTGCCATTGCTGGCTGTTTGGTAACTGGGTCAGTCGATAAAACTGTTAAAGTTTGGGATGTACGTGGCGGAAAACCAACAATGGTAGCGAGCCGTGAAGTAGGTGTAGGCAAAGTATTCAACGCCCGTTTCTGTCCCGATTCGCTGCTTAATCTGGCAGTCTGTGGTACTACTGGTGGCTTACGTATATGGGATGTATCTACAAACCGAGCAGTACGTCGCACATTTGCTGATCGTGCTACATTCCCCAAGGAAGAGGATATTAGAGATGTAAGTTTTTATTAGCAACGAGTAATACAGCTATTTATATTTACAACACGCTGACTATTGACTGCAATGCTATACAGAAACCTATTTTATGCGTTGCCGATGGTGGCGGTATGGATCCTGATAGCGACGATTCGGACGATGACGAAAATGATCCAGACGTTGATCCAATGGCCGGCATGGATAGCAACGACGATGGAGAGGATGAGACTGCTTAAATAATTATACAATCTATTTAATATAGTATTTTTTGCAAAATCAAAATTAATTTAGTGATTGAAATATAAATGTTGAAAGAATTAGTGGAACTCATATTTTATCCATATCAGTTAGTTAATTGTTGTTATATTGCATAACATTGACGACTAAACTACGCCACAGTTAGTATTATCGATAATTCTATTGCTAATGTTTACATTTTGGTTTAACATTCATATAATCTTAATAATATTATTTAGTATGATAATTCATGTTGGCAAATATTAACATGACACATATTATGTTGTAGGCTTAACATAACTACAAAAGCTTATATTATATTATTAAAGAGATAATATATAGTAATATTGTGATACAGAACGACATTATCATGCTAGATAGAGTAGATAACTCAAGTATGGTAATTTAATTGTAAAAGGGCCGTTATTCCAAAGGGTTGATGGCCTTTGAAGGTTGCACAATACATATAAATTCAAAATATACGTCATGCATATGATCATTATAGATACGCGTTATGATTGCTATCTTTAATAAAATATTACTGACATGAATAGCCCTTAGCGATTTAGCAACTATTTCTTTTCTTTATTTTATTTACACTTATGCATAATGGATTATATCCCTATACTTGTTATTGGCCGTGTTGCCGTATATGCCGACAACGACTCACTTGTTCTACTTTCATGCTGCAGTAAATGGCTGCGGTATTGTGTCAGTCAACAGAATAATCTCTGGCATCAGCGATATAAGCAGTATTACAATCTTGCTGACGACAATGAGATGAAATGGCTGGCCTGGTATGTAAAGACAGTACATGTATCAAAATTGTTGGCAGCACAGACCAAAAAAACAATCAACAACATCGAATGGTTTTATGCATTCTGCTATCGACGTGCTACTGATGCAAATTGGCTTAAAGACACGCCATATCCAATCAAGGATGTAGTGTTAGAAGAACCAGCTAACATCCGTTCTATTGTATTGCAACGGATTGCTTATCGCCATACTAACCTGCGGAAATGTTTTATTGTTGAGCAATGTCAGCCAACAGGAGAAGCACCAAGTAAACGATTTTGGCGCTTGCGTAAACTATTTCGGAATGATGAAAACTATATGTTTCAAGTAAAGCAATGTCTGATATCAGACAGATTTGTGGTGGTTATAGTGAGCAAAGCAGTATGAGTTTTTACTGAAAAAATGTCCATATTTCATTTGGCCGGTGCATCTAGTCTCAATTATGCGACCGCGTCAATTCTCCTGTTTATGTGATAATGCAAGCGTCGTGGCCGTGGATGTAGTTATCATTTAGAACAGACCGAAGATAGATAATCTAATGTAAAAACCACTCGCGTTTTTGATCTTGCTAACGGTCAAATGTGCATGGGCGTTATTACAACCTATCATGGCGGATCTTTTTATTAAAAGTTACTGAAGAAACAGCAACCGTATTTAGTAGAACATTACATCACACAGATACACTACACATTCAAATGGAACGTATGGGAGTTTTCAAATCGCCATCTAGGATATGGTCCACGCTGTCTAATGCAAGGAGAAATCTGCTTTAAGAAATTCAAAAACTATCGAATTTTTGTTAGAAAATTCGATGATGATCGAGTTTTGATTGCAAATAACCCACAGCTAGCTGTTAATATGACGAACAAAAATAGTGCAGATGAAATAAGCATGGCCATGATTTCAACAGAATGCGGCCACTCGAATACTTGCATTAAAAACGTAAAGCCCATTTGGACACGTAGCGAAGATATTTACGGTACAGTGCCGCTGTTTGGTTCTGATTGCATTCTTGTTATAGCTAAGAAAAATGGACGGTTCACAGCATAATCGATGGTGCTATACTGCACACATCAATGAAGAAACTTTAAATCTAGTGCTTGAACCTTATTCCGTCGTAAATACAGACATATATACTGGTATTTTTTCATTATACATTGGAAGATTTGTTATTTGTGAATCTAAAAACAGCAGCACATTTACAGCGATAGATTTGATTAATTCAAATCGTACTAGAACTTTGGGCAAAACAAACTCAAAATTTTATACAAAGAAGTACTTGGGCGTCGTAGTATTATTGCAAGATTTGACCACCTAATCACTTATTCTTTAATACTAAATGATACATTTAACAGAAGAAACGCAATGGTGATCGTAGATAACGGAGAATATAGAATAATAGATATGTCGTTTTAACTGCCGCTCATTTATTTTACTTTTTTATTACTTATTAAACGGTCCGTTTACAATTATTTAATATTGATGTATTGCAATTATTAGTGTTATAAAATATGATAGTGGTCAAGTAATTGCCACCATTACATATTGACACACTATAACATACTATAGTGTTAATATTGCTTGATAAATAAAATGTATACTTATAGTAATTACAAAAATAAATAAATAAGTAGCATATGCTTGTATATAATTATCCAGATTTGATATAATGCATTATCTGTGTAAGCATACTGCTTTAATTTTGTCAGTAAATGAATCTGCACTCATTAAAGTAATAAGTAATAATTATATAATTTATTTATTCAAAATAACTAATTCTAATGACTTTACTGAAATTTATATTGATTATATTTAACAAATTATCATGTATGTATTTATACTGGGCATACACAATTCGTGTATCTGAATATAGCAATATTTTATAGCTTTTACAACCGGTGACCAGTCAAACTTTCGGTTCAGTGTACTACACTATAATTATTTTTCTAGCAAATTGGTACAATCATAGCCGTAATGTTTGATTATCAAATTTAGTAATTTAATTAATTGATTATTAATTAGCAATTTGTTATAAATAAACTGTTAATAGATAATAAAATAAGTCAATAGAAATTAAAATGACAAATCTATTATTTTATATTCTTTGTCATCTTCCATCAACATCGCGTTTCTTGTGCTAACAGTGTCACTTAATAAAAAAGGATATTTAATTAAGTCGTTAAATTTTGCAATAATACCGCGGTATCCATATGATTTTTTGTGCAAATACTTTGAATTTGTTATACCCAAATTTGTAATACGGTTTGAATGAAATAAATCTACTGCTGTAAATGTACCGTCGCGTATAGAATTATAAAGAACGAATCTTCCAACATATAATGAAAGACGCCTAGTATATACGTTTATATTAAATAAACGAGGGGTTTCAAGCACTGAACCTAAAGTTTCTATATTGATGTGTGCTAGTGTAGCACCATCGATTATGCTGTGAACCGTCCATCTTTTCTTAGCTATAACAAGAATGCAATCAGAACCAAACAGCGGCACTGTACCGTAAATATCTTCGCTACGTGTCCAAATGGGCTTTACGTTTTTAATGCAAATATTCGAGTAGCCGCATTCTGTTAAAATCATGGCCATGCTTATTTCATCTGCACTATTTTTGCCCAACATATTAGCAGCTAGCGGCGAGGTATTTTCAATTAAAACTCGATTATCATCTAATTTTTAATGATAATACTAAAATCGTTAAATTTCTTAAAGCAGATTTCTCCTTGCATTAGACAGCGTGGACCATATCCTAGATGGCGATTTGAAAATTCCCATACATTCCATTTCACTGTAATAATGATATCTGAGTGATACAATGATCTGCTAAAGACGGTTGCTGTTTCTTCAGTAGCTCTTAATAAAAACGATCCGCCATGATAGGTTGTAATAATGCCCATGCACATTTGGCCGTTAGCAAGATCAAAAACGCGAGTGGTTGTTAGTACATTAGATTTATCTGTCTTTTTGAATACTGGTTCTAAATAATTAACCATTATCCAACGGCCACAAATGCTTGCATTATCACATAAACAAGAGAATTGACGCGGTCGCATAATTGAGACTAGATGCACCGGCCAAATAGAAACAATGCATGGCTTTATGTTATTAAAATCTGCACTATTTGCTTGCTCACTGATAACCACCACAAATCTGTCTGATATCAGACATTGCTTTACTTGAAACATATAGTTTTCATCATTCCGAAATAGTTTACGCAAGCGCCAAAATCGTTTACTTGGTGCTTCTCCTGTTGGCTGACATTGCTCAACAATAAAACATTTCCGCAGGTTAGTATGGCGATAAGCAATCCGTTGCAATACAATAGAACGGATGTTAGCTGGTTCTTCTAACACTACATCCTTGATTGGATATGGCGTGTCTTTAAGCCAATTTGCATCAGTAGCACGTCGATAGCAGAATGCATAAAACCATTCGATGTTGTTGATTGTTTTTTTGGTCTGTGCTGCCAACAATTTTGATACATGTACTGTCTTTACATACCAGGCCAGCCATTTCATCTCATTGTCGTCAGCAAGATTGTAATACTGCTTATATCGCTGATGCCAGAGATTATTCTGTTGACTGACACAATACCGCAGCCATTTACTGCAGCATGAAAGTAGAACAAGTGAGTCGTTGTCGGCATATACGGCAACACGGCCAATAACAAGTATAGGGATATAATCCATTATGCATAAGTGTAAATAAAATAAAGAAAAGAAATAGTTGCTAAATCGCTAAGGGCTATTCATGTCAGTAATATTTTATTAAAGATAGCAATCATAACGCGTATCTATAATGATCATATGCATGACGTATATTTTGAATTTATATGTATTGTGCAACCTTCAAAGGCCATCAACCCTTTGGAATAACGGCCCTTTTACAATTAAATTACCATATTCGTGATATCTAGTGAATTTGCTAAAATAGATACTTTTAATTTTATTTATTTTGTAAATAAAATAATTATAATAAAATTTTCTTTTTGAAAATCATAAATAAAAATACCATTTTAATAAAAAATTATTAATAATATCAAATGACTTTAATTTTTAATAATAGCCCAAATTAACATATTTATAACAAAAGTTGTAATTGTATAAATCCTAATAATGTTGAAACAGTAGTTGATGTTGAGATAACTGTTTTATTAAATAAATACAAACTACTAATGAAACAGCTATAAAAAAACGTGTTATTAAAGAGTATTTAATCTGCGATGAACGCCATTGCAAGAAACAAAGTGTGGTGTAAACAAAAAAGGATTTAATTAATAAATATTTATTAATTTTTAAAAGTTAAAAAGGTTTGTGTTTGAAAATCTTATTATCTATTCTATTTATCACAGCAATATTGTTCTGTATTTGCTTATGTCGTTAAAAAATAATGATAATAACATTTAAATATTGCTTTACATATTTAGCTAAATTATGTGTTTTTTGGCTTACACAATGCATAACAACTAGTACTACAGCTCAAACATTTGTTTCTTAAACGAATCAGTTACTGTTATTATCAAATTAATAACCGATTTACTTTTACATCAGGTTCCATTTCAAACAATTTCCGAGTGATATGTGTTTTATTCATGCACGTCAAAACTAAGTATTAAACATATGTATTAAGTATACGTATTGCTATAAATACTATATAATAATTACACTATAATACTATCTTTTTACAAATACTATTTTCATCATGCGTCTTCACGATGGTTTTAAGCTAAATACTGGTGCTTTAATACCAGCTATCGGCCTGGGTACCTGGCAATCCGAGCCAGGTAAGGTAGAAGCCGCTGTTACTCATGCAATCAATACAGGTTATCGCCACATCGATGCGGCCGCCATCTACAACCAAGAGGCTGAAGTTGGAAAAGCATTGAAAAACACCAAAGTGCCACGAAACGAGTTGCACATTACATCCAAACTATGGAACACCAATCATGCTCCCAAAGATGTCGCCAATGCCTTAGACAAAACGTTAAGCGATCTTGGTCTTGAGTATCTTGATTTGTACCTTATGCATTGGCCAATCGCATTTAAAAGAAATGTAAACATTTCTGAAGGAAAAATCACCACTGATAGTATCGATAATATTGATTTCAACGATACTTGGAATGCAATGGAGGTATGTAACTGCTGCATTATTTGTACACGTATGCTTATACCTACATATTAGGATTTATTGGAATCAGGCAAGGTCAAGGCTATTGGTGTTGCCAACTTTAACATTACCAATTTGAAGCGCTTGGTTTATAGTGCACGCGTGGTGCCAGCCGTTAATCAAGTCGAACTGCACCCGTATTTACCACAAGACGAGTTGGTCGAATTTTGCCACAGCAAAGGTATACATGTGACGGCGTACAGTCCACTTGGATCCACCGGTGCACCATTGCAATCAGAGCCAATTATTACGTCTGTTGCAGAGAAACACAAGTGCACCCCAATACAAGTGCTTATTAATTGGGCTGTAACACGTGGCACATCGGTAATACCCAAGTCTGTGAATCCAGGCCGTATTGAATCGAATTTTGTCGAAGTACCATTAGACGACGATGACGTAAAGCAAATAGCTGGAATTAAACGACGCGAGCGTTATTGTGAATTTCCACCATGGACAGATGGTATTTTTGATTAAACGTTCAAATTCAAGCAATAAATAAATATTTTTAGCAGCTTGCTATACCGTTGTCGTGAATAAGACAACCAGCTAATTCATAAAATAGAGTGAAGACCAATACTTTATTATAGAATGGAAAAATCATGCATGTATTTATAGCGAACGTGTACTACATATATATCTGAATATATATATATATATGTCGAGCAATCTAAAAGATAGCTTCTATCTCTCTATTTAGATCACGACGATATTATCATTGCTATATTTTATCTCTGTTAATAGCTATTACTACTTATTTTATATTATATACGCTATATTATCTAATTTGATTTTTATTTCTAGTTAGTCAACATTATTTGAGTTACTATCAATAAATATTGATTAACTGCAGTAGTTAGTAGTTTAATTATTTTACAACAGCAATATTTGGAATGTGCAGGCGCATGACTTTTATAAGAGCCGCCGTGCTGTTCACACAATGTAGCAATGTTTTACAGCGATGTATTAATAATGATGTAATCAAGAAGCTACTAAACAAGCAACAGTGTTGTATATTCAATCAAAGTTGGCGCTTTTATGATAGCCAAAACATCAGTAAGCTGAGTAGACAATTTAAAAAAGGAATAGCCATATATTTTAATATTTTGAAACTGTTTTGTTATAGCTGCTCTAATTATTATTGTAAATATGCAAATCTATCAGGAATCTAATATATATTGCCTTAAAGCAAGACCGTAAAATCATGATTTTAAAACTGTGGTGAATTCTAAACATACTTCCATTAGTCTACAAATATAACAATTACAAATTGTTTTGATTTCAAAACAGACTTTTTGGTTGTATATACACTGACAAGAAAGCAATATGTATAAATTGCGATGCGACACAGCGTAATGCATTTATAACATTTTCATTTATATATTTAAATAAGGTAAAGAAAGTATAAAAATGTATTTAAAGCTATATAATGCAAGTAAATAAGTCACTCCTTTTGTTCTATGCTTACAGGTTATCATTAACAGCTAGATTTCCTAGTATGCCTATATTTTTATTAAAGCTATTTATTATAATTTTACAGCATAATGATGTGGGTCAGGCCAATGATTAGCTGATACTGGCTATTATTTTAAATAGAATATACTATTATAAATATTGGCTTGTGATGCAACGAATATAATTATTGTATATTACTTATTATAAAGAGGCTATGGAGAGCTTTTATGATTATTTAAACAAAAAGAAAGCATGCGATATTGACAATAGACTTGTTGGTAATTGTAACAGCTTATTGGGTTTAGTTATATTAACCATGCTTTTCCAATCTTCTTTAAATAATAATCATAATGGGCCATATGTAATGTTCCCACATTCTGACTTCGACGACCTTGGGTGGAAGTATAATATGTGTATGTTTTATAGCCATCTTAACTAAATATAAATTTAATTGTTGTTACATGCTATTCAACTATATCACATGATTTTACGGTTACACTGTGTGAGTCATATATAAATGGGAGGCCCCTTTTCTAGTTGATTGTCACATCTTCCCCCCACTGTTGCGACTCTTCTCGCTTTGACTCGTTTTCTCTTTTCTAACACACACACACACTTATTTTCTCGGATCACAAGACCGTTATTGTTAGTATTCTATCATCATGGCGCGTACCAAACAGACCGCACGTAAATCAACTGGTGGTAAAGCGCCACGTAAGCAGCTGGCTGTCAAAGCCGCGCGTAAATCCGCACCAACCACTGGTGGCGTGAAGAAGCCTCATCGTTATCGTCCAGGTACGGTAGCACTTCGTGAAATCCGTCGTTACCAAAAGTCCACCGAGCTACTTATCCGCAAGCTGCCTTTCCAGCGCCTTGTTCGTGAAATTGCTCAAGACTTCAAGACTGACTTGCGCTTCCAATCGTCAGCAATTGGTGCACTTCAAGAAGCTGCCGAAGCTTACCTTGTCTCCCTATTCGAAGACACCAACTTGGCTGCTATCCACGCCAAGCGTGTCACCATTCAGCCAAAGGATATTCAACTGGCACGTCGCCTTCGTGGTGAACGCACCTAAGCAGTGACAATAACAACAACAACAACAACAACCTGCCAATGCACTATGTTGTTTATAGGTGCAGCATTTAGAGCTATTTGCCTTTAACTTCGTTACTAAGCACTTTTGTGCTGCGCTTTTACATTGCTTTTTTCCTTATCGGCTGCTTTTTTCGCGAATTAAACATATACTGCAATCAAAAGTTTTTGTATCAATGAATAGTGTGTACAGTGTTTATTAAATGTTTGTAGTAGATGGCGACAAATGCCATGGCTATACAGTGTTTGTACGGCTAAGCATGCTTTATTGAAATCAATTATATGGTTGTAGACCAATAGCTGTACAATGAGTACGTTATAGCTGTTTTTTTCTTTTTACTTGTAACTTACTGTAGCTCATGACAAGTCATTACAACAACATACTTTTAGTTGTATTATGTGGATTGCCAGGAGCAGGCAAATCGACGCTAATAAAGCAGCTAGATCAATACTTGACACAGTATTATGACAATTGTCCATTAAACAATGCTATTTGGACAAAGTGCCAAACACATGTTTGGTCTATAGATAAACTACTGCCACAATGGCATATGCCAACTACTGCACCATCACAAGTAGAAAGCACGTTTAAACAAGATCGTCATATGATTCAAACACAAGTAGAAGCTTGTCTACAACAGCTTACATCAATGGCAGTTACTAACCAGCCATTGAGTCATATTTTATTCGTTGACGATAATATGTATTACACGAGCATGCGTCATACCTACTATCAACTGGCACAAAAGTGTAAGCAAAGCTGAATAGAATGCCGCATAGCATAGCATTAACCGGTAGCATAGATAAAGTTACGTTTCTTCAATTATGGCTAGAGTGTGATTTAGTAACTGCACTCAAACGAAATTCACAGCGAACCAGCCTGAAACAATGTGTACCTGATGATATTATCCGTAGAATGGCTAAACGCTTTGAACCTCCTCAATCGCCACTGCATTTTCAATCAAATAGCACCGACAACGACATGAATACAACTCATACTATACTCCTGGATCACAGCATACAAGCATGGGAATATAATACCGTGACTTGGCTATCAGCAAATAAAAATGTTCATGATGCTCATCAGTACGTCATGAATGGTTTCTAGATAGATAAAGCTAATTTTTTTTACTGCTTAGAGTCACCCGATGGATTGGCGAATCTTTTTGGCCGGCCTGGCAATGGGCGGCTTGTCGACAACAAATATACCAACAACAAAACGAACTTACTAAACAGCAAACGGTAATATTTACTCAATTATTACTTATTTATTTATTTATAATCAAAACACTATCATAGATACAGGAACAACAACGTATTACGCAGGACTACTTACATCAATTGAATATTGCATTAAATCGACAGATCGGTCGATATATGCAACATCTACCGCTAAGTATTATTCCACTTGATATCAAAATATGGTCGCGTCATTTAAGATCGCTTAAACAAAAGCATTTTTTTACAATCAAACAACTTTCTATTGAACAACGACCATCAATCGACGAAGCTAAACAACAATTTGTCCAAGCAGTTCATACTTTACCGATGGCCTGATACTCGTTCTAGAATCACATGAGGCCCAGTCACACCACGTATTGACCGTCACACGCCCATTCACTCTTCTTCATACACACACACACACACACACACACATTCATATGCCCACACTTATCAATTTTCCTCTCTGTCTACACTTTTATATATATATTATATGCATAGGCATATACTCATCTCTACTTCTCCTTTCCATCAACTATTGCAGCATTATTAAATCATTTTATTGTTTGATCATTAGCCAGCCTGTTCGGTGGCTTTCCTAACTACACTTTGATACAAAAAACAATATGGCTGTCGCGTTTGCGGCTGGCTTTTTGGCTGGGATTGCTTTCGTGATTATTTGTCTATTAAGCATTATAGGCTTTGTAGTATACGCTGTATTTACGCGACTGCCCGATCATCGTGGATTTACAAAGAAGAAACGTCGTGGTACCCGTGGCAGGAATAATAGACAAGCTGATCCATTAGGCTTGGGTATTACAGAGCATAGTAACAATAATGACGGCGAAGAAGAAATCGACGACGAAGATAATGAGCACTATTATCGAGTAGGCTGGATGCGAGTAGCACGCACACCCAATCCACGAGGACTTACTGTTGACTTTTCTGACTGGGGCGCACTTGTTAGACAAAGCTTAAAAATGCGTAAAAATACTGCAGCACGTCCAACTATTTCACAATACACCAACACCTGGTCAATGGGCGACGATCCGGCCAAGACGGTAACGGAAGGTATGCCAATCGATGGAGATGCGAATATACCGGCATCGGCTGTCAACCAAGGTAATAGCGTGGGCAGTAATAAGTTGTCGACACGAGCTTCGTCTATTGTGTCATCAGCCAATGGATACGCCACATCGCTATATCGTCGGCTACGCGGTAGAAGGAATTCCAGTAGTAATAGCACTTCAGCACTTTATCAATCAGGTTCATTTATGCAAAAACAAATGGAACGGGAAGAGTCGCAGCAACAACAACAACAACATCCAGAAATTGATACATTCTTTGCTGTTCTTAAGTATGATACACTTTTTCTATATGATACAGATGAACAGTTAGATTGTCGTGGTGTTATTCTAACCTCATTACACGATGTAAGCATTTATCCTCAAGAATTACCTGAAAATGAAATATTTCTTAAAGATACACCTATTCGTCTAACACGACGACATACTGAACACGACGACGTTATGGAAGAAGGTTCCCGCGACTACTATCTATTTATTAATGCGCCGGTAGAGAAGGAAGATTGGTACTTTGCTCTATTAAAGTCGTCACGTCATGGCGGTCTTGACGATATGGATAATTCGCACGGTGAACCTAAACATCAACCGCTCCATCCACTTTACAGAATAACAACAGCAATGATACTACCAATTTCCAGACCAGTAGCGCTAACAGTACCAATAGTATCGACAGTAATTCCGATGACATAACAGCAGATGTACCAAGTCAATCTTGTGAAAATCCACTAACTGCTTTACACTTTGACGTTGAAGCAATGCGTCGAGTTATTGGTCAGGTGTACTCGGATGCCGATTCAGAACAGTCGGTGCCATGGCTAAATGCACTTATTGGTCGACTATTTCTAAGTGTTTATAAAACATCTGAGCTGCGACAGCATTTCATTAATAAGATTATTAAAAAGACAAAACGACTACGTAAGCCGGATTTTATTGATGATATTCGAGTCAGGGACTTGGACGTGGGCGAACAAACGCCGCATATATGGGACCCGCGTCTACTTGAATTATCACCCGATGGCACATTACGAATTGCTCTACGAATTCGTTATGAAGGTGGATTTAAGGTTGAGATTGAAACAGGCGCCGTTTTAAGTGTATCGTCACATTTACGCTCTATCCATGTACCAGTAGTATTATCAGCACAAGTTAAACACTTTGAAGGACGCATGCTTGTCAAAATCAAACCGCCACCATCAAATCGAATATGGGTCGGCTTTTTTGATATGCCAGATATGGATATATCTATGGAACCAGTCGTTAGTACAAAATCGCTCAAGTATCCAATGATTACTCAAGCTATTTTAAATCGAGTGCGCGATATGATGCGCGAAACAATTGTATTACCCAACATGGACGATATGCCATTTTTTGAAACATACGGTACTGGTGGACTATTTGGTAGTAAAATCAGACATCCACCGACGATGGAAAAGCAAGAAGAAGAAGAAGAAAAAGAAAAAGCATCTTTAATAGCAGCGTCGCTATCTGAACAACCTGCTGATCAACCTGAAGCAATGGCAAATGAACAACTTGCAGAAACAATACAGGAAGCAACATCAATGCCAGCTGCAATAAATACTAGCAGTAGTACTTGTAGCCATGAAAGCCAAGAGACGAGATCATTAAAAACTCCAGAAGATACTAAAGGACCGATAGCTGGTAGTATTAAAGCGCCACAGCCAACAGATTTAGCAGCCACGGCTACAGCACTTCGTTCTACAGAAACACAATTACCAGATCTAGTCACTAACAATTCTGATACTACTACATCATTATCTTCATCAGTACCTGAAGATGGATGCGATCAACCTGCTCAGCCAACTCGGTTGACTGCATCGCCTTCTTTGTTTTTATCAGCTAGACGACCAGATGGTGGACTGGCCGGACTATCCCGTTTAATGCAACAAGCTTCTAACTCATCAACATCGTCAACATCGCCATTAACGTCATCGGCCATGCTACGTTCTCGTTCCACCGAAGATAATTGTTTACGCACGGTTACAACTGCTTCACAACCAAAATCTAAAATTAGCGAACATTTGACATCATCGTTCCCTTCTTCTTCTTCACCAGCTTTATCGTCGGCAACAACAACGGCAACAACAATGACGACCGCTTATGCAATTACCCATCGTATTATAACTCGTTCACCAGCGGCTACTATTGCTGCCATGCCTATAACGACCACGAGTTGGAATAGTGAAGTGACACGGCCCACATCTAGTATGCCATCGGCATCAACGACACCGACGAGTAATACTCGGCAGCAAGTGTTGACATCACCATCGCCATCAACAGCGGCACAACAACAACTGCTGCCATACATGCTGCCAATAGTACCGCTACAACGACACAGAAACGTGCGCCCACTGAAAATACACGTCGACGTCGAATGTTTAATAGTTTAATAGATACCAATAGCGACTACTTTTTAGATAGTGACTCGGCCAATTCACTAAGATCCACCACCGATCTAACTGATTCATGGGGAACCGGTCCAGCTTGGGCCGCCACACATTAAGCGTAATAATCATTGAATTTTTATTTGTTCCGTTCTTCGTTTTGTTATTCATTTAATTCATTATCTTTAGTATGTTAAATCACATTATTATTCATTAACTACTCACATTTGCGATTGTATTCAATAAATACGCATTTTATTTTACATTTTATTTTACATATTTAATTAAAAATGATTCAACTAAAGGTGAAAACAATATGTGTAGACAAGTGTAACAATTCTCTTTCTCTCTCAATCGCCGACATTATATGTGTTAGAATCGCAGCTTCAGTACATGAACATTGATTAAATGATAAATATTTGGCCCTATTAAAGCCAAAAACTGAAATAATATTAATTTAATCTTTATTTATCACTTGTTTACACTTGACCATTGAATTCTGTTTTTTGCTAACCTGGACACCAACCAACTACTTTATCAATTCACATACAACAGCTGGTATTCTATCTACCATATCTTTTCCTTGTAGTTGTAAACGTGAAGTACTAGTTAATTAGTGGAATTATACATACTACAATTCATGTCACGTGTAAAACGATCATTAGCCAAAAAGCCGTCTGCCATATCAGATAGTGAGTTATGACTATATACAGATTATTTTTAATAGTATAATAAATAGATGAAGAAAATGATAAAGCGTATCAATTGGATACATTGCCATTTTATAAAGATGTCTGGCCTTTAGGAGACTTTGAATTAGAAGATTGGCTATATATGATCCGTTCAACTAGTAAATCAGCCATCAATTTGATTATGTCTATTTTGGTAAGTTTACAGTCTCTAATATATATATATATATATAATTTACTAAGATTTAATTGTATGTTATTAGAGTACATTTGGTTTAGAACAGCTCTATGTTTATGAACTAAAACCCATATTCAGTTGTATTCCTTGCGGTATTAGACAGTCGATTAAACCGAGGCCTAAAACAAAGAATGAATATATCAAAGCTATAGCCAAATATTTAAAATTGCCACAACTATGTGATGGTATTGCAAAAACAAGAACGCTTCTTCTACTTGATCACCTGCAGGTACATTTGTTAAAAAATAGGTAATTAATTGGTAATTAGCTATTATTAATTATTTATACGTTTAACTACTTTAAGTCAATTATCTTATGATTCAATTGAAAAAAAACGTTTATGGAAAAAGTTAGGCTATTCCACGCCAATTAACGACCATGAAAGGCAAATAATTTATGCAGCAGCTTATTGCTATAAAGATTCTACATACGTTGCAAGTCGTGACATTTATGATAATCGGCTAGTTTTATCATTTTCTATAGACCAACTTTACAATCCTATGGCATTTCTAAAAGAAAATGCAAATCTTTCTGCTAAAGACGATGCTGATGATAGTAGCAATGTTAATAATGCAAGTATATGGCTATACATCTATGACTATGATCAATTAGAATCTATATGTCTTGTGGATGCTTTATCAAATCAAGCGACACTTTTAGTCAATGGAAAGCGAGTTGCTGTACTAAATCAAGAACACAGTACAAAATATGATTACGGCGTCGACATTACATCTTGTTTGGATATAAATAAAATCAACAACTGGCTAGCATTATACGAGATAAGCCAGGTAGAAAAAAAGTTCCAAAAGCTCCAGTGATTGAGATAGAACTGCAAATCAGCCACTATTCACTAAACAGGGGTGTTATATGTATTCGACAACAATTTCCCGTTATTCCTTCAAAGGTAAGTGCCATTGAATAATTACATATCAGTTTTAATTTAATCAATAATTAGATTATAAAACAAACTTATCGACAAACCATTGCAAAAATTACTCAAAATACGTTAGATCATTCTGAAATCGACAATATTACCATATTACAACAAAGTTTATTAAATTTAAAACCTGCACTAATTCCAAACAATAATCAATGTATGTCATTAATTAACTATTTAATAGCCATAAGCTTAATATTAATGTATATATATATATAGCCACTAAAGACGATGAGTTAATTATGGAAGATGAAATAGTTTCACTAATATGTCCTCTTGGCTTATCCCGAATTATTCATCCAGCCAAAGGATTTGAATGTCTGCATCGTCAGTGCTTTGATCTAGAGGTAAGAGTAATTATTTAAATATTAATAAATATATAATAATAATAATAATAATGGATTATTAGACATTTATAAAGTTCCATGAACATTCTATTAATCTATGCTGCACTATCTGTAATAAGGAGTTAAATTATAAGGTAAATAGTTGCGTAATGATCATAATAATTAGTTAAATAGTTGAATAATTTAGGATCTGCAAATAGATGGGATATTTATATTGGCATTACAGCAATATCCAAACGATATTCGATGTATTGTAAAGCCCGATGGCACTACAAGTGCTATAATTGCCACATCTAATGTGGATGTAGTAGATGTATCCATTGAAGATGCTGAATACACTTGTAGCAAGTATAATAATAGCATTATTCTCGTTGATGACGATGAAGATAGTGACACTAATACCAGTAATACTAGTAACAATGTCTATTATTATTCTAAAAAACGCGTATTAGATAAACTACATGTATCAAAAGATCGTCATATTCGTTCATTTTATCATAAACGATACAGATCTACGTCATTTAGTGACACTCAGCCAAACTCCAATACTGATGTGATTATTATTGACTAATTTGGCATTGCTTTTAACTTTAGAATATGTAAAATAAATAAACAGCTAAATAAACAGTATCTAAATCTGTGACAATCAACGATATGATCATTTAATAAATACGGCTTGAATAAATACAATTCGTTTTTATTTTATTTTTTCTTTCTTATTATTACACTTGCCACTTGTTTTTTAGTCTAGTTGTTTACTGTAATCACTTAAAGGATAAACAAGCCAATTAGTATTCATAGTTTACAATGGCAGAAGCAACTACAGCTGAATTGGCCAATACTGCCAACAATCTATCTTTAACGGTTGAAACCATCCAACAACAATTAGCTTTATTATTACAAACGCCGTATAATGAAACAGCAGGCCGACTTAAAGCAGCAGACCGTGCCAAATTCCAAGTAATGCTAGCCTATACGCTGAATTCGCTCTTTTGGGGTAATTTGAATAGAATAGTTGTAGTTTGACGCTAATGTAATGATAATGAAAATGATGCTTCTAGTCTACTTAAAAATGCAAGGTGATGCAGTTGAAGCACATCCAGTCAAAAAAGAATTGGTATGGTTTATAATAATTGGATTAATATATTTGTAATTAATGTAACAATTTATCAGGACCGTATTCGAGTATATATTAATAAGATTCAAGAAATTGAGAATCCACCTCAACGTAAGCTATTATTTATTATACTTAATAATGGCTAATGATTGTGTTTCATTTATAGCTACAATGACTATTGATAAAGATGCAGCTGCTCGATTTATTAAACATCATTTACCAAAATCTGATCAACCTACTGAACGTAAGTCACTGATGAGTATTTAATAAATAATTACTAATTAATAGACTAACAATCTAAATGTAATAGAAGACGATGACGTAAATCATAGTACTCAAAGTGATCATAGCGACACAGTAGCAGATAGCCGAAAGAAATCAAAAGTGGCAGGCCAGTCTTCCAATAACGAATCTAGCAAATCTCAACGCAAACGTAAAAGCAGTAGGTTGATCCAATGAGCGACAATGCATCTATGTTAATAGTGATATGTACTATTAGAAGGGGGATCTACAAAGAATAGAAAGAAGTAAATTGAACATTCAGGAGAAGATTATTTACTAGAAATTTGAATGAATAAGAGACATCATGTGATCTAAATAAATATGAAACAAATACATTGACTACATTCTAGCAATATACGTACTCCATATCTATTATATTCATTGTTGCCTTTATTAGCTCTTTTAGCCACTTTTATTTCTACTTCTATTTCCACTATTGCTACTTCTACTACTATTCACTTGTGCTATCAACTATTCTACTATTACTACTGCAATATTATGCCTGTAAAAATATCTATTGGGCTATGGCCTTTAGCGAAATGGAAGTGTAAAATGTTACTAGCATTATTATTTACTATTGCCACGCTATGTCTATCAACGACAGTAACAACAGCAAGTAGTGTCGCTACTGTTCGTAAGGAGGCACGTCATTCACTAGGTAGATGTGCCATGTATGGTCAATGCGGTGGAAAGTCATCAAGTATATTTGCACCGCCACTTAATTGTCCAGCAGACCAATATGCCATACAGGTAAGTGAATAGTGAATAAAATACACCAACACAAATGGATTAATACAATTATATCGTCTATTAGCCTAGTAGTGCTCATCGGGCTCGTTTACTCGAAGTGTGTGGTGAATCATTTCGTAAACGTGATGCTTGCTGCGACATCAATCAGTTGGATGCACTACAGTCACAGATTAAAGTAGCGCAGAATATTGTTAATGCTTGTCCGGCTTGTTGGAACAATATGCTTAAGTTCTTCTGCGAATTTACTTGCTCACCCGATCAATCGACCTTTGTTAATGTGACAGCCACCCAAGTATCGCCTCAAACGAAGAAAAGATTGTTACTAGAACGGATATTTTCGTCGAACCTACCTTTGGTCGTGCCTTTTACGATTCGTGTAAAGATGTTAAATTTCCATCAGATAACACCTTTGTTATGGAATTGATTGGTGGTGGCGCAAAAAATTACCAAGAAATGCTTGAATTTATGGGCCAGGAACGATTTGGTGGCTCACCTTTCCAGCTTGATTTCCCGCAACGATCACCGATGCGGCCTATGCGTCCATTGAATCCACCACCTCGACGCTGTAATGATACCGATGTTGATTCACGATGCTCATGTGTTGATTGTGATTCAGTGTGTCCTGTATTGAAGGCAGTGCCTACACAAGGCTCACAGTGCTATGTGGGCCAATGGCACTGTTTAACCATTGCACTTATCACACTTTATACACTTATATTAGTCATTGTGATTGGTGGTATTGCAGCTATACGCCGCGGCTACTTTAATCGTGATACGGCTCAATTCGAACCTATCCCATATGAATCGGAGGATGCAGTCCAGTTATCAACGGATACACCTATGGCTGGTACAGCTAATGAATTGGCTATGGATGACGATATTTACGGCGATACAGCTAGTGGATGGCAATTACGTAGTCAACGCTTTTTCTATCGTCTAGGCGTCTTTTGTGCAACACATCCCTATGAAACTATTCTTATTTCACTGCTCTTTACTGGTTTCTGCTCACTTGGATGGGCTCACTTTAAAGTAGATACATCACCGGAGAAACTATGGGTTGGGCCGAAGTCAACAGTGGCAAAACAGAAAGCCTTTTTTGATGAACACTTTTCACCTTTCTACCGTACGCAACAGCTTATTATTACGTCAACCGATGAAGCAAATAATCGATCCGTTATTAATGAAGAGGCCATTCGTTTATTATTCAGAATTGAAAAGGCCATTGCTCAACTATCTGTCGTGGATCCAGCATCTGATGATAATGATGATAATAATAATACCATTCAGCGTAACATTACGCTTAATGATTTGTGTCTTAAACCAACAGAGCAAGGCTGTGTTATCCAATCGTTACCGGCTATTGGAGTAACGATGAGGCTCGATTCAAGTCAGATACTTGGAAATCACAATTCGCTAGCTGTACTCATCAGCCAGCAAGTTGCTTACCAGATTTTCAACAGCCAATTAAGCCAGATATGATTCTGGGTGGGTTTAATGCCGCCAATTATGCAGAAGCCAAGGCATTGTTTGTTACCTATGTATTACGTAACTCGATGGATGGCAATTACACACAACGGGCTATGCAATGGGAACAGGCATTTGTTAATTTTATGCAATCTCTACCAGAGAATCCACTCTTTAATACAACTAATGTACAGGTGGACTTTTCATCTGAGGTAATATAAATAGCAGATAGTTTATTAACTATATACAATACTAACTGTGTTAATAATAATATAGATTTCAGTTGAACAAGAATTGAATCAATCTAGTAATACAGATATTAGAACCGTTGTTATTAGCTATTTGGCTATGTTTTTTTATGTATCGATTGCTTTGGGGCGACTTTCTCGGGCTGGTTCATGGCGTCGATTGGCCGTTGAATCAAAGTTTCAATTAGGCATTTGTGGTATTTTCATTGTACTAGCCTCGGTATCCATCTCGGTTGGCGTCTTTTCATTTATAGGTCGACGCTGTACACTTATTATCGCCGAGGTTATTCCATTCTAGTACTGGCCGTTGGTGTTGATAATGTATTTATCCTTGTACAAGAGTTTCAACGCCAAACAGACGACTGTTTTGATGAAGACGAGAATGCATCGGTGCCCGAACGGTGTGGCCGTACACTAGCTCGTATGGGCCGGGTATTCTATTGTCAGCACTGGCCGAAACACTGGCCTTTGGCCTAGGTGGATTTGTGGATATGCCAGCAGTCAGTTCATTTGCCATGTATGCTGCTTTAGCAGTATGGGTTGATTTTATGCTACAGGTCACCGCTTTATGCCTGTATGGCTCTTGATGCCGAACGAGCTGAAGTAAGTGTATTTTGCTAATACTATTCTATAATTCTATTTAGTATTAATATTGTTTATAATACAGGATGATCGTATTGATTGCTTCCCATGTATTCGTGTCAACGATACAGATAAACCAAATGAAGAAGGCTTAATACAACGATTCTTCCGTTTAACCTACGCACCCTTCTTACTACAACGTACTGTCAAATTATCAGTTATTTTAGGCTTTATTGGACTTTTATTTGTTTGTGCTATTCAAATACCCAATTTAGCCTTGGGTCTAGGTAAGTTACATATTATTAACTAATGATCTATCTATTCATTAATGTATTATTGAATTAGATCAACGAGTGGCATTACCAAGTGACTCCTATTTAATTCCATATTTTAATAATCTGGACACCTACTTCCGTACAGGTCCTCCAGTCTATTTTGTCGTTGAAGGCGGTCAACCAACTGAACGACCTGGTCAGAAAAGTCTATGCGGCCGTTTTCCTTCTTGCAATACGTTATCACTGGCCAATACATTGGAACAGGAGAGGAAACGACCAGATGTATCGCGGATTGCTCAGCCGGCATCTATTTGGCTCGATGATTTCTTCCATTGGTTAAATCCGCTAGCAGATATGTGCTGTCGTGTTAAACGTCGTAATAAGCAAGAGTTTTGCAGTTCATGGGACGATGAAGATGAGTGCGAACCTTGCTTTAATTCACGTACGCCTGATTGGAATATTACACTACATGGCATGCCACAAGATGATGAATTTCTACGTTATCTTGACCATTGGCTTGCCTCGGTACCGGATGAACAATGTCCATTGGCTGGAGCTGCCGCCTACAAGGATGCCATCACCATTGACCATGATGCTAAAACGGTTATTGCTTCACATTTCCGCACGTTCCACACACCAGTCCGTTCACAGTCCGACTACATTGAAGCGTATCGATCAGCACAACGCATTGCCGATAACATATCACAAGACATCGGCCAACCTGTCTTTCCTTACTCGGTCTTTTATCTATTCTTTGCACAGTATATTGATATTGTACCACTAACGGTGAAGCTACTCGGCATTGCTATACTTATTATCGGTATTGTAACCTGGCTGTTACTGGCCTCATTTTCAACGGCCCTCATTGTCATGACCTGTGTTATTATGATTGTTATCGATGTCGTTGGTGTTATGTCACTATGGGGTGTCAGTTTAAACGCTGTCAGTCTCGTTAATCTAATGATTTGCATTGGCATTAGCGTTGAATTCTGTTGCCATTTAGCACGCGCTTTTCTTATCGAATCAGGTGGAAGAAATCAACGTGCACATCGAGCATTAGTTGATGTAGGCAGCTCAGTAAGTAATATCGAATATTTAATGGTAATACTAATATTTATTTAATGTTAATAATAGGTATTCTCGGGTATTACTATGACCAAATTGATTGGTATCGGTATTCTTGCCTTTTCACGTAGCAAGATATTTGTCATTTATTATTTCCGTGTTTATTTGGCCATTGTTTTACTGGGTGCTTTACACGGTCTTATTCTACTGCCGGTACTACTTAGTCTGGTAGGTGGTGGTGCCGGCCCTATTCGTTGGAATTTGGCAAGTATAGGTGCAAGCCAGGACTCATCCTCATTCTTGGTGCCATCACGTCGTCAACAGCTAATTAGACAACAGCTAAGACGTCAACGACATCAACAACCAAATACTTTACGACGACCACTACACGATTCGGATGAAGCGGAAGATGAAGATTTACTTGATCCAAATCCTGATGATCGTATTGTTGTTATGAATCGTTAATAATAACACTGATAGTAACAAGCATAATAACAATAACAATAATAAATGATAAAGTAAAGCAAATTAAATGGTCATAATGCATATGGTTATCTTTTTTACTATAATTTTGCAAATAATATGAATAAATGAATAAGAGCCTATAATTCCATATCAACTGTCTCTTCGGAGGCCGTGTTTGGCAACGATGTTACTGCTGTTGGACGTGTGTTGCCTGTCGCATTACCGGCGACTGGCAAGTGTTCAGATGCTTCTTCGAGCGCAAAAGACCGTTCACTAACATGCCATGCCGTTCCAGATGATGACGAATCCGATATAGGACGACCATCCTGGAAACGAAGCGATTTATTCTTGAATGTATGAAAGAATTTGCAATCAGGCCGTGTACAACCAATACCGAATTTACACTAATCCAACAATAGTCATATTAGTATCATTTAGTTACAATCTATCCATTAATGTTATTTAATAATTACATACCGGAATAGTAGCTACATTTTCCACTTCATCACCAGGATGTATAAAGTGACAACCTGATCGTTTACACTCGGCACCATCACGGCAAGGAATAGGCACTCTGCGTATAGGCCGTTCTGCTAATAATTCACCTATCGCCGTTGGTGCTACACCGTTACCAGCTGTTTCTCCATGCTTAAATGGACAGGCTGTATTAAGACAGTTGGGATAGAAACGGCACGGTATTTCACTAGCTAAATAGTAAACTGTAAGTAAACTGTAACAATCTACTAATTAACAACAATAACTTACTGGCTGATGATCCTGGATGAGCAAATAAGCAATTGGCATTGGTACATTGTAATCCAAACTTGCAAGGAATTGCAGTGGTATTTGCATTTAATCCATTGAATTGATGTGCCGTGGTCGCTGGATGGATGTAAAGACATTTATCGGCTGGTTCTGGACAATTAGGAAATAGTCTATGTATTCAATAAAACATTCATATTAAATACAACATATACCGTAATTCATCGATATTGCTTACGGACAAAGAGTCGATGGATGATGGAAAGGACACTCAGTACCTTTTGCACACTGAGGCCAAAAGCTGCATCGAGTTGTTTTTGTACCAGTAGATTCCTCTTTATCAAGTACCGCATGAGCACGTATTGCTTCACGCTGTTGTTCATCCAATGCAGACTTGCTCTTCTTTGGCGTTGATTTAAAGGATGTATTGGATCGTGGACCTTATTTAATATATCAGTATTATTATATATACACTATCATTACACTTACCCAAGTTAACCGTAAATTTAACATTTTTCATTGGATTAGGTGATCGATTACGCGATCGATTACGCGATCGATTACGATCACCATCCTGTCGTGATATTCTATCAATGTCTCTTGGCGATGATGTTGCTCTAGAACGACGATGTCGGTCTTCCGTATCACTACTCCTATCATTGGATGTATGATGACGTCGATCTATTCATGTTTATACTATTAATAACTATATTACAGTTAATAGTTAATTATTATTATTTACCAGGCCTATTGCTTTTACTGGACCGTTGAGCATCGCGGTTTGCATCACTTAATGCCGAATGTAATAGGCGTGATGGTTTTTGTTGTGATTTTCTCTCTCTAATACCAATATTAACAACAATTAGTTAATTAGTTAACAATATATTAATATATTATCAATTACTCTTTCATAGATTCATTTTCACCAATAACATTATTTTCAGTTAAAAAAGGTGGCACCACAACACTTGGTATTGTTGTTGGTTGAGCAGGATTTATATTGCCTTTTAAATAGGCATCGACCCATTGAAATAGCCATACAGAAAACTGCATATTATACGAGTCGCCCATAACTATAAATATTATTATTCATTAGTCCACGTACTAATATATATATATATATCAATAACGATGACTTACAGTCATAAAGCTCTTTGTTGACATCGTCGATGTTTCGTCCATTAGCAATCATAACCTATATAACCGTGGTTATTACACACGTTATTGCTATTATAATATAGACTTACGCCGATATACTGGGCCAGTACAGGATCTAGTCGCGATGACCATGAGTACAAGTATAGGGAAAAACGGTAGCTGTTCTTACCTTCTGCTGCCACGTAGCCATACTCGATCAGTTTACTATGAATTGCACTCTAGATGGCAATGCGATCTAAGTAAATTAATAAAGTACATACAAATTGGTTACCTGTAGTTCGTTAGCCGCAGCTGTTCCAGGTTCAAAATTCACTGCCATAGTGAAATCAAGTCGAATGGTTCTAAATGTGGGTGGCCTAGATGGAATCAATAAAAAGCAAAGTATTTGAGTTTCACTAGGACTGTGACACTAAAATAATCACCATTACTCAGTACAAATTTAATCAACTAACGGAGCTATTATACTTTGATCCACATTTTATTTACTGCTTTCACCGTCTTTCACTTATTGCTACATTATTGTTTTATTTAGTAATATATTATGTGATAATGTCGAATATAACAATACAAATAACATGCGTATTTAAACATCAATAAATAACATTATTCAATCCCTAGTCTTTATTTCTCTTATTTTACATCAACACCTGTTCAAGTAACCTCAATGGCATGCCGTATATTCTGGTTACAACTGTCGCCACAAGATCTCCCTGGTAAAGACACTTAGCCTATCATTATTGCATATGGTGGAGGCCATTTGTTTTATCAACGGTCGGCAAATAATCTGTGTCTATCAAGTTAATACCAAAAATGCTCAAGAGAATAGTGAACATCAGAAACGCTAGTCGCCCTACTTTCTTTGTCACCATAGACGAGTATCTTACATGCAAGATATGCCCAAACTGCAATAACATAATATTAGAAAATAGAAAAGACCATTTAGATGCAATACCAACAAATGCGGAATGTCATGGAATTGCGACCAATGGTTTCTATTAATATTCAATCAATCTTTCTACACATGGTCAACAACAACACAATAATCGGCCTCAACTTTCAAAGAAATCAAACAGTATGTTACATTATTTATTTAAATGTTTAATATTATTACTAAACAATGTTCTGTTACATTTAATTCTATTTTATGGAAATAATAATGTATTATATTATACTAATATTTATTATGAATGATAATTTAAACACAATTTAATCGAATCAAACTATTACAATAGATTGCGTAAAATGATTTACTGCTTTGGGGGGAGGGGTTTAAAGTAATTATCAACATAAGATTCGCATGTTTTATATTTGATATCAGTCTCGTTTCATTGTTAAAGACCACTGAGGTCGAACTAATGAATGAATAAACGCAGAGTCCCTCGTGCATCATGTACATAGCTATGTTACCTTAATTCGTGTGCGCAAGTGTACTCGCAAAAGGCATAGGCGAAGCCATGTGGATCTAGTATTGCCTGATAGGAAGAAAGTGGGTAAAAAGCAATCATGTGACACTATATCCATTGTTTGTAGAAATCATAATGTATAGCCACAGTATTTTATTTATATTAAAGTTATTATACAGATTTAAAAAAAAGGCTTTTGATGTCATAGTTTACAGTTGCATCTTAGTTATCAACAAATAAATAAACTTAAAAGAATTTAGAGTTGAACATGCAATTTACATTGGATTGATTTATCACCCACGATTATACTAAAGCATAACAGTGCTAATATTTCTACATAATCACGAGGTTATGCTTTTATAATAATACTCATATATAATGTATTTGATCCCTTAATGATAATACTAATACTAATATATATATGTATCACGTTTTTTAGACATAGTAAATTAATTGGCAATAGCAACATGACTTATTTAAAACAAAAATATAAATAAGCAAAAGAATAAGAATGCAAAAATAAGAAATAATTATATACACACTTTATTTCAGAATATTTGGCACTCAGTCGCTTTTTGCTCAAATGGAAGGTGTTATCAAGGAGCAATATATATATTGCGGATATTTAAATATACCTTAACAAGCAAGGGTGGCATGGCCTGTTTTTAAATGGCAATATAAAGCATTGAAGAATAAAAGCAAAAAAGACATAAATATGCCGTCTGTTGAGCATTTTTGTTCAATATTTTCCACGATAAGTACATTACGTTTTGCACTTACTTTTCTACACGTATTCTTAAAGTAACTAATTATAAACATGATGCCAATTTTGAAATGAAATCAAGTTACAATGATAAGCAGCGTCTTGGCACTGATATTTATTGTTCAGCCTATATTTGCTACACCGCGTAAAGCCAATTTACCCGAAGGTAGATTATTATACCAGATAGTTTATGCATCATACTAATAGCATTGATATATAGATGTATTTGAACCTGATCCACCGCAAGTATACGATGGTATTGATATACCCGCTGGATTTGAACAAGGTGAAGAGACATCATGGGAGCAACAACTACAAGGCATGGATGTGAATGTCATGTGTCGCATACGAAACAATCTCAATAATAAATTTCGATTTCTTCAGGTATTTATTAAATATTGCCAATATTACAACTAGCTAAGCAATTATAAATCTAGGACCTTAGCCACAAACGAGTGCTATTACAAAATGATCCCGGACGCCAGTATGTTTTACACCCGCAACGCTCGTTCACTTTTCGAGGCAAGCGCTGTTTTGTTATGCCTCGCTCAGTTGATGAAAATTTGAATGACTTTTATTTAAATTACATACCATCTTTGGCTGAAGCTAAATCGATTTTATCATTTTTCACTAAATTGATACAAGGTAGGCCTAGCCGATATGTTTGAGTATGCACAGTAGCTCATAATGAAATATGATTAGGTATTAATTATATCCACAAAGTTGGATGGACCAACATTAGTTTAAATGAGTTCAGTAAGAAAATGTCGCATTAACATTTAAGCCATTGCTAACTATAATTATAGGCATTGTTGTTAGATCAAATCTCAGTAAATATCCTGTTATCAATGTAATGAAAATTGAACAGCTAAGACGCATCAAATTTAAAAACAATATTGTAGTACCGATAGATGCACCTCAAATGAAACTATTATATCTTCCTGAATGGATCAAAAATACTAAAATCGATCCACGTAAGGCTGATCTATGGAGAATCGGCGAACTTTTTTATGCTTTCCAATATGAATTCTACTTTAAGATGTCAAAAAAATCCACTAAGCAAATTTTAGAAGAAACTTTTTCCAAAATGCCAGACGTCAAGCCAGAACTCCACGACACACAACAGCAGTTCAAAAGATTTATGCCATACTTCAAGAAACTTATTGAAGATAGCTATCAATCTGGATTAATAACAAAAAATAACGGTCGAGCTATTCTATTAAATACGAACAGCGGATTTCCAAAGAACAGCATTGATATATCGTTGTCGCCAATCAAGCAAATTTATTTAACGACAGAAATGCTAGACTTATTCATTGCTGCGCAAAACTGTGTTTTTGGAAATAAGCCTTTGCGAGGATACTCACAGTTTTTGCTTAATGGGCTCTTCCAACTAGGAATATATAGCATGCTTCCTGATATATATATAGCACATCCAAATGAATATACTCCCGTATTAGACATGCTAAATAGGCTGCTAACACTCAATCCCGAAGAGCGATTAACGCCGGACCAATACTTGAGACAATTTGATAGAAATACAAATGCCAACCGTTTACATGTATCTGATTAACAAAATTAACTATAAAACACCAGTATGATAGACAATTACTTTTAGTAATAAACATTAACATTTGCATCAAGTGTGGTTTGTAGTGAAATAATTGACGCTAAATGGCTGGATGATGGCAGAAGCAAATAAATAAATACACCACAGTATTTGTATCATATTAATCGTTCATCAAACATGTTAGTATACTAATCAATGTTGATAGCAAGCCAGATACATTGTCAAGCAGTAAGAGGCTAGGTGGGAAATTAGTACAAGCAGAATTAGCTAAATACAAAGCCTCTTGATTTATATGTAATATTTGATGCTGCTTAGTGTACAAGCTGTCACACTGACGGCATCGCAGTTGAAGCTACAAGAGCAAAACTAAAATTGGTCACTAAGGCTGTCTATATGGCTATCATAATTAAATCAATGACAATCAAGCGTATATTTGAACAGTGGGATATAACAAGGATTTGAATATAGATCAATCAACCGATGTAGGATTTACACATATATAAAGAAGCACATGTGATATTTTTATCTAGGCTTCACAAGAACTGTACTAGTATATTGATAATGTAATAAAATATATTGTTTATAGAGATTATAGCATATAATTAAAAGATAATTGGATACAATGAAAAAAATAGATTTTATAATAACTTGAATATTGATAAAACGCTAGTCTACAAACTTAAATTTGAAACTATTGGCCCAATGCTATAAAAATATGCAACAGTATTAGAAAAGCGATTTTAACGTAATTAGGTGTTAAAATGCAATGGCATATAAATTAGAAATATTAGTCATTTAACTAATAGGGCGTTACTAATACTATGTATAACTTTACGTATAATAAAGTAAATTGTCTGATACTTCGCATAAGTGTGTGTATAACATATAGGTAGCTATTGACAAAATATACCGCAATTACATAGCGTGATAGTGTAATGGTAGTGATAATACGTTAATAAATGTGCAAAAATAGCAGTTTTTTACTGTTTATGGCTTGTATAAGTAAAATACAGCAAAATAGTTGGCAGATTCAAGTTCCCCATGCTAAGATGTACCATTTGGTATAAGATTTAGAACAATGATTTTTGCAACAAATGTTAGTCAAAAATACGATTTACATAAGTAGCTTAATGAAAATCTGCTATATGTAAATATATGGCATAACTTACTACTATATGTCGTTATTTATGCATAACAACTTATTATGCTTGTTTTAGTGTTGTAGAACGCTTTGAATTTACTTTAAGCCAAATTTAATTATTAGTATTAAATTGCTTGAAATTATAAAGTCTAGTCACTTTTTGTTAATTTATACGTAGACTGCATTTTTGACTAACATTTGTTGCAAAAATCATTGTTTTAAATCTTATACCAAACGGTACAGCTTAGCATGGGGAACTTGAATCTGCCAACTATTTTGCTGTATTTTACTTATACAAGCCATAAACAGTAAAAAACTGCTATTTTTGCACATTTATTAACGTATTATCACTACCATTACACTATCACGCTATGTAATTGCGGTATATTTTGTCAATAGCTACCTATATGTTATACACACACTTATGCGAAGTATCAGACAATTTACTTTATTATACGTAAAGTTATACATAGTATTAGTAACGCCCTATTAGTTAAATGACTAATATTTCTAATTTATATGCCATTGCATTTTAACACCTAATTACGTTAAAATCGCTTTTCTAAAATATCGGCTTAAAATTGCATATTTACTATATATAAAAAGAATAAAAACTTATATTCAAGTGTGCAATTCACATTGGACCATTTATTCAGTGATGCTCATATTAGATCATAATAAAAAGATTTAATTACACTATTTGATTCGAAGTGTCAACTATTTTACATCATTTATTTATTCCAATACATTCACTGCTTATTTTTAAGTATATTGCTTTATCTTCTAATTAGTCTTCTTTTTCATGGTATCTATTAATTGTCACTAGCATGATTATTTATTAGTGTACGCACTTAATTCGTTTAACACATAATTTGGTAATAGTTTTAACTAAGCAGCACTATTCTTAGCATCGTAGACGTAATAATTGTGCAATATTCAATACTATAACGCCTGTTTTATAACAATATACATAGATTCAAAGCGAATAATGAAGTATTACTATACTTTTACCAATATTATAGCTCTTTGGCTGTATGGCATTTTTCAAATTAGTACAGCTGATTACATTGTTAGTGGATATTGTCACACTATTCAAATAAAATATTGCTATTTTAATATCAATATTGGAACAGCCGTGTATATATATTTGAAACAAAGTATATTTGTATAAATTTGCTGTTAATTTACTTAGTTAATTAATCACTGCTGATCATTGAATGTAAATAAACACTGAACAAAATGTAACAGATTGCTAAATACAATTAAAACAAACTTGTATTTACTCAAACAAGTCTACATAGATGAATAAACCAGAGAGTTGGCTAAAATTTAATATTTGGATGGTCTAAATGGCATAGGTGTCAGTGGTTTTTGCTTTTCAAATATGTATTTAAAATAAATTAGGCTGCAGTCTAATTACGCTACTAATGTTAATGTCTTGCGTGTATCAGTTATTCTATGTTTATATATATACACATAGCAAATGACATATAATTAATTCATAAAACAATAATATGTAATTCTACTTACAACCTATTAATATTAAGTTTTTGATGCAAATAGTGAGTATATATTTAGTAAATAATTAATTTCCATGTAAAAACACTTACAATCTATCAAATCAATTTGTCAATAAACAAAATACATATCATATAATTAGTACATAGCTAGTTGACATATAATACAACTTACTAACTATTAACATTAAATTATTGACACGAATAATATACATGCAATATCACTTACTATCTATCAATGTTAATTTGCCAATATGCATAATAAACAAATTGTAATTAGCACATATTTAATCAGTATGCAATACCACTTACAAGCTATCCATATTAAATTATTAATGCACAAAGTGTACAATATGCAATTAGTGCGTAGCTAATTAATATACAATACAACTTACGACCTATTATATTAAGTTTTTAATACAAATATCATATAGGATTTATTTAATACGTGGTCAACTAATATACAGTATTACTTACAGCCTTTTAACATTAAATTGTTAATGAATACGATACATAGTTTGTGATTAGAGGATAAACAACCAATATGCAATACTACTTACGTTCTGGTAATAGTAAATTATTGATACATAGAGGCAATATGAAATTAGTGTATATGTAATTAATGGAGCATGGTACTTACTTTCTATTAGTTTTAGTTTAATAAAAAGCAATGTTTAATTGAATCGCCAGTTAACATATAACCGACGCTACATAGTTGCGACTTACCGCCTAACAACATCATTGGTTAATTATATACTATAAGCATAGCTCTATAAAATATATTGTAATTGTAACGTACCACGCCGGGTTAGAGTTGGAGTAGCATCTACTATGTTTGTATTAGCCACAAAAGCCACAAAAAGAACGCAGAAGATGGCAATAAAAAGTCGCATGGTGATATTGTTTGTTAAAACAGAAAAGTAAAATGAATAGTGAAATAGAATTGATATAGAGTAGGTGAAAATGCTTATTTGCTGAAGATTAGAGTGTGATGGTAATATCGCTGACTATTTATGCATATTCTGTGCTCTATTTAAACCTATGATTATGTTGTAGTATCAACAGAACGTTTATTGTATTGATTGTATTGTTAGAATACAACGTGAATCAATAGAACAAGTCCAGATGGTGTTTTGAAACATTATAAAAATAGAGTAATATTAGAATAAAATACAAAAGGCCTGTTGTTATAACTTGTTTGATAAACAAATATGCTGAGCAACTTGAAGTTGACGGTAAATAAATACAATACGGAATGGAACAGAATGTGCGAGACACAGCTTAGAGCAATGAATTTTTATTTGCAAGGTATTTTATACATGTTAATTTGCAGGTAGCGTAGTGGAGACGTGGTAGATGTGTTAAAAGCGCAATCTGTTGCAGTGTGATGTGCAGGTGAAATGTAATAGATGTGGTGTAAGCGCGATTTGTTGCAGCAGTGAACGATCACAAAGCGGGTCTCTTGCGGTAGGATAAAAAATTCGTTTGACTGTAGTAGCGTTCGCGTGCTGGTATCTCATCCCGCATGCGTGACCAAAGCCACACAAGCCTTTCAAAAATAAATTTCGCACCATCCTGCCAATTATCATTGAATACAATAGCCCGCTTAAGGTGCGTCATCCTGTACGACACTGTTTCGTCTTCATTCAGCGTACATTCAGTCAACAGCCAATCGCTTGCGTCCGTAACAATCCCGTAAGACTTCGTCTTTATCGGCAACTCTTTCTCTCCACCAACATCATGCAACTCGCGCTTGCGTTTCTTTTCTGTTAAGGCCGATTCCAGCTGCACAATGTTCTGAGCCACGCCTTGTAGAAAATCCTCCTTCTTCACCTCTGTCACGCCAAGAGTGTAAGAGTGTGTCTTCTGCGAATGCACCGAAAAGTCCAATGGTCCATTTCCTCGGCGTCCGCTAATGTCTCGCTGGGATGCAAGGTACAAGTCTTTTTCGAATAGATTTGTCGCTGCAACCAAAAATGAAGCGACTACTATCGACCTTGTTGCCTCGTTTGTGGTAAACAGTTTTAAAACTTTTATCCTTAATCTGACCTCATTGATAAGCTGATCCAGCATCATCTTCTCAAGATCAGAGTTTAGCGGTGCAGCTTGGATATCGGTAAACGGCGGAAACATATAAATACCCTCATTAGCTGATCCTGAGAACTTATATTCAGAAATAACATCTTTGAATGTCCATGTCGAAAAAGACTTGGCTGGAGTACCTAGTGAAATGATCAGCTTGGTCATGGATTGTGTCTTGACAACCTTGAGTATTCTGCGCAGGTCCTCGTCATCGCTTATGGCTTCAGGCTTATCGGTGTATGTTCTGTAGAAAAGTAACTCCAGATAATCGTTGTGATTGTACTGAGGAAAATAGTGAAGAAGGATTTTCTTCAAGTCGTCTATAGTCGCCGTATTTATTACGGTAGACCACCTGCACACGACATTCTTGGCCGGCTTGACGACAATTCCAACATCTATGAAAATGTAAAAATAATGTCAGCATGAGTGAACGTGAACAAAGACGTTGACGCAGCACACTGTCACGTATTCACTTACTAATAGACGAATTAGAGATGTCGGACAACTGTTTGCGTAATGCTGTGATTTCGGGATGGACGTCATCTATGCATTGGAAATGGCAGAAAAAAAACAATATTAGTACTACATAGACGTAAAGCAAGGACGAACGGCAGAGGAAGGAGCCGTATTGACTGCTGGTCTTTAAAGCAAAGCTACTTACCAGGCTTGGGTGGCGCTACAACAATCAAAGCAGTCTTCTTCCTACCGCCCTTCCCGGTCTCAATAAGCTCTGAGAGTGGAGTATCTTCTTCAATAGGCTCTCTCTGGTTGGTAGCATCTTCGTCGTTGTTGTAGACTTGGAGTTTGGACGAATCAATACCTTGAAGCTCGTTTCTGAAAGCAACATCGGTGATAAGTGTTTTACGAAGGTCGGCAATATCATTGCTTTGATTGAGATTCGTGATTTTATCAATGCCCAGCTCCGTAAAGCGTGAACTGTTTGGTGAACCTTGAAGGAGCTTGACCCAGACGGCCGACATCACTTCAGGTGCTGCTGAGACTGGCTGATCTTGATCTGCAATAGAAAGAAAGGAACAAGGTTACAGGCAACGGTGAGGTCAGGTAGTGCTAGAGTAAGAACGAAGACGTCGAGAAAAAGAAAGCGAGTAAGAGATATAAAGGGTGACAAGAGCCACGTAGACTCATGCGCCAGCCTGACAGCAATGACAGATAGAAAGACGTGAGACACAAAACAGCTCATAGTTCTCTTTTTGACGCCTTGCAGATGTCATAATAGGCGCAGAGATGTGTATATTGCTGTTGGGATGAGCTTACCTTGGACGATACGAGGCGCTCTTCCAAGGAGTTGTTTAATCTTTTCAAAATCCATTGTGCAGAATTGATAGAAAGATGCCAACAGTACCAAACATACTAGCGGAATTGAAGAGGCTAACGGGAGTGAGGATGAGGTGCGGTGATAGAAGCTGATAGCGTGTGAAGGTGGATGAGACGAGAAATAGGAAGAGGAAAAAGCCGTGCATGACAAAACGCGACTTGGTAAAGAAAAAGGTTTGCGGCAGATCTTTATCAATCCTGTCACTAGGTAAAAGGTGAGGAAAGAGAAGATTTTATTAAAGTTGCTGGTTTATCACAATGCGCAGTCACTATACTTAGGATTGCGTCATTTTACTAATAGTTAGCGATCATGTCATTGAATCATTAGACTTTGGAAAGCAGAGGATAGTGATTTAGTAAACGTCATCTGCCTTTTAGTCTTGATTGTTCCATGTCCCTTTTACAGTGATTGCTATCTCACTTTGAGCTGCCCACTCGTCCAGTCAGTAAACAAACAGGTCCAGCGCCTCTTTATTTTATTTTCTTTATTCACTTATTTTATCTCATTTGCTTAATTTTTTAGACAATTAACACTTATTCATCACTATAACATGTATAATATTATATCCAACATTAATCAATTCATGTGTAATTATCAATACAATAATTTAATTAATTATATTTATTATTGCTTTAATATATATGTATTGTCATTATAATATTGATTGTTCAAAATGCCATTTATTTAGTCAGATTGGCTATAGGGGAAATAGCTGATTAATAAACGACTTTTATATCAATTATATTAATAGTGATCTTACATCACAGATATGCCCAAACTGCAATAACATAATATTAGAAAATAGAAAAGACCATTTAGATGCAATACCAACAAATGCGGAATGTCATGGAATTGCGACCAATGGTTTCTATTAATATTCAATCAATCTTTCTACACATGGTCAACAACATTAATAATCGGCCTCAACGTTTCAAAGAAATCAAACAGTATGTTACATTATTTATTTAAATGTTTAATATTATTACTAATACAATGTTCTGTTACATTTATTCTATTTTATGGAAATAATAATGTTATTATATTATACTAATATTTATTATGAATGATAATTTAAACACAATTTAATCGAATCAAACTATTACAATAGATTGCATAAAATGATTTACTGCTTTGGGGGGAGGGAGTTAAAATGATTATCAATCAACTATAAATTAATTGTTTATTCTAGTTTATTTTATTATACGGCTATTATCCTGAATTAAAGCTGTTGCATCAATTGTCGGACGAGCCGACGACAAGCATCAAGTTCTAGCTTTGTATGGTCTCGCTGTGTATCCACTTGCATAGCATCTTCTTTGTCCTTTATTGTAGGCGGTATAATATCGCGATAGATATCCTCGGACCGTGTAATGGTATTGGCCCCTAATATTGTATGCGTAATGGTATCGGCACGTATCCAAACCCGTCCATTCATGCCAACAGCCACTTCAAATGGAATCTGTTGACCTAGGGCCGATAGTGCGGCGGCATTGGGTCTTAATAGTCTGATTATATTAACGTTATTATTAATCATACAGTGCCGCTATTTAATAAGTAAACTTACCGTAAACAATGAGCTAGACTACACGTCACCATAAATCCATCAGTCAATTCACCGTAACCTTCACCTCTTCCAGTGGATGGATTAATACACTCAAGTTCTGGTTCCATATCTTTATCGGCCAGTGATACTCGAGCATAGACTAATGTGCCTACCTATAACATTTAAATAAAACAACAATTACCAATAAATACAATTACATTAATAATTCTACTATTTGGCTATTTACTTTAAGATTGGGCCGATTCTTTTTGGTGGCGCCTTCAAATGCGAGCCCAGGTAATACAGCCATATGGGCACCGCCAATATCGACACGGTATTCTTCGGCATGTCGTGACGTAATTTGCCCAATAACTGGCTCACCCAATACTGGTACATACTAAATACATTGCATTAAAGGATATTAGCATTTGCTACTTAATATGACTTGATATAAAGGGAGGCCACTAGATTACTTGCCCGTTTCTTATTTGATTCTATCCACCAGCTACGTGCCGTTTCTTGACTACGGATAATGCCGCCTCTTATCGCGCGTACCTCCGTCTCTGTCTGTTCCAAACCAGGGCCAAGACATACAGGCAACGCGGTATCGATTGAGTCGTCAGTTATTGTTACGTTAACCGATTCGCCTGGTAGGATTATGTTGGACATTGTAGCAAAAAAAGAAACAAAAAATATAATTACATTAATTAAGACGGAGCACAGATTTTTTTAATTTTATTAATTGATTTTCAACTGTTTTTATTATATTATATATATTATATATATTATACGCGTATACACAATGCTTCTAGGTATTGTTGGGCCTTTATGTAGTGGCAAACATACAATAGCACAGTTATTGGTAGAGAAGGAGGGGTTTAAACGTCTTGATATTGATTCCTTTGTCAATGAATCTAGCCACGACGAACAACAACAACAACAACAACAGTATGTATTTCATGATGACAAAAGTCTACTAGCGTATGTTACTACGCGTTGGCAAGAACGATTTGTTACGTGTGATATAAAAGAAATAGAAACGATAGAGCGATATCGGTATGTTATAGCACTAATATAATACATAGTATTTAAACCGTTAAATTATGTTAATAGGCGGCGTCCTTTCTTTTTACTTCTCTCCGTTGATGCTCCGATACTTGTTCGATATGCACGATATCAATCTCGGTAATAATTACTACAATTGTTAGACTATAGTAAATACTTATAATCATTTTTTGTATTATCAGAACACTTGACAATATTCCATTAGAATTATTTTTAAAGCATGATGATTCAAGTCGTTATGGGTCGATGCTAATTACAACACCCAACACATCTACATCATTGTTACCAACACCCGTGTCTACACCAACTATAGGTGGTGAATCTAAAACCATATCAATTGATTCAATTTCAGCTTTAATGCAACATGCTGATGTACATGTATCCAATCACTTCCCTACTGTATCTGAATTGTACGATCAAGTAAAACGATTGGACCTAGTAAATGGTGAATGGTTACGACCAGGATGGGACACTTATTTTATGCTTTTGGCCGACTTGGCCGCTCTTCGTTCAAACTGTATGAAGCGACGTGTGGGCTGTATTCTGGTGAAAGACCATCGAGTGATTGCTACTGGCTACAATGGTACACCTCGCGGCCTTGACAATTGTAATGAGAATGGCTGTGCTCGCTGTAATAGTGGTGCTGTTTGTGGGTCTGCACTTGACACTTGTCTTTGTTTACACGCCGAGGAAAATGCCTTATTAGAGGCAGGAAGAGAGCGAATTCAAGGTGGAGATGACTGCACACTTTATTGCAATACATGTCCATGTTTAGGTAAATATATTATACTAAGTATTATTGTTATTAACAATATCTACTTTAGGTTGTGCTAAACGTATTGTTCAAGTGGGCATTCGACAAGTTGTATATGCACAATCCTATGGTATGGACACAGCTACAGCCGAGTTATTTACGGCAGCCGGCGTGTATCTACGACAATATCCATTAGTTTCTGTAAGATTGAGCCATCAGCACTTGTTGGCTAATTAGTAATTTAATAAGTTAAAGACAATAAATAACGTAAACACTATAATGATCAATAAGCAGCGATTGCTTTAATTTTTATATTAAGAATACAGCGAGTTGTCGTGGTATATCAGCCATAGTAGGTAGTAATTGCCTCGTTGCTATTCATTGCTAGTTGTTATATATGTGCATGTATAGCAAAATAACAAAAATAGATAAGCTTATACGCGTGCAGTCAATATATGTGTGTGTGAAGTATAAAGGTGTTGATTAACAGATTCAAATAGACCGAGTTAGTGTACACTAACAAAATTTACGCAAGTGGTTACAAAGAAGAACAAATCGCTGTTCTTACAGCTATAGTGGCCATTAGAGAGAGAAGAAGGATCGGACACCGCCGCGATAGCGAATATGTAAGCCTGCTGGTGGCCATGGTTGCGGCAACTCGCCTCTAACCGCCAAATGAGTATATTGCGTCAGTTCTGTATCAAGTACACCGTCGATATGGGTCATTGGTGGCTGTGTTTGCGTCTCGGACCTTCTAACCACCTGAGTAGCATTGCTGCGTAACGAGCTCATTGAAGGAAAACCACCTGTAGTTGCACTCATAACTCGCTTAATACGTTTTCCCCAACCATTACTGTCGGCTGTGCCTTCACCTGCATCGTCGGCATCGTTTCCGTCATTGTTGTCGTCCTGAGCATCAGGTAAAAGAATATTACTTTCAGAACGACGATTAAATCCAAATATATTGCTTCGGCCACGTCGAGCCTCTGGTTGCCATCCTGTGGTAGTGATTGAAGCATTGCTATTATTTGAATTGAAGGCGGGACGAGCCTCAGGTATATTGCCCGCTTTATCGTCATCTTCATCATCAGTCTCATTGCTATAAAGGACCTCTTCTTGTCGTGCTATGCCGCTGGCCACATCTAATGGCAAATAGGAAGACTGCGATTCATATACTCGTACACAGTAGTTTGAAAATAAAAGTGTCATAATAATTGACGGTAAAGCCAAAAGCGAGTATATTTTACTGCCCTTGAGTGCAAGTAAACCGGCAGTACTTAACTGGAAGAGCAGTAAACCGACAATAATACGGCGGAAAATAAATGGCCATGCTCGACCGCCTGCTTCGTATTTTGGTTGATAGACTCGAGCAAATTGGTATGAAAAGATGAGTTTACCAATAAAGAAAAAGAGAGCTGTTGCAGGAAGAATAAGCGGTGCAGTAATGGAAAAGGTCAGTCCCACTACAAATAGAAGAGTGGGCAATGGATAGAGCCAACCGTATTTTGGCGCTGGTGGTATATCGTGTTCTGCATGTTCTCGCGGTGTCCATGAGGCAACAATATGGAAGAGATGAGTAAATATCGAGCTGATCTGCAACAATTCAGTGGCAGGTAACACAACAAGCCCTTGCAATAGTGTATAATTAATAAAGAAAGGTGCCGTCTGATAAAACATTACTTGGTTATTCAACTAGTCATTTGTATTGTTATTAGTAATCTACCTTTGGAAGTGATCCACCAAGAATCTCCAATATACTGCCTGGATGATCCATAATAATATTGATAATGTCCAACGCAGATTGGGTGATCATTTTAGCCAATAAGACATTAATCATTTGAAATAAAAAGTATCTAAATAATACATAGTCTTAATAAGTAAAAAAACGTAAACAATTGATTTACATACTTTGACATGGTATATAATTCAATACCACTGTAGGTACGATGTCCTTCAGCCATGGATAATTCTAATTGTATATTATAATTATTAGCTGATTTGTATTAATGGCTAAAACCATTTACTTACGTTCAAATGTAGTACGGAGGAAATAAACCATAATACTAATGGCAACAGTTGGTATAAGACCTTCGACCAAACCTTGAATAAGTGGTGATAGTTCGAGTATCGGTTTAATAGATGGGAATATATCATACAATGATTCTAAATTGGTCACTGCTGTAACCATTGAACAGGGAAAAACCAAGTAATAACAACGATAGTAACCGCGGCTTGAATCATTGCTGTGCGTGTTCCTTTAGTTATTGGTGGCATTGTGACATTCGGCCAATAACTATTACAATCAATCAATCAATCAATCAATCAATCAATCAGTTAGTACAGTTTAGATATAATTCAGCATAATTACTTACATATCACGATATTCTGGTGCCATGCTAGTTAAGCAAGATAATGGCTTATCTGTATTTAATGTCTGTGCGACTATATTCTAATTTGTTTGGATATAGTGATTATTGCATTATTAGCAGCCATTCATTATGTTGCCCATCTAATTATTGTTTACTTACAGCGCTAGATTGTGTTTTAAATGTTACAAATCCGGTACTGGATGGTTCAAACGAACCACGTCTTAGTTGACGCACATGGTTGTCTAGCTCATTAAATTTACTTGTATAATGATCGATTGCGTCCACCATTTCGCCTTGCATACTTTCTGAATTGCCACAGCAACAACAACTTAACAATCCACAGGTTAGCCATTGAAAACAGCTAACACTATCATCGCCATCGCTAAATCGTGTACGAATAATGGGTCTAGATGAAGTACTTGCTGATCGAATCAATGCCGATGCTTCACCAGAACTTAATTGATGTCGTGAAGCTTGATAGCGGTATTCGGCTCGTTGCCGTTTGTTGATCCATTTAACGTATGCTTTCTCCAAGGAACGTAGAATCTGAGCACGTTCATGTAGTGCTAATTCTAAATGAGCGGTCATTGGCATAACACATGCTCGTTGTACTTTGCCAACACCTAGTCCTTCAAAAAAGTTACGTAGAGCTACACTGTCACTGGTGCGCAAATCAGATGGCAATCCAGTAACCATTACCGTGCGAGTGTGTACACCAGGATTGGTTCGAACAAGAAAATGGCGTCGTAATGTAACAAATGCCACATATTCTCTGTGGAGATAATGGCAGGCTATTGCTGTGAAGAAATAAATAAACAGCATATGTAGCACTAAAAATGGCGAGTTGAATGGCACAATATCCATTGATAATGGTACATGGCTGGCATCACTATGATTGGCACCGTAATAGCTAGCCACAAGATTGGCCGGCATTATTAATAGAATGCCACAAGCACTAAGTATACCAAATAGACGGGCGCCTAGATGCCATAAGCGAAGAAACTAATATTGTAATAAATTAGCTTAATAGCAATAATTATTACTACTTGTTATCATTAATACCTACCATAACAGCATCAGGACCCAGAACGGCCAGGACCTGGCTTTCTCGCAATCTTAAAACACTTGATATCCATCCAAAAAATGTTTTTGGCAAGTAGGAAATTGGTGTAATTGTACTAAAATAACAAAGAAAAATTATTAATTAATTTAATTTAATTTAATTGGCCATTGTTCTTGGCAATACCAATATTATCGTAACCAACTTACTGTGCAATCTCTTTGGGTGCGTATAATGTAGGCCAACGAGTGCGAGAAGCACAAAATAAGAGAAAACAAATCATACCAATAAAGCTTGTTGATGCCAGTTGCGTAACAAGCGCATACAATGGCACTGATATATAACCTTTTGGGTCTTTTGGATCCTCGCTATTGTTATCACTACTGTCATAGCTAATATACTGGTCAATATAATCGTGGCTGTTGTTGTTGTTGCTATTCTTGTTATTGCTGCCGTTGTTGTTATTAGCATCGTTACCGTCGCTAGGAAGCGATAGTGAAGCCGGTAAGTCGGTCCTGGATGTCAAAGGAGCAATTACGCCAGTGGCCCTTGCTGTAACAAGTAGATTGTCTGCTGCCAGAAGTGATAGCAATAGCACGGCAGCAACAACTATTAACATGCATAACCGCATACTGCCTGCATTACTGCATAAAGTGTAGCGAGCCATCAATAAGTAAACGACGTATGCACAAAGCGTAGAGTGGAAAGAAAGAAAAGAGGGAATTGCTTGACGAAAAAGAAGGATAGTACCAACTTGAAACAATTCGTTGGACAACGACTCTAGAACGTGCAAGTACTAGCCTTAAAAGCAATCGTTGAATAGAGAAATGCAGATACACACAGGAACGCTAACATGCGTGAAAAAGGGGAAGAGGAAGAATACCGTGAATGGAAGAAGCACGCGGGTCAGTGGTCACTTCATAAAAAGAACAAATAGCATTGACTGGAGAGTTACTCGCCACTACGCTCAGCTTGTTTGTCAACTGCAATGACAACTAGATGAGGAGCATAGACTTGTTTGAAAAGAAGGACCTACAAGTGTACACGTAGTTGAGAAGTGGTACAGCACATAGATGCAAAAGTCACAGCAACGATGACGTTCTTGCTGTTTTGGGAGATATAATGAATATTAATCAAATGCACGCAGACAAGTAAAAGGATGCAGTCAGAATGCGTCAATACAAATAAAATGATTTACACACACACATATTAAAATACGAAATAAGCGAGTGAGTGATTAAGTGATTGAGGAAAGCACATGTCCATCTCGCCATTATCGACTTGTACAAGACGACCACTATCTTTATTCTATTCTATTCAACCACTGCATACCATCTTTATTCGCAAGTATATAATGAGTACAGCAGCCTCGTTTAGTCCACCTCGTCAAGCAGCACAAGTAGAAGGAGCAGTAGTTGCTACGAATTCAACTGTATTGCCTCATCCTTCATTGCCAGACACTGCTGTCAAATCGCCACAGCAGTACAAAGCAGGCTCGTTGGTGCACGTTTCGCAGCTACAATCACTATGGAAACACTTTATAACTGATGAAGCATCGCAGCAACAAATGCTCAGCTTGATAAAAATACCGGAGCTGTATATTTCACATGCAGAATGGGAATTTCACCTTGGTAAGTTGTATGATATAGATGCAACTATCGCATATTACACCTTCTTATCACTATATACATTATATTGATAACATTTAATGACCTGTTTATGGCTTACTACGCCGCACACTTAGGTGTTAATACCGAAGGTAAACAGTCACTTTTATTAACAGAGGGCAAGCACGCGCGATTAAGGCAGAATTAGAAGTACGGCTATCGTTAGCATTACCAACGGTTATATCGCAAGCCATCTACCACGATGTCGTACCCGTCCATATACCAGATAATAAAGCGTATAGCGATGTTATGGCAGCTATAAAAGAGCACAACAAGCTGTATCGACACCAAGCACGTCAAAAGGACCTGCAGAAGGTGCTTGAAATGGCTCGTGATCTGCGACGGGCTGCCAAACACATTTTTATAGCAGTGGATGTTGAAGCATGGGAGCGTGACCAGAGACGCGTGCTCGAAGTTGGCTGGAGCATGTACGATGCACGACGCGACCGCTATCTTGACCAGCACTACAACGTTACAGAGTTCCGCGCTTTAAAAAATGGTCGCTATGTACCTGATCTGCGTGACAACTTTGTATTTGGCACATCAAAATGGGCCTCATTAAAGGAGATTGCCGCAGCTATCCAAGCCGATCTTGACACGGATGCACCACTTGTATTTATTGGACATGCTGTTAAGGGCGATATTCGTTACCTTGAAAGTTTAGGTGTTAAAGTGCCAACGTCGGCCATCACACTGGATACTGGCAAGTTACACTGTGCCATTACTGGTGCCGCTCAGCCAACGAGTCTAACCAAGCTACTCGACTCGCTCAATATTGATCACTACTTCCTTCATAATGCCGGAAATGACGCACACTATACGCTGCAAGCATTTCTAGAACTGACTCGCTAGACTTTATTTATGTTATTCTTTGTCTATGCATAGTTTTATTTGAATAAAATAATATTTAAATTTAATTACCGATTCACATTAATACGTCTGTAAATAACAACAATAATCATACATAAGTAACCATCATTGGTCGGAGGAATAGATGACCTGATCCATGGCACTCATTGCTGATTGGTCTATCGATATCTAGCATGATGGTCTAGATGATAGAAAATGTGCACGCCTTTGTGTGAGGCCAGTATTAAAACGAACATAGCAACTAACACGCCAGTATCGGCCCTATTGTTTCTTACTTATTGATTTTTTGCAAGTAATATGAGCCCTATTATTGAAGCGCTTATTCGGCCGGCGGAATTACTCGCCATGCTTAACTATAAGCTGGTTCGGCCAAGTGCTGTTGTCAATCCGGCTGTGACGGCAGACGGCACCATTACCAATAAGGCGCGCTATATTTGCTATAACCTATTAAATAGAACGTCGCGTTCTTTCTCGGCAGTTATCAAAGAGCTTGATGAAGAGTTAATGGACCCGGTAGGTTGGGTGTTTAATTATATAAAGAACATAGTTATTAATATTATAAATTGATAGGTGTGTCTATTTTATGTTATTCTTCGAGCATTAGATACTGTAGGCAAGTGAATAATAATAATAGTGTGAGTTGGAATGTTTGCTAACACCGTATTATTAATTAGAGGATGATATGACATTATCCTTGGATCGCAAAATATTTGTATTACAACATTTCCATGAATATATATTTGAAAAGGGTTGGAATTTTACTGAATGTAAGTAGGTGCTATTATTTACACCACAATATTAATGGTGATCATAACCAACCATTAGCTGGACCCAACGAGAAAGATCGAGATGTATTGGTGGAATTCAATGTTATTATTGATTTTTTCCTACTGATTAAGCCAAGGTAAATGGCGTGTTTATCTATTGTGTAGTAGATACTTAATACAATGCTATAGATATCAGCAAGTCATTGCCGATATTACTCGCCGCATGGGTCATGGTATGGCCGAATTTTGTACACGCCGTGTAGTCAACAAAGAAGACTACGATCTTTACTGCCATTATGTTGCCGGTCTGGTGGGCATCGGTCTAAGCGAGTTATTCTCTGCATCGGAACTGGAAGGTAATGCAGGCTTAATAAAATTACATCTATGTTATACAATGCCATATTAATACGTTAATACAGATCCAATATTTGCTGAAAAGACAAATCTGTAAGTTATAGGATCAATATTAGGAATTAATACTAACCAACCGATCGTTATACAGTTCTAATTCAATGGGTTTATTGCTTCAAAAAACAAATATTATTCGTGATTTTCTTGAGGATCATATTGATGGTCGTTTGTTTTGGCCACGAGAAATATGGGCACAATACGCTGAGAGTCCTGAAGAGTTTAGAGATCCAAAGAATCGTAAACAGGTGAGTATTTATTAATTGTTATTACAGCTATTGTTTTATACAAACTATTCTAACTAATATCTATATTATTATTATTATTATTATTATTATTATTATATTAGGCTCTGGCTTGTTTAAATCATATGTGTCTTGATGCATTATCACACATACCCGATGCCATCGAGTATATGTCACTTATTCGTAATCAATCCGTGTTTAATTTCTGTGCAATTCCCCAGGTAATTTGCTATAATTACAGTGAGACATATACCAACTAGATTGTCTATTTAGGTTATGGCCATCTCTACACTAGCATTAGTGTTTAATAATCCACAGATATTTGAACGAAATATAAAGATTCGTAAAGGACTTGCATGCAAAGTAAGTGATTACTAATCAAGTTTATTATAATATTTAATATTAATTATTCTATGGATTAAATAATAGCTTATTATCGAAGCACAAGATATGACGATGGTCCGGGGTATTTTCCTTGAGTTTCTTGCAGAAATATCTCGTAAGAATAATGATGCCTCTGATCCTAATTTTATTAAATTATCCACATTTATTGCTCAAGTAAGACGACAATTGAATAGCTTATTCTTTTCGACATTTATTAACAACACTATTTAGATTCAATCACAACTTGGCGCGAATGGCACTTGGAAACGTCCTATGTCCGGTATAGATATATGGGCCAATGTTCTTTCATCGACTGTCATTGGCATAGCAGCATTTGCAGCAACCCGATTTATTGCTATTGATACACAGCAACAATAGTTTCATTTAATTTTATTATTATTTTATATTAATTTTTGTCACAAAATTAACACTGTTGCGCTGTGATATGATCGTTGTTGGAGAGTTGACGCAATGTAAACTGTGCTCTTGATTCGATCTTTTTTAGTTTTAATTTTATATTTATATTGAATGCTTGACTGCAAGCTAGTAAATAATATAAATCAATTAAATGATCAAAGAAATAAATGAATACTAATGATATAGCGTGTGTTTAAATGTATTCAAGTGTATCGAGTTGGAGTCCACAAAAAACATAATTAGTAATAAATATAGAATAATATAAGCAAAATAAACGAATAAGCTACAGTGGATAAGTAATCCAGTTAAAATATAGTGTATATGGATCGACGGATCGGACTTTATGGTAACATATTGTTATTCGTATGGTGCTACGTATAATGATTGAATTCTATGAATATAAAGTCAAATAGTGCAATATGTGTCAATTATTAGTAATTTTTACAATTTATTTATAGGCTTGCATATGATTGAGCAGTAAAATACGCAATCATTATCGCATGCTGTAGCACATGTGTGCTTGTGTGGCCAGGCAGATTTGTATTTCTCTGTCTTACTGTTTTTATCTCCGATTCACCATTGCAGCTTAACTTTTTTCCCGCTTATTATACTACCACTTTTTTATTCGACTTTTTATGGCCAGAACGGCAATGTCCTCGTTAACCACCACTGATGCCAACAATGTAGATTATGCTATAGCTACAGGCACTACTAAAAACATTATGGTAAACTTGACAGCGGCAAATTCAGTACCCAATATGGCAGTGGCCACCACGCCACCACCTTCTACTTCAGTTATTGCACGCTATCCTTCTCTAGGATTTTTAGCTGGTGCTATTGCAGCTTGTGGCGCTGTAACCATTACAAATCCATTAGAGGTAAGCGAGAACAGGTAATTACTGGCTTATTAATTCCTATAACTATATATTATAGGTAGTAAAGACACGTATGCAACTTCAAGGTGAACTTAATCGAAAATCCCATGTACCAGCAGTAGCAACACCATCATCGTCATCATTGTCGCCATCTGCTGTGCTAAAGACAGCAATGTCCAATAATCCAGCGACCACAACTACGCGTAATGTAATAACAGATGTAACATCGTTTACTTCCAGCGCGGGAAAAGAGTCTCTACTCACTAACACGAGTAAAGGGAGTGCAACCCGTATCTACACCGGTACTTTCTCCGCTCTCATTACTATTGCTAAATTTGAAGGATTTGCCGGGCTCCAACGAGGCTTGGGCGCCGCTTATGCCTATCAAGTCGCTATGAATGGTGTTCGGCTTGGCTCCTACGAACCTGTAAAACGACTATTACTTCAGTGGTCGTCATCGCCGCAATATGACAACATATCGACGATCAAGCCGGTTGTTGATCCATTATGGTGCCGCGTGGCTGCTGGTGGCACTGCCGGTGCTATTGGAGCCTTGCTTGGCAGTCCGCTATTTTTAGTAAAGACTCGTTTGCAGAGTTATTCAGAACATCTTGGTGTAGGCCATCAGCATCGTTATCGTAGTGCACTACACGCCCTACACTCGGTGTTTACAGCCGAGGGTGGTGTTATTGGTTTGTTCCGCGGTGCAGGTGCAGCCATATTACGAACAACCGTTGGATCTGCCGTGCAACTGAGCACCTATGATAGTTGTAAAGTAGCCATTATGAAGCAATTTGGCCTACAAGATGGAGTGCCCGCACATGCTGCTGCTTCTTTCCTAACCGGTATGGTCGTATGTTTGGCTATGAATCATTTGATGTCGTTAGTACTCGTGTATACAACCAAGGTCGTAATCCTGTAACAGGTGCTGGTCTATTTTATCGCGGCCCAATAGACTGCTTTGTTAAAACAATTCGTACAGAAGGTATTGCCGGTCTTTACAAAGGCATTAGTGCCCATTATTTGCGAATTGGGTAAGTTTATCGATTAATAATACAATCATTACTAAAAGTTTGACAATTAGTCCACACACAATATTAACGTTTGTATTTTTGGTAAGTTGAAGTTGATTAATTGATTTAGTGACGACAGCTAATGATATACATTTAGGAACAAGCCAAATCGGCCATCGAGACCATTGCTCGACGACGTAGTCAATAATGGCACATAGCTATATTAGATTATATTTTTACACACTCTATATTATGCATGAATAAATGAATAAACTAGTGGGCCATTATTATACCTTAAAATATTGGTGTTGGCTATTATTTAATTATTGCTATATATACATCAAACTTTGATGTTAAAAGACTATTCACTGTTTTACTAATAATACACTGCTATTTTGGCTAGAATGACTTTTATTCATTATTTGTAGCTGTTCAGACATAGATATTCAAAGATATGGTTTCAATATTGCTATTATACTCATATCACTATGCTTTGATTCAAAATAAATAAATATTTGGAGTCCCTCCACTCTATACAATAAAGCACCGATCAATAGTTTGTACTCTTTTTATCATTCTTATCTAACCATATCATAATAACAAAAAAACCATATAAACCAATATTTAACACTGGATTACACCGATACTAAACGTAGCGTGCCTATTTTCAATGTAAAACAATAACAGCAACAACAATAGTTTAAATGAAAATAAAAACAAGCGTAGGGGCGATCAATGGTATAATAGTAGTAAACGTTGTTGTAATAGGAGAAGTAATACTAGTAGTAGAAGTAATAGTAATGTCTGTAACTGTAACAGTAATGTAGTAGAAGTAATAGTAATAGTAGTAGTAGTAGTAAGTAGTAAGTAGTGTAGTGTAGTAGCGATGGTTATCAAACGAGAAACAGAGTGAAAAGATCAAAAGGCGCAAAAAATAAGAATCAGTTAAAGAAAATGATGCTTAAAATCCTTTGAATAGTTGCTCATAAGGATCTTCACACACTCTGCCGTATTCTTCGTTAGATTCTGGATATTGATCAAAGTTACTTGTGTCGCCAGCGCCCTTTACTACAGGAATGACAGGTGCTTTAAGCTCTAGTCGCTTCATTTGCTCCCAATCAATATCCATGAACCACCGATGCCGCTTAATATCTTCTACACCACCTCGCAGATTACCATAACGTTTACTAAGATCGGCCGCCAATAAGCGCTTAATAAGATCTTTGGCCAATGGGTCAATGTGGGGTGGCCATTTAATACGACCGATAAGGATCTTTTCGTAAAGCTTGAAGTGATCCTCATCGTAGAATGGCGGATAGCCGGCCAGCATTTCAAAAATAAGAATGCCCAGCGAGTACCAATCAACGGCTTTACCATAGCCTTTAGATTGGATAATTTCGGGCGCTAAATAGTCGGGCGTACCACATAGCGTCCATGTCACATCTGGGACGTGTTTGGCAAAGCCGAAATCTGTAATCTTTACATTGCCCGACTCGCTGAGTAGCAGATTTTCCGGTTTCAAATCACGATAAATGACATCTAACGAGTGCAGGTATTCAAACGCCAACACTACCTGTGCTGCATAGAACTTGGCTACGTGATTTGGAAAACGCTAATAATTATTATGTTAGTATTTGTTAAACAACCATTAGTTTTTCAGTAATAAATACTTACTTGGAATTTCCGTAAATAAGTAAACATTTCACCGCCTACAACATATTCCATAATCATATAAAGATTTACCGAATCCTGGAAGGTAGCCAGTAAATTGACCAAAAATGGATGTCGTGTACGTTCTAAAATCGACTTTTCATTGACAATATGCTCCACTTGCTTAAGCCGAACAACTTCCGACTTCTTTAGAACCTTCATCGCATAGTAGGCACCAGTGCTTTTAAGCTGAACCAAATGAACTCGGCCGAACGAACCGGTACCGAGTGTACGTGATAAATGAAAATCTTTTAAATGCACACCTTCAAGTGTATTCACACGTGGTGTCGATGCACTGGCACTTGCCATTGCATGAGCCGGACTTGTCGCATCTACGCCGGTAGCTCCATTGTGGCGTTGCTGCTGTTGCGGCGAAGGTGGCGACGCCGGGTGCGTGGGTGGCGAAGGGAGTGCTGGTGTAGCTACGGAAGCCGAATGAGCATGATTCGTTTCTGAAATCATCGATAGCCCACTCGACGATACAGCATTGGCCGGTTTAGGCGAAGGAATTGGCTAATGATAAAATAAATACATATATTCATTATTAGTTCAAATAATTTAACAATTAATAGCATGTATGCTGGTAGAATCAATTAATTACCTTGTTATACCCATTATCGTATACTGGCTGTGCCGATGGATGAATGGACAAGCCATAGCCTGGCTGTGGTGGTTTGGTGGCCACAGGAGATGCACTACCATAATTCAATTGCTGCTGTTGTTGCTGCTGCTGTGAAGAATGATGATGTTGCTGGTAGTGCTGCTGGCCACCATACGCATGCGGCGATGATGGATGTGGTTGTTGCATTAACGAGGTGGAGGAAGTAGTAGTAGTATTGGCAATGTTATTGTTAGGCGAGTAATAAGCGTGGTTTTGCTGTGACTGTTGCGGTTCATGATATGGATCCTTGATCGGCCCGGTCTGTGGTTGTTGTTTATGATAAGCGTAGTTTGGCGACGCTCCAGGCATAGTTATAGCGTAGTTTTTGCCACTCGGGCCAATCTTGTTGAGAAACGACATGGTGGCCACTATAAACAGACGCATACAAGCACCAATACGCATACACACACACACACACACACACACAACATACGCATCAAGGTAAAAAAGACAAGATGGTTCGTTAATAACACGTGTTCAAGTACTTTCCAGTTCTCATCTAGCCAAACATGGTTGGCCAAGGAAACGATGAGGATGACAATAGCTTACCAGTAAAAGCAAACGGTTCAATAGAACAATGATGGGTCAAATACCAAGCTGCGGCACGGGTGTATAATCAGACTACCCAGGTATGTTTGTGTGCACAACAAGCCAGCCAGCTAGCAACAAGATAAGATCACGCAATCCAACTGCTCAAAGGTGCGATAATAGAAAAAGAGAAAAGGTGTGGAAGCTTGAAAAAGCGAAAGAGAATAGGAGCAAGAGAGAGAGAGAAGTGCGTGCGGGTGAAAGAGTGGTGTGTTGTTGGTGAAGAGTGTGGGTGCAGATGAAGTGCGGATGCAAAAACTCGACACAGCCACGACAGCCAAAAAGAGTTGCCGGCAGGGAAATAGCACGCGAGCACAGCTGCGCGCGCCTCGACAGGTAGATGAGTGATAGTAGAAATAAAAGCGTTTAAAGGCACAAGGGGAAGGCGTCGACGCCAGTAAGATGAGAGTAGTTTAAATGAGCGAATAAGAGAAAAAGCGTCTGAGCGCGCGTTTGTAGAAAAGATAGCAGTACCCTTGCTGTGCAGTTCAACAAACAGAAAAACGATGCTCTGTATTAATATCAATATCAGTATATGTATATATGAATAAAATAAGTATATATATATGTATATGTATATGCTCGCTATTGTTACTAACGTTATTGCTCTTTCTTTTGCCAAATGTTTGAACGTTTAATTGCGGTGTCTACACATGCGCAATGCTAGACGAACAATAAGCTATTTGGTTTGACTGCTGTTACAGAGAAAAGTGCACGATTGTACCTAAGGCAGTAGATATGACGGTGCCGAGACAAAACGATCAGAGACTAAACTTTGGTTACTCAATGTCTTTAGAAGCAAGAGGGAAAGTGATATAGCTGGTTGTAAATGCTAGAAAAAACGTATGAGTCGTCGGGTAATATAGTGAGGCTTCAGTTATAAGGCAGAAAGTGGAAAACAAAAGTGGAAGGCTTGCCAATAAAAGGAAATGAAATAGTAAAAAGGAAATTGCTTGGAAGCTTCGTTTCAATGATACTATAAAAGATGAAGGGCCATACGGCGAATGAAATAGTGAATGGGCGTGTGTATGTAGGCAAATGAACGTGTAAAACGGATCAACGACAAGCAAGCAAGCAAGAAAGAAAGAAAAAAGAGTGTTTAATACTGTATAATGTATACGCGTACTAGTCCTTCATAGGCACACTACTTAATAGAGAAAGAAGGAGAGCAGCACAGGGCAGAAACGGGAATATAATTAGAGCAAACGAGTAGTTGCAGTTTGATATGTGTGCACGCGACACAGGTATCATGCAAATTTAAAACTTTTGTCCTTGTTAGTGGATTAATATCAATCAAAGTGAAACAAAATGTATCGTAAAAGAGGAGTGGTGTGCATTTGTGTGTGTGTGTGCGTGCATTGTGTGTGTGTGCTCCTCGAATTGATAAAAGTTCCCAAGACGGGCCAGATTTGTTATGTGGTTTATTTTCAAACACCGCGTCAAGATCGCCAGACAATCATATAGTCGTCGGTTTATCCTATTCCACAAGATTATACCTTACTCGATATTATATGTATAATGATTTACTAGATGGTCTAAGTCATTAATAAAAAGAAAATCTTATTAATGAAGATCTTTAATTATAGTTATGATTATCTGATGCTTGCCATATTATTTATAGTTAAAATGATGTAATAATGGAGATTACACTAAAACAGTCACACATTAATATATTATTACCATAATGATCACTATAAAACTATTAAAGCTATTATTACTATTAACACTATTGTTGTGATTATTATTATAATTAATGCTGATCAGCAATGATTATATACACCAAAAGTTATAACAAATAAAAGGAGATGGAGTGAAAATAGCAAGCAACTAATCAATATATATTATTGTCAATTATACAAAGGGATAAAAATATAAGGATAGACGACTAAATAAATTTGAATTAATAAATTGCTTGTTTTTGCTGTTCTACCATTAAATAGAACATACATGTAAATGTATAGTATGTCTGGCTATAATATAAAATCAAAAAGATCAATTAGTGCTTGTATCTGCTTCAATCTCTTCTTCATAAGTATTGGTAACAGTTTCTTCATCATACTCTACAGAATCATCTTCATGTTCGCTATTACCAATACGACTTATTTCATGTTGAATTAAAATAGGCGAATCATTCATACTACGGTATAAATCGTTGATAAATGGAGGAGCTAGTAGATTTGTATTTTGTTGTTGTTGTTGTTGTTGCAGCTGTTGTCGCCTTTGTCGTTGTCGTTGTTGTTGTTGGTTTCTTTGTCCCGGTTGTTGTTGTTGTTGTTGGTTTTGTTGTAACAATGTTTGTATATGTTGTAACTGTCGTTGTTGTAGTGCTTGTAATGATTGTTGCAAAAGTCCTTGCAATTGCTCTTGAGGTTGTTGCTGTTGTTGTTGTTGTTGTTGAACTAATTGTTGCAGATTTTGTTGAATCTGCTGTTGTAGTATAGTCGGCTGTAGTGGCAACAACTCTTGCTGTGACTGTTGCTGATCTTGTGTAGATAAAGCTGTGGCAACAGCAGTAATCAACATTGCTACCATATCAGTTGTATTTGAAGTATTTTGAGTAGCAAGTGTGGCAGCTGGATCGATGCTATGCTCTGATTCAACTGTTGCCGGTAATATAGTCGGCGCTGAAGAGACTTCTTTCTTCTTAACAACCAGTTCTGCGTACATTGGAATGCAGCGATCAAGTTCTTCCATGCCTTCTTCATTCAATTGTTCAAGTCCTCTAGAGTGCCATATTCTACCAAAGTTACGAAAGATATACTCTAATGCAACTAGCTTCAATCCGGCTTCTTGATTCAACAGAGCAGCTTGAAAAATGGCAACGGCTGTTGTGGGCGATAAATGCTTTTTAGCCAGTCGACGGCAGCATAGCTTTGTAAGGCGTGGCACAAAATACATATTGGCCATGCTTAATACGCCAATCACCTCTTCGGTCGACATGTTTTCGGCCAATTTATCCGTATAAATATAGCGAGTAAATGCTAGAACTACTGAATGCGGCTCAAGTAGCTCCATCCAGTCACATGTCGCCTCTTTCATGCCACTATTGTACATGTTACGAAAGTGAGACCACCTTGCATAAAGTATGGCCCGATGAACACCTATTGGCTTGCCATCGGCTGGCTTCAGTGTAAAATCAGCAACATCCGGAAGTTTAAACAGTTGATCAAAGTCGTATTGTATCGTTTCACGCGGTACTTGCCATACACTCGTTGGTTTTAGACTTACAACAAGCATATCTCTGAAATGATCGTATAGCGGAGGACGATCAGGATCTGTATTACCGAGAAATACAAGATGGCGCTGGTGCGGGTCATCGACATCAAGTAGGTTGTCGCCAAGTTCCTCGGCAGTTGCTGTAGTAAAATAGTTCCATACACCTTGCTCTAAGCTGCGTTCTTTGGGAAATTTATGCCACTTTGAAGTGTTTAAATCCAACAAGCAAACAGTGTATTCAAGCTTTTGAGGCGTCTTAAGAAACTTGCCAAACATAACAACACGATTATCGCCCACTGATTCCATAAAATGATGCGACTTTAATGGTTCAATCTGGCCGGTAATACTGTCTTGTGGCCGTATCTTGTTAGAACAAAGATCTACAACATACATATCAATGACAGTATGTCCGCCGCCATTCTTGCCGGCATAGATGTACATTTGATCGTGGACCAACAAAGCAGAATGGTTATAGCGTGGCGGTACAATATAAGGCTTTTGCCAAGTAAACGTGCTCAAATCAAGCACATTCATTTGTGCAAGTACACAGGTTACTGTTTTAAACTATTATTATTACATGTAGCTATTATTAATGTCTTGATACTTACGGCCAGCTAAATAAATACACATAAATTAGTCAATTTATCGTGGCAGCTGTAATGCTATACACTTACATGTGGTATTTTTTGAAAATCCACCATAAACATACATCTTGTTTTTGTAGACCAAAGCAGTATGTAGATAGCGCGGTGCCGCATGATGTCCATGGATCGTTGGCTGGTACCAGATATGATCGTTTAGACCAAATAAAAGCACATCACCGCAAAACTCTTGTCGTTCATTGATACCACCTATAATCAAGTTAGTTTAATAGCTATATAAATGCATTTACATATAATATACAGCTATATATACATAGATATATATATATAGTGTAGTATGTGTTTAATGCCTACTTGCCAAATACTACAATGTAATTACGCCATAATACTGCTGTGTGGCCATAGCGTTTTGTAGGTGGAGTGCCACCTTTAGTCTGTCGTAACAACAAACAAGCCGTTAGTTACTAGTGTTATCATTGTGGCTATTCGCTAGCAATTCCTATATAGATGATATCCTGTTACAGCAACCCACCTGTAAACTGGTCCATATACCTGTGCGGAGATCAAGCTGTTGCACATGCTCTGGCACTACACCCCCACCACCAATCGTGTACAAAAGATGTCGATCGCGCGTAAATGAGGGCCGCCACAAGCCAGCAACACTATCGCCACTTGTGGGGCGCGACTCTACCAAATGGAACATTATTAAGTGGCAAGCACAATTGGAATAAAATGACAGACTAGGCAATATTAAGATAGAAAAGTAAAGATGAAGAATGGTTAAAAGAAACAATAAAGGTAGAAGACGGTAGGTACTAGCTGGTCACGCCAGCAATGCCTAGCGAATAGGATACGATACGAACAACGACGACTCGTGGGACAGTCTTGGCTTCTTTCTAGTTAAAAACGACAACAGAATTGGTAAAAAAATACGAATAGTATTAAATGGTAGATCAAAGGAAATAGCTTGTATAGATGACTGTTAAAGTGTAGAATAATGACGTCTATTGACACTTTGACAATGATTGAATTGAAAGGAGTGCATTAGTATAATTTATAGCAACAACATAATAATCATAATAAGGATCGTAATACTAGTACTAGTCATAAACGCCGCCATCTAACTAAGCTACAGCTTATTGACTAGCAAATAGTGAATAATCCATGGCACATGTTACTTGTATCCATTATCTACGACGACTTATTTGTGCTCACCCCTTTTGTCTTTTTTGACATTCAGTTTTGAGTAAATTACAAGCTTGCTGCTTCTATCTGCTACTACCGATGCATGTAGCTGTAACTTTGCTGCGTACGCATTCAATAGCGCATATCCAGCCATTATATCATGACTAGTACGTATGCTGTTTTATATATATATATATATGTTGATTTTGCAGCTAATGACCTGTCCTATCAATCAATTACATGCTTGTTGTATGTAGTACTGTTGGTGTCAGCGCACCAATCAACAGGCTCAATACTGCTTGTTGTTGCAAACTGGTGTACAAGGGGAACCATATGCTGGTCTGCGTATCAACATACATATAGTATGACTATGGGCAAATTGATGACTAGCCTATAAGTGTATTCATCGTAAATAGCGAATAGCTTTATTATATACAAATATGTAATCACTAATGTAAATAAACAACACTGCTATCGTATGCTAGTATGGTGACATGAATGATGTCAATTCGTCATCTGAGTCATCATATTATTGGGGAAGAATGAGCCATCCATCAGTTTGTATCCCCTTTTCATTAAATCATCCTTATTATTACCATTATTGCCATATAATATAGAACTTTGCTCTACTCACTCTCACACACACACAATTGTATTTTAGCCAATACAATTGCTGTTCTCAACACCACATGACCAGTCTATAGTTCCGCGAACCTATAAATGTCCGTAAAGTGACTGGCGAGCTCCCATCACATATACTCTCGTCATACTCTTCTTTCTCTTTCTCCTTTACTTAACTACTACTACTACTACTACTACTACTCTTATCATCAACGGCACTTTTTTTCTATTGCTAGTCTCTAGCGTCATTGTTTCTATCATCGCCCCTTTTTCTTCATAGTCCACTACTTCTACTACAACAACATTTACTATCGCTACTACTTTGTTTTATATTGCTTGGCGATTAAGACTTCATCTGTTGCCTTTACCTTCACTACCTTTTGTTTTCCATAACTGTTGGTTCTTGCTTAACAACCTACTTTACTCTGTCTTGCCAATCAGCTAGTAGTCAATAGCACTGATTCGATTAAGCCTTTAATTGTTGCAGCTATTTCAAGATGCGTCCTGTTAGAACAGTGTATTTGCTTGCTTCCGCAGCAGTTGCGGTGATTGCTTTGGTTTCAGTTGGTGTTGATGCACGTCATCACACAAGCGGCAATGTAGCTCCTTTGCTATCAACCGATAATGCCGATGTCATTCAAGATAGCTACATCGTTGTGTTGAAAAAGGATTTATCTGAACAGCAGATTGAATCACATCACAATCTATTGGCGGCTTTCCTTGCCCAACACGGCGGTCTTGTTAGTGATGGTGGTGAAAACCAGATGCATCACGTATACGAAATGGATGGACTGCGTGGCTATGCTGGCAAATTTACCAGTGAAGTGGTCGACAAGGTGCGCAATGCCGATGAAGTTGCCTTTGTCGAACATGACTCGACTGTCTACGCAACTGATTTGCAAAGAAATGCCCCTTGGGGTCTAGCTCGTATTGCTCACCGTGAGACGTTGACCTTCCGCACCTTTAACAAATACCCATACGCGCATGATGGTGGCCATGATATTACTGCCTATATTGTGGATACTGGTGTCAATATCCATCATGTCGATTTTGAAGGCCGTGCTACATGGGGCGCCACTATCCCACAAAACGACGAAGATAAGGATGGCAACGGCCACGGTACGCATGTGGCTGGTACTGTAGCTGGCCATCGTTACGGTGTTGCCAAAAACGCCAATATCGTTGCAGTCAAGGTGTTGCGCTCCAACGGATCCGGCTCTATGTCCGACGTCGTTGGTGGTGTCCAGTGGGTCGCCGAAGCACATGGATTGGCCGCTCAAGAGGCCAAGAAGTCGAAGAAGAGACATGCTAGCGTAGCCAACATGTCGTTGGGCGGTGGCTTCTCTCGTGCCTTGAATATGGCAGTCAACGCTGCTGTTGAGGCTGGTGTGCACTTTGCCGTGGCAGCTGGTAATGATAACCGTGATGCTTGCGACTACTCACCTGCTTCCGCTGACAAGGCCGTCACTGTTGGTGCTTCTACCATTGAGGATACACGCGCCTGGTTCTCTAACTACGGCAAATGTACCGATGTCTTTGCTCCTGGTCACAACATCTTGTCGACATGGATTGGCTCCAACGTGGCCACCAACACTATCTCCGGTACTTCCATGGCTTCCCCTCACGTCTGCGGCCTTATGGCCTATTATCTTTCACAAGAAGCTGATCCATCAGTTGTGAAGCCCAAGCACCTTAAGGAAAAGATCATCGATGAGGCGACCAAGGGTGCTTTGGAAGGCATAGCAAATGATACACCCAATCTTTTGATCTACTCCGACCCACCAGCCGGTCTCCAGTCCACTAACTGGCTTGGATGGGTCAAGACTATTGTTGATAAGTTTACGATTGTTTTGTAAATAGACAACTCTAGTTGCGCAAAGTTCTTGATTATTTTTTTCAATACACGTTGCTTTCAAGTTTTAAATGAATTAATTGTGCACTAATTGTCCATGTTGTAATTAATTAATGGGAGCTACTGTACTTTGACACCCACATTTTTATTTATCCATTTCACTTCTTAGCACTTTTAAATACAACTAAACACCCATCAATTACTATACGATGTACAATATTGCATCCAACATTAATCAATTCCTGTGTAATTATCCACACAATAATGTAATTAAATATGCACATTATGGTATTAGTTGAAGTTAAGATAACATTTAATAAAATAAAAGGCTTTTTACGCTGAATTGTTAAATATTTTTGTTGAAAATGGTCTACAAGTATAAAAAAATAAAATATTGCGATTATTAAATATAATCGTTATAATATGCAAGTGTGGTTCAAGTAAACAGAAACAAGATAGAGAAGAAATAGATTATATAGCAGTTTGATGTACAGTATGACAAACAGGCAACAGAAATAATGAGGAACGATATGGAATCGCGGTCATATGGCTTCTATTAATATTCGATCAATCTTTCTACACATGGCCAACAACAATAATAATCGGCCTCAATGTTTCAATGAAATCAAATAGTATGTTACATTGTTTATTTAAATCAATTTATTAACAATATTTTAATAAAAAGTAATATAAGTATGTTGTGCATCATAACGGCATGACTTTGATTGAAACGAATTGTGCTTTGGGGACAGATGTGGGAGTCAGACAGCAGCTATTCACTTCATACACGCACATTCATTTACTCTATATAGCTAGTTTCATTAGTTATTGGCTGCTACTTTAATTGTAAATATTCTTTACACCGCGTCTTGCAATGCTTTCTTTAATCTTGCCTTTTTGCTAGTCACATTTTCACTCCATATACGAATGCTGACGTATTTATTGACACGAATGTTTATTAGTTTACTAATGTTTTGTACTTTTATTTAATCTGAATTGTTTTATTTTATAATTTATTTTTATTATAAATACAACTGCATAGCTATCATTGCGATAACTTTAGTGACTATATAAACTGTTACTTCTTCACCGACTGCTTTATTTTTTACTATCATGCTGCTTATTCTGAAATGGTATTATAGCCGATGTCAGTGTTTGTAGCTGACTAGTGGCTGTGCACTAGCAGGCTATATATCCTATTAATCTACATTTTAAGCTGTGCAATCCTCAAGCTTGTATATATCTAGTGTAGCTCTATTCAATTTAATAACTATTTTGCACACAGCCATTTATATGCTACCATTGCTGTCTGATAACAACACTGATGACTAAGATCAAACTATTGTTTTACATCAATATTACTGTCACATAATAAGCATTTGTTCTTTTTAATTCAGACTATCTGTTTTTGTTCAACCGCTGCTCTATCGCAAATGTTCAAATAGAATATTATTTTGCAATTGGTATAATCTAAAATAACCTAGTCATTCGACAATCGTTGCAAATTGCATACTGTTGATTCGCTTCAGTTTGATACTGTGAACGACAGCCTTTCTAAAAATTCATCCAATGTTTCAGTAGGCGGGTACAGTAGCGGTAGGAGTACAAGTCGGATGGTTAGCTATGCAGTGCATGGCACCAATCAAAATAACGTAGAGTACTTTTTAACTGAAAACGAAATAAATAGATTTACTGAATGAATAAAACCAGTTTGTGTTTGAAATAGCCAATCATATCTATCAACAAACAACGACCTTGACAGACATATTACTCAACAATGGTAAGTTTCATTATAATACTTATTGTCATTGTCAACCTTCGTTTATTGCTACAAGCTGTATTAAAGCTATTACGACATAATAAATAAGACACAGCTTTATTAAAAGTACTGGCTAGCAGAGTTATTAAAATACCTATATTGCTCCTTGTTATCGTGCACTGGTTGATACATATCAATTTAAACATGCGCAAAGGTATGCTTTCTCAAAACTAGGCGGCAAGTCAGTGGCCAGGTCATGGGCGTATAACCCGTTCCTTTGTTTGATGTTGACAAATACGGTGAAAATTTTTACTAATGAATGCAATACAACTTGGGCTGATTTGTAGCTCTGGCAAGCTATAAAAAGATACAGGCCGTCGCTATTAAAACTGGGCCATCATATAAACACTCTAATACTTTTCTATAGTAGTTGTAACTGCAGCCGTAGCATTTTGCTTCTATTTACCCATAGCTGTTGCTGCTCGCTTACATAGCATTTATTCTAATTCAAAATATTACTTAGTCTTTTGTTAAACACTGGTAGATTTAAGTGTGGTACAAACACTATTTGTTTACTCGTATTTAACGTTTTTTAATTATCGTCGATCGATAATGCACTTTTCTATTGCTAAATTAGCACTGTTGACAGTGTCTGCCTGTGTTGCACTGGCTGCACATGCAAATGCTAAATGCTCCACTCCACTTGTACGTCGTGAGATCCGTGATTTATCAGAAAATGAACGCAACATCTTCCTACAAGCTATGAGAAAAATTATGACCGACGGACAGCCAAGCACTCTGGGCCAGATGGTTCAATATCATCTACAGTATGGAAAGGAAATCATAGTACGCCGATCTTTCTCCCATGGCATCGCAAATACTTAAAAGAGCTTGAAAATGCCCTTCGTAGAGTTGACACCAGAGTCATTTTACCGTACTGGGACTGGTCGGCCGATGCTTGGGCTCCTCATGCATCGCCCATCTTGTCAGAAAAATACTTTGGCGGCAACGGCGTAGGTCCATCGGCTTGTATCCAAGATGGCCCTTTCAAGAATATTAAACCATTTGGACTAGATCCAACATGGCCCCAATGTCTTTTTCGACAATATAATCTCGGCCAGCAGCTCTCGCGCTTTAACACACCAGAAGAAATTGCAAACATAATACATAGTTCCCACACATATACTGAGTTTGCCCAACGACTTGAAGGCATACCACATGCTATTATCCATAATAACATAGGCGGCCTTCTCAAATTCATGGGTGCCCCAAATGACCCACTTTTTTTTATGCATCACGGTAATATAGATAGGTACTGGGCAGAATGGCAAAAACAAAAGCCAGAACAAGCGAAAAGTATTGGTCCTTGGGATGTAAACACCACCTTACGACCATGGTATGTTCCTGCATCTAGCGTCTTTGATACGCAAAGCGATCAGTTATGCTACGTATATGCCACGCCGATCAAGGCATACGAAAATCGAAACGCTCAAGCGCCGCCATCTGTGCAACGAGTGCGACGCTCCGCCAGCTCCGGTTGCTCAAATTCTGCAGCTAAATCTGCTAATGCCACAGCTCCATCTTCGGAATACATCGATCTGGTACACCCAAGTCCTTTAGCTCCTGTATCAGAAGATTGGTGCAAAATGAATGGAATAAACATTACCATGGTCCGCAAATTTGAAGAAGAAGGACGAAAGTTTACGAAGAAACTATATAGCATCGATGGCTATATCTCACCGGCTGCGTTATGGAATCGTAATGATTTGCTGCGTACGCTTATTGAAACAAATAAGGATATCAAGTTTACGGTTGACATCAATGGCAAGCGTGTTGAGCTGTCTATTCCATTAAAGACTACTATCACCAATTCAATTGCTGAACTTAAACAATCGGCTATTGCTGCAGGTATGAAAATACTTGGTGATGAAGATATGCTGAAGAGTTTGAACGAGCTCATTGGCAACGACGGTATTGCTTTTCTAAGCAATCTCTTTAGCGACAAATCTGCCTTTGGTAAATTGCTGAAAAACGCTAAAGAAGAACTGTTGAATTTTGCTAGCAGTATTTTAAATAATTCAATTTTGTCAAAGTAATTTGTTATTGGTATTTCTGATGAAGTTGTGTTAATTAAAGTTTATCGTAATTCATTTTAATTTTTGTAACAGTTTATTAGTTGTTTAGTGTGATTTGGTGGCCAAATGACTAAATTTAATAAAACATTCGCGTAATTGAACTACACATTCAATTTATTGAACATGATGATGGGTGGTGAGTGACATCAGTCATCAAATACCCATCATCATAGATCAATTATTCAGTATGCATATATCCTCTACTCATTTATCTCATTAACAGTGTATATCTATGCTACTGTATATTACTCTATGTCATACTGAATACATCATATTGTTATAGGTTTTAATTACATATAGCTTGCTAAATGAATGAGATAAAATATGTTAAGATTTATTAATAATAGCTCTAAAACTAAAAAAACAGCTGAAATAGCTAGCACGTATTTATTAGACAATAAACTATTATACAATAGTATTAATATACAATACTGAACGACGATTAGCAGTGTCAAAGTTATTGAGCATATATGCATGATCAATGAGCGGAATTGGTCGACATTTATTAATAATAAAGCTAAAACAAAAATAAAGGCAGTTTTGGATAGAAGAAGGCTAGACGAGTATAGAACGATATATAGAATGATAAATGTATGGTAAGAAAGCATATAAAATAATGTTAGCGTTATAGTGCATATAATGCAATGAGGGGAATGAGTAGAGTGTATTGGAACATATAAACAATAGAATGCGTCTAGTATATCATAGAATGATATATAGTGGTTTATGTATAAAATGGGAATGATATGTATGAATAGAGTATATATGCATACTGGATAATGAATCTATGATGATGAGTATTTGATAACTGATGTCACTCACCGCCCATCATCATGTTCAATAGATTGGGCGTTATTAAATATTAGTCATTTAACCACCAAATCGCAATAAATGTGATGATGTAATGATTAAATAAAACTCACCACTTGTCCCCATGTTCAATAGAGTGAATGTGCAGTTCAATTGCGCGAATGTTATTAAAAATAGCCATTTAGCGCCCAAAGCATACTAAATAATAACCCATTGTTCATAAAAATAAATTTTACAATGATGCTACATGGCCGCAACATGTTGTGCGGTTCATATATGTTATTTTATAAATAAAACCGTTTACTTTTCGCTGTCTCATACTCTAAGAGAATAAATTCGCACTGTTATAACACTACCGCTACAAGCAACAGCATAATTTCAATATTTCCCAACAAACAATGTATACCAAAGTATTGCAGTGAAATACTAACCTTTGCTTGGATCAACTCGAACTGTCACTGCATACACATACATCAGCAGCCATGCATCTCAGTATCAAAATCGATAGTCCAGTATGTGTGTATAAAAGTTGCCTATAGCTTTTCGATCTATAAAATGGTTGGTTTAACTTCAATTGATTTGCACAATTCATATAAATAAACTGCAAACTACAAGTATTTAATTAATACGGTTTACATGTGATCAGTATAAAACGAGCAGTCAAGAGTAATAAAAAACAAGAATGTTATGAGTGAGCGTTGATGAACATCTTGTTTGTTTTAATTTGCAAAAAGGTCAACAGCTCCAGAAAATAATTGCTAGTTTGCATGCTTTAAAGTAATTAGATTAAATTTAGAGAAGCTTTGGCAATTTGCCGTCTTTGGACAGATTAGGGATCAAGTTCTCAGCAATGCTAGTAATGCCACTACCACCCTGGCCGAAGTACTTGAGCGGATTGTTTACGTCTACTCCTTTGGTAACGAGATCGGATATCTTGTCTCCAAAGAGACCCTTAAGCAATGGAGTTTGGCTAATGTTGTTGAGCAATGCATCGACACCACCGGCACCAATGGCACATGTCAAGTGTTTAACCAGCTCATTGCCAGTGAGGATCTTCAAGCCAGCATCAAGAATGGTCTTCTTGGTGCGAGCAATAGCATCTTCAGGCTTGCATCCCTTTGTTACTGGAACAGTAACCTTCTTGCCATTGACTGTAGCGTAGAATTCCTTGACTTCACCAGACTCGACCTTCTTGTGCATGAGGTCATCACGATGCCACAGAGCACATGGAGAAACGTAGCTAGGATTGCTATTAAGTTTTTCGTAGGTTTCCTTTTGTTTCTTCTCGTTCTCACGAAGCTGGGTGATGTTGAGATTGTTCATCTTGGCCCAGTCTTCTGGGATCTCGTGAGGATTACTGAGGCTTGTTACGTCGCAGTGTTCATCGTGCTCGCCGGTGTGCTTATTATCATCCTTGTGGTCGTGATTATGAGGTACAGGAGAGCGGCGACGTTTGTTATGTCCAGACCCACTGCTTGATTGACCTTTATAGGCGTTTACTGGCTCGGCATAACGGTAGCACATCTTGCTGCTGCTGGGGTCAATGACGTCTTGGAATGTCATGCCCCATGGTCTGAGCTCAGCAGAAGGACTAGCTTTTTTGCCAAAGTCCTTGAAGTTTTCGTGGTATCTCTGGTGATCATACCATATTTTATCGACGTGAGCGTGATGAAGGAAGAAGGTGGGGTCGTTTGGACTGCTCATACTTGAGAAGCCGTAGCCTAGACCGTTGTGGACGTTGCCGTGAGGACTGCCTTCGATTGCATTGCTAAAGTCGTCAAAGCTTTCGATGTTCTTAACGATATTTGCCAATGCTTCTGGGGACGAGAAGCTGTTAATTTTACCGTTATTATTATACTGTCGGCTAATACACTTGGGATATCCATCGTCTACAGTTCCAGGTACGTAATCACGGAATGGCGAGTCGCCAACGCAGTTATCTTTGCCGCTACCATTGCCTCCAAGGTATTTCTCTGAAAGCACCTCTGAGTTGTGGGGCGACTGCGAATCAGCCGACCAATCCCAGTATGGAACAACACAGCCAGGGACCTTAGATTGCAATTCCAACTCAAATGTTTTTAGGAAAGCACGATGCCATGGCAAGAAGATTGGCGTGCCGTGACATTCACTCTGGTGTTCTATGTGTTGCTTTGCAAGGTTATCATAAGGCGATGGTTTTTTGTCATTCATAAGCTGTTTAACAGCGTCGACAAAAATCCTCCACTCCTCTGAAGATAAATCACGCAGTTCACGACGCACATAAATAACATCGCACTCAGCATTTGCACGGTCAGCCAGCATTGCGCTGCCGACGAAGGCGAGCAGCAACGCGTTCTTAATAAAAGAGACCATTATGGAAACAATCAAGGTGCTTGCTTCGAATTGGCCAATCTACGAAGTAATAAAGTTAATACAAAAAGCCTAAAAGGCAAGAAGATGTTGGTTGGTTATAGACTAGGCGAGAAATTTAACGAGTAGGGATGTACCGCGATATCAAACAGTAGTGCGGACAATATTCTCAGTGTAATAAAGCTGTTAATAGTAGATGTAATAGTAAAAACAATAATAATTGTAATAGTGTAGATAGTAATATAGAGGGTATCGCAAAAACGACAACTATAGAGGAAAGTTGGAGAAAAGGCGGATGTATGAACGGTCGAATTATACGTCAAGTTAGACGTGCTTATATTGGATAACTTGTATTAGTGGAAAGGCAAAGCCGACCCAATCCCGCTGAAATGGCGTGCAAGGAGAGTGGGGCATGTACACTATTGGCATTGTCTAGGAGCGAATGCAAGAACGATGCTGCTGCAGCATGCGATACTTGTCAACGAACGACAATCATGTACATGCGGTAATTTGGCATCTCAACCATAGTGTCTGTGCAACATGGAACCGGTGGGCTTCTATGCCCGTCAGTCACATACGCGTGGCCAGAATTGCCGGCCACGGATTGGTCAGAAGGCAGCAAAGGTAGATAAAGGATGACTTGCTCTATGTACTCGAACGCATGCATGGTTAGCACGCGGTAGCCAGCTGGACCAATAAGCGTCGAATCTAGCCGGCTCAATTTATTCGTGTAACTACAGACAGGAAGGCAGGCACAAATAATACGGCTGCAGGAAGAACTAAGAGAGAGAACAAGTAAATGGGCACAAGTGGGACAACAACAGCATGGATGTGCTTTTGAGTGGAAAAGGCGACTGCACTTCTCGAGCGATATGTTCCAGCGTTGACTAAAGCACTGCCAGCGGCAGCTATAGTGGCAGTTATATGGCATGGACTGGTACACAGAAACGCGTACATTACGCACATCACTGCTGGATTAGGTGTAAGTCTACGAGGAAATACTTTGATGGCCAATCATCTTGATGCCGCAAAAACAAGTAGCCTGACACGTAGAAAGCCCATTCATTCCAGCCCAAGGATGACAGGCCAGTGGCAATAACCGGTACAATAGTGACTAATGGAACTGATTATCGCGTACATTATTAATACTCTTATGATATGCGGGAGACGGCTCGCACCGTCGCATGGCACGTCAAGGGTCGGAAAAATTGCACGATTCAAGGTCATGAGAGTAACCATTGCATCTGAGTAAAGAATTAAAAATACTATTATGTCGTAGAAAATGTATAAAAATAGTTTGCTAAATTAAGTCCGGGTATATTGCAAGCAGACGCATGTCGTATAAAACACAAATAGATTTGCACGAAAGCACATGGTAAGACAGCTAGCCGTCTGTCATATGGATGCAATAGCATTCTGGAAATCTGCTCAAATCTTGCTTCAAATGGATGTAATATTATTTGGTGCTTAATCTTTCCATCAATGATAATCAGCACTAATAAGACAATAATTGCGATTTATTGTGTGTTGAATGGCCCAATGTCAAGTTTATTTTAATAACAACATGCTAAAAAAATTAAATTTAGTAGTTTACTGTTTATTAAAAATAGCGATTAAAAAGTAAATTAGCCTAAGACGATTACATATTAAGTGTTTGTCGATTTCCAAATCTATGGACGGCACGTGGATAAAAGAAACGTGATGTGATTTTGCATTAAAAAGGGGTTCTATTTGGTATTACAACCAAATAACACGGTTTATCCGATGGCTATTGATTTGGTTTTGCCATAACATTCAACTTACTAAATGAATAGGATTGGTCTATACTAAATTGACAAAAAAGCGTGCTATTGTTTTTAAAATAGGATTGGTTATCGGGACGATGTAAAAGAGTGTCATGGATTTCTTGTCCTTGTGAGTGAAAGTAAAACGACAGACATGCGCGTTTTCCAAAAATAACTACTACTACTACTACTACTACTACATTTAAGCGGAGACTGATATGAGTAACCTCCACTCGTAATACATATTTGGCCAAAAAGCGCTAAATACGTCTTTGCTAAACATGACTCGTGGCTTCTATAGTGCAAATTCAAGTCGATAAAATTGCGCAGTTTAAAATAATAAAACAATAAACTTAGCAATATAAATCAGCTACTTATAAAATCTTATTCATTTTTCATTAAACGAATTAGTGCTTTTGCTGTTTAACCAACACTTTACGTTTTCATTAGATATACATACACACGCATATATAGATTTTAGAAAAAGTTTGCATCATGTTTTGCCGTACTTTTATAACAACTAAATTGGTTTTACTTTTATCAATCATAAGTGTTAGTGCAGTATCACTAACACCATTACCAAGACTATCGCCATCGGTATCTAGCAGCAATAGTGGTATTAGTGGCACCACTGTTGCACGAAGCGATTCATCAGGCTCAACAAGATCACAACTATCGACCGAGGTATTACCAGAAGGATTTACACCATTAAGACAGGCGGATCTAACCGACCCCAATCCTTATGGACAAGATGGTCTTGTAATTAAAAAATGGGACGAACAAACCGGCGCCATTGCCACTGCCGAAGTGATTTATAAAACTAAACGAGCTTTCCTCAAATGTTTCTACGATGAAAACGAGTATAAAGTTGAAAAAAATGCTTATGATGTAAGTAATATATGTGTAATAATTTTAATACTGATCGATGATAATAATAATATAACACTAATAGACACTAAAAGCGGCACATGACGATGTAACCAACCAGTGGCAACAAGGTGCACAATGGGTTGCAAGTGGCAAACACTTTTTTCCAGCCGACAATTATCATTGCATCATTTATGGCACAAGTGGCTTCAAGCCATTAAGCGACATGTCGATTGAACTTTCAGCTAATGAAAGATTTTATTATTTAAGTGATGTACTTAGGCAATTATTACTAGGTACGTCAATATACGCAAACACACACACACACACACACATCGTCTAATTCTATTTTTTTAATTATATCTATATTCATTTGCTTATTATAGGTACTGCGTTTATTCATTCAGCCATGATTACGCATAACAATATCAATTGGAGCAATGTTCTAGTCAATGAGAATTATAAAACTCATGGACTACGTATTACAATAGTCAACTTTGCCATTTCAAGCCCCCTTCAACCTGCGGTGGATCATAGCATTTTAAAATCAAGACCATTAACTGGTACACTTGGCTTCTATGCACCAGAATACTTCTCAGGCGAGAAATACGATTTACGAAAGGGTGATGCGTGGGGCGTTATAGTTACAGCGTATACTTTTTATCAAACGTCATTTATTGGCTTTTACATGATGGTAGATGGTCAACGCAAAGGTCGTACGCAGTCTCAATACGAGAAACATATAGAAAGTATATACCATAAAAACCGAGGTACATCCAACAGATTTCCTATACGTAGTCAGCTATACGATATGTTTGACCATATCTTGCCCATGGCATCAAGTCTATTAACGGTCGATACAGATATTCGACCATCACCACAAGACTATATCTCAAAATTTTGGTTTTCAACATTTCGTCAGTTATAGTTTAAAAACACGCGCATTAGACTAGAAATAAACAATTATACATTTGTTTATAGCCATTTCACAATCATCATTCATATTATTATAGTTGCATTAATAGCATGATAAATAGTTTGGCAATATCAATATTATAATTTATTTAATTGCCACTTCTTTCACACAACAAATCAATGAATCAACGAATCGATCAAGCTTATTGTGTAGCTGCCGGTGGTGCATTAACATTGTAGCTCTTGGGACGCGTTAGCGCATCAAATCCAAAACGAGACAATGTACAGCCACGGCCTGAATTCTTTACACCTGTCCAGGAAAGTGCCGGATCGAGATAGTCGCAACGGTTGGTGAATACCGTGCCCGTTCCAGTTGATCGCCCAATGCCTCGCCTGCCACCACGTCATTTGTCCAAATGGACGCGGTCAATCCGTACGAGCTGTCATTCATCAAACGAATAGCCTCATCGTCCGACTCAACCTGGATGGTGTTTGTAGTGTTATTGAATTACTGTATCAATCATTTTTCAAAGCTTACCTTCATAATGCCTACAACTGGACCAAAAGTCTCTTCACGCATAACACGCATTGTATGATTAATATCCACCAAGACTTGAGGTGCCAGGTAGGGCGTTTTTTCCTAACATTATCATTATCGACAAATTAATGCCTATATACACATTATGTTATATTAAATAAATACCTCATTTCTTGGGAAATGACTTGGATCCACAAGAGCACGCGCACCATGGCTTAATGCATCTTGGATATGCTCTCGTGCATTTTCTGCATTACTTGTACGCACCATCGGACCGAGTGTAGTTTCTGGGTCAAGTGGATTGCCCAACTTGTATTGCTATTATGCCATCGTTAATCTTTACATACACGTCATTAAATCAATAGTCAATACCTTAGTAACTTCTACAAACTTTTCTACAAATGCATCGTAGATCTTGCTGGCCACGTAGATACGTTCAATACCGCAACAACTTTGTCCACTATTAAAGAACGCGCCATCGACTAGTTGTTCCGCAGCATGAGCTACATTGGCATCAGCTCTTACATAAGCCGGGTCTTTACCGCCCAACTCAAGGCCAACACCGATAAAGCGACCGGAAGCTGCACGCTGCACGGCTAGACCGCCCTCAACCGAGCCGGTAAAGTTAACGTAGGCCGTAGCTGGGTGTTGAATTGCTACTCCAACTGCTTCATGCGTCATATGCAAATACTAGTTTGTAATAATAACACTTAATATATTTATTCATTTATTTAATAAATCAAATAACTTACTTGAAACACGCCTTCAGGAAATCCGGCTTCTTTAGCCGCATCATTAAAGCGTTCAGCACAGAGTGGTGTTTGTGGTGATTGCTTCAACACCACCGTATTACCTTTTAACAATAATTAGCCATTTACACTATTTATAGTATTATTTGTTATTAATGACTTACCAGCTAACAAGGCTGGGATAACACCATTAACGGAAACAAGATATGGATAATTCCATGCGGCCAAAATTAATACTGGTCCTAATGGCTCACGTCGAATAAATCGCTTAGAATTAGCGGTGGCATGTGCTTCATGGGGCATTGTTACATCAGCTAGGGCACTAGCAGCAATTGATGTCATGTAACGAGCTCTAAACGCAAATCCATCGACTTCACCGCCTGTATACCGAATAGGACTATACATTGTCGTTATATATATATATATGTGTGTGTATATAAGTCTATGGTCAACCATAGGCTTCTTTATCACTTACCGTCCCATTTGCAAAGTCAATTCTTTAGCAATGGCTTCCTTCTTACTAACAAAAGCATCAACAAAACGCTCAACTAAGCGAATACGCTCAGCTAACGCTACTCGACGCCAGCTACGAAATGCATCGAGCGATTTATTCAATACCGCATTAATGTCGGCTGACGACGCATTAGGGCGTGTGACTAGTGTTTGAGAATCAACCGGAGAGATCACTGAAAAAGTATCTGCCATAGTAATAGCAAGAACAGCAATAGTAACAAGCTGTAGTAGTTGTTGTAGCAATAAAAGAAAAAGAAAGTGAAAATATATATGTGTATACGTCAGCTCTATTCCAGTGTATCTGTGAATACACACATCACAACCACACTTAACATTCGTGTCTATTCGTTGTTTCAATATTTCATCGTTTCCCTTTAGTTCTAACCATAGCTACTCTGTCTTTCTCAATAGTTACTAACTGACTACAACTAACTACTCGACTAGTTATTACAGTGGTCTATTTAACTTGTCTACTGTTTATTACTTATTCGCCATCAACCACGGCTATTATTGATACCCATCTTTAAGATGGTCAGTTGACTTGTCGTGTTCACTTGCTTATTCTAACACCGCTAATATTCTTTCACGGGTCTATTTACATCTAGACGGACCAGTTAGATTGTGCACTTGACCTGATGCGTCGATTGCCGCCACAAAATATGGAAAACAATCTAACGTCACTTGTTGATTTGGCACCGCACCTTGCCGAAGAATTACTTTCAACGGTTGACCAGCCACTTCGAGTACAGCGTTGTCCAAAATCCGGTCGTGACTATTTGATTTGTGACTATAACCGCGATGGTGACTCTTATCGGTAATAATAATACGCTTTACTTCATTTTTATTAATACAATAGGCAAACTATATAGATCTCCATGGACCAATGAATACGATCCACCACTGGCCGATGGCAACCTGCCATCAAGTTCTCTACGTAAATTAGAAGTGGCCGCCAACGATGCCTTTGATACTTATCGTGAAATGTAAACATATTGAACTATTAACTTAGTTGTTATCAATATAATATACTAACTACTTATTATTAGGTATTACGAAGGCGGTGTCAGTTCGGTCTATTTCTGGGATATAGAAGGTGGATTTGCTGGCGTTGTATTAATTAAAAAAGGTAATGCATTAATAACCACACCATTACACTTAGTATTCTAATCTATTATTTTTTGTTTATTCCAACTGCCTAGTTAACGATGAGGATTCTAATATGAAGGGAGCTTGGGACTCAATCCATGTATTCGAGGCAGTTGAACGTAGTCGAAGTGCCTACTACAAGCTAACCTCTACCATTATCTGTATACAGTGACAGAGAATGCCGCACTAGGCAGTATGAATGTATCGGGCAGTCTAACCCGTCAAGTTGAATTCAACTCTAGACTTGATGACTATAGCGCACATATCGGCAATATTGGATCTATGGTCGAGGATATGGAGGCAAAGATGCGCAATACTTTGCAACAAGTCTACTTTGGCAAGACTCGAGATGTCATGAACGATCTACGTTCACTAAACTCACTCGAGACAACACGGCAACAAGCACAAATCCAACAAGAACTTGTCAGTAAGCTATTGGAACGACGATCAACTGCCGATAACTAATTATTACCACATCCATTATTACCACTATCACCAATCCCATGATCATTTACGCGTTATTTACTGATTTATCATTTAATAAACTACTAATAACCTAAATGACAAATATATTTGCTGTTATAATAGTAAAAGTAATAACATCTTTAATGATAAGAAATAGCCAATAATTAATAATATACATAATACTTTTGCATTTCTACTCTTCATCCTCGTCTTCGTCCTCGTCATCTTCTCCATTCTATAGTATGTATATATAGTATATTAGTATAAAACACTTTATATATATATATATAACCAATAGCTTACCGCATCACCTCTATCGGAGGGTACTGGCGTAGGAGATGCCAATACTTCACTCATGGGTGTATCCATTGGTGTAGTCACCTCGGCAGTTACATTCATTGATCCTAGTGTAGGCGATATTAAACCTAAATGTTGTGGCGTATTAGTCGATGATGGTAAGGGAGATGCCATATCATGGGACATTTTAGATTTCTTCTTTTGTGGGGTTATTGATCCTTCATTCATGACAGAGACTACAGTTGTTGTATTAACACTGGTGGTTGCAGTATTGGTTGTCATATGAACACCGCCCATAATAGGTGTGGTGGCAGTGGTTATTCGTGCCACTGCTCGTTTACGAGCTGGTTTCTTTTTAGTCTTGGGCATGAATTCATCCTATAATAGAGAGGTATAAGTAGTCGTGTATAACTATAACCAAAGTATTACCTCAATAATAATGGATGGATATTCAGATAATTTACGATTCAAAAATGAATGTAATATACCAATCTGATTCTGTGTTGATGAAAGTGGTGCAAATAGTGGTGGGGGTGGAAAGGGTAATGCCAAATGAGATCCATGATCTATTTATAATAATTAATTAACAAAATGTATTATAAATAAATATTCACTTACCACTACCACTATTAATAGGATTAACGTTGTGATTAACATTAACGATTACATTAATGCGTTTAATTAATTACATCTATTTTAATTACTTACCCGCCATTCATTAATCCATCATGTGCTTTACCACGCCATAAACGAGCAGGAATCTATTTATATTTATACCATATTATTATACAATTATTACTTAATTAATGATGGAATACTTGCCTTTAGACTTGGTAAATGTAATTCTGATTCTAATCCAAGTTCTCTTAATCCCAAATAATCATCTTCGAATTCATTAAAGATATCGCCCCTATACATTATATTAATAATAGGTCATCCTATAATATGATTAATTACTTACATTGTAAATTGTTCAGCATCAATATCCATTAATACAGAATCAGATCCTTCAACCGCCTATTTATTAATAGTCATGTGGTTAATGCTTTATTGTTACTATTATTTAACTTACGGATACTAATTCTTGATGGGTTGTAGCAAGACGACGTCCAATATCTCCCAATTTACTAGCATTTCTCTGTATTTGTTCACTTATATACAATGCTAGTGTATTGGGTCCATCAATACCACTCTCAAATAACGTATGTAATAAGATATCCTATCAATATGTCATCTATTAGATCTATACTGTAATAACACCTATTACCTACCTCTGAAGACATCTCTTTTGTATAAATATCCATATAATTACGTAATAATCGACCAATATTTGAGAAATAATTAGCTGCTGATTCGGTCAATACACAAAGTGCCTCTTCACTTATAACTAATTGTTCGTCAATAAACAGTAGCTTAATATTATCCATGGTAATTACCTTCAAATCCTGAATGTGCTGCCAATTTAGCCGATACATGGGCCAACAAAGAGAACGCCGTTTCTTGATCTAATGGCACCTCGGTTGTATCATAACACTTGAATTGCTTAGCGTTTGATCTTGTAACACATTCTGTTTAGTGGTTGATTCCATTCGTGTATCCATAGTGTCGTCTATTCCTCCTAAAGTGCCCATATTACTGGCTGGACCTTCTCCTTCTTCAGAAAATGGCAGCATAGCCTCTCTTAATCCGGTACCATCATTGATCTAGTAGATTTATTGTTATTTACTACTAAATAATTATAGTAAATACTTGCCATAATACTTTGCCTAATTGATGCTATTTTACCATGTAATTGACGGATATGTCTTAATTCATGAATACTTTCATCAATAGGTACGATCAATCCATCTTGAGGCATGACTGCACTAGTATACTGAGATAATCGAGGTCTATAGTAATACAGTATTAATTAATACCATTACGATACTATTATTATACTATTATGTATATAAACTTACTTTATCTTGGTAGTATACTCGGTCGTATTATAATATGGCTGATAAGTCAATGGCATCCCACAATCCAATTGATAATCTGGATCAATTTCAGTACATTGAATTGTTGTAATATCCATTAAAGGTTTATCATTATTATTATTATTATTATTATTATTAGTATCGACAGTATTGATGTTGTTGTTATTGTTATTATCAATAATATTAATAGTCGTATCATTATTATTAATGTATTATTATTATTAATAGTATCGTTATTATTATTATCGTTCGTCGTTGATGTTAATGGAGTATGACTAGATTGATCATGATGTTCAATCCACTTCATAAATTGTCCCATAGATTGAGCACTTCGAGTCAATACAGTTTGTTCCATAAATGGACGACGTATTATTTGTCGTCTATTTCTCTAATAATCCATATAGATCAGTATAGTCATAATTACTATCAATATATCTTACTTCAAATTGAGATCGTTTCTCTAATGTACTATTCCGCCATGATGTTGTGATAACATCTTCTTCAACTGATGGTATAACGGCAATAGGTCCTATTTTCTTATCTTGAACTCTTCATCAATACGCTCATTATCTTCATTATCTTCATTATCTTCAAGTCTTTCTGTCTCCATTTCTGCTTGTTCTTCCAATAATGATTCCATTTCTATGGCCATCATACGCTTTGTGCCCATATCATGAAGTAACACGGGTGTATCGGTTGCTGTATCCAATGTCATATCTACCGGTCGGGTTAATCCAATTGATTTAGGCGATTCACTTGTTATAACAATGCCATTCATATCCATTGTTGTCTTGCCTCCACTCTTGCCACCCACTGATACAGAATGATAAGGAACATTAATAGGTGTCGATATATCATTGGGTGTAAGGGCCATTTCAATATCTTGTCCTCCATCTATACCTAATGGTGATATCAATGTTGCTACATTGTCTTCTATTAATGGACGTGTTAATGCTGTAGATTGTGGTTGTGGTGTAGGTGATGCAGGTGTGCCTATTAAATCGGGTATATTAACTAAAAGGATTATTATATTTAATGTTAATTAATTTAATGTTATATTTATATGTTATATGTTATATGTTTATATTATATGTTATATATTACCTAAAGTATCGTTATTATTCGTATGATTGGTTAAAGGACCTGTTACATCATTGTTTTCCTCCAATTCTTCTTCTGCTTCTACTTGAGCTCGATCTTTGATTTGTAGATCTGGAATAAGTAATGCTAGTCGGTCCGTCTTTTTCTGCATCATTTGAGCACTTTTACGATAAACATTTCCCTATATACATATATACATATAGTATAAATACATATACATTATAAATACGAGTCATTAGAGATATACGTATAAATAACATAACAATATATTTACCGGTTCCGTGTTATAATCGATACAATTCTTGTAAATCAACATTACATCATCCATAAATTCTTGTTTACTTTGATATTTGATTTCTTTTAACTTTTTGGTCATGGTTCCCAAATCCATAGGATGTGTAATTACTATAACATATTAAATATACATATATATACATATAATATTTATATTTATATTTATATTTACCTTGATAGTAATCTGGTGCATCTCGTCGACTTACTTTAGTAAGAAATGGAACCGAATGAGGCTACTAACACTATTAATAACTACATTCAACTTTGTAACTTGTAAACTTACTCGATAATTCTTTAATTGATCAAGTACATGTTCAAATGCATCATATAACTCTTCTTGATTGACACGGTCATCACTGGCCCATTTAGATCGACGGGGACGTACATCACGTAGAATAGATCGCAGTTCATTATCCGTAAAAGGAATATTATCTCGATGTGATTCGATAGAGGTGAGTAAGTGCTATTAAATAGTTAAATGACGTATTAATGCATTATTATATCAATATATTAGTATATTGATATATTAATTGACACTTACGGTCATATTCGCAATGCCTACTGTGCCAAATATCGCCATTAATTTACTCTAATTAATTCATATTATAAATATGAATATCAATATTGCTATTAATCTAATTAATCCAATTACCGTATGATGTGTATCTGAGTGTGCATCATTCATAGCTTCTACAGAATCTGCTCTAATCACTTGAAATTCATCTACATCAATATCTGGTAATTCATCTAATAAACTTGGTGATCGTTCTAATAACTGTTGCTGTTTTTGTTGTTGTTTCTAATAATACATGTTTATAGGTTATACGTCTATCAATGTTCTATATATATATATATATATACTAATGACTTACTAATAACAGTTCTTCTTGTTCTATTTTTCTAGATGCTTGAGCATCTTCTTCAAAGGTAAAAAAATAACGATAATAAGGACGTTCACTATCCAATACTAAATCTTTATCTTGTTTAGCCAATGGCTCTTTTGTATCCTCTTTCTTCGCTTCAGTTTCTAGATTAGATGAATTTTGCTTATTTATCTCTGGCTTATTCTCTTCTCCATTTGCTTTTGTTCCTCCTCCTCCTTCTTCTTCTTCCTCTTCATCAAAGTCAAAATCTTCATCAGCAATTCTTAATCGAGGTTGAGGAGGTACTACTGGTAATTCTGATGTCTCTTCTTCCTCTTCCTCTTCTTTTTCATCTAATTCAGATCCTAATAAATGAAAAGGTGGTGGTACAATAGGCTCACAACATGTATAAGATGGCATAATCTCTGATATCATTTGATCAAATAACACTTGTCGAACTCTACAAGCAGTGGCAATCATCGATATATTCAAATCTTTTTGTTCTTTCTTCTCTAAAGTCACTGGTTGTATATTCGGTGTTGATTCAGGTTGATCAACATGCGTAGAAGCTAATTCATCATTGGTTATTGGCACACCATGTTGTTCAGTATCTGTTGTTATTACTACTGCTTCTACTGCTTCTACTGCTTCTACTGTACTATCAATAATAGCCGGTGTTGCTTTAATAGATGATTCGAGTATAGATGATGATAGTGTAAAGTGCATTAAAGCATCCCAATGTTCTCGATTAGTTAATGCCGTCTGTAGAATACAGAGTTCTTGTGGTGATAAATATAGACGCCATTTCTGGTGTTTGTTCAGTTCTTGAGCAGTAGCGTATAATCTACTATTAAGCCAGTATCTATTGGTAGGAATACTTGGACGATGAATAGCTGACCGCTGATCGGTGAATGGCGTTGTCATCCGCATACTTTAATATGGTAACAGTCGCTTCTCTTATATTTACTTTGTTGAAGTGGATTATTTAATACGCGTATACACGTATGTATAGCCGTTAAAGCAAATACCAGTGTATGCTGCTTGATTAGTATATATAAAGATGCACAATAGCCGATGAAATAAACTGTTACTACTATGGTTATTGTTATGGTTGGGTATTGCTATTGATAAAAGGGTCAGTACGCGTTGTTCTCTACCGACAATGGATATACACGTTCACGTTTGTATATACGAAGACTAGAACGTATGTATACACACACAAATACACGCAAATACAGTTGTTCTGTCACGTATACTTACGTTTGTTCTCTCACTCTCTCTCATTCACTCACTCGTCACGATTCAACTACTAGAGTATGCGCAATCAATAAAGCATAGAAACCAATACGTGACCGTCTCTGTACTTGTAATAAGAAACGGTGGAGTGTAGGTGTGGCTATATACTTGTATTGGCAATAGAATCGTTCAAACAAA
>JAHLTZ010000299.1:0-10013 GCA_025786725.1 Syncephalis fuscata | reverse complement strand
TAGCTAGTGCCAAACAAATAACAATTAAATAAAAGGTGTTTAGTATACGATATAATGATATACAATGATATGACTATGCAATAATGATAATATGGATAAATGAAGGATATATGTGTATTGGATAACGAATCTATGATGACGAGTATTTGATGATTGATGTCATTCACCACCCAACATCATGTTCAATAAATTGGACGTTATTAGATGTTAGTCATTTGACCTTTAAAGTATACTAAATTATTAATAAAAATTAATTAAATAATAATGTTAAACAGCACACAACATAAAGCAGCTTTAAAAAAACTAGTAGAGCAATAAACATTTATCATCGATATTTATAAGTTATCGTAGCTTTATTGTAATATTCATTAAAGTTTGTAATTGTTATCGTTTAAAGTTTGGCCGGAATGCGAGTGTGGCCAACACGATGCCAGCCATCTTCAAATATGCCTTTCAGTCCTCGGTAGGAGTGACCGTCGATGGCTAGTGCTCCTGTGGGTGGCTCATAGCCTGGTGTGACATCGGTGCGATTCATTGGATTGGATTGTGCCATTGCCGCCAATGCTTCGTAGACTCGGCCGTCCCATCGACCAATTGCGCTTCCTAGACGACTATCTGAAATATTAAATGCATCAACAAGTGCCAATGCATCTGGTCTTATTTCTTGCAATAGTCGGCGGATAGCTGCTCTAACCAATGGTCCATGTGTCGACTGGAGGTAGCCGGCTTCCAAATGGTCCCCTAGCTCCCTCGATATGCGAGTTAGCGCAAACAAATCACATAGACGGCTTAGTACGCTATGGATTGGCTGCGGTATATCGATCGGTGCTGCTTCTCCAGCTGATGTATGCTCATCAAGTCTAAACTCTGGATAAAGCGCCTCTACAAAGCTGCGCACCACATACAGCTCAGCATGTGCACGGACAACTCGTTCAACATCGACATGGCATTCTGCAAATGGTGAACCTTGTGTGCGGCGGCGATGCAAGCATGACAAGTGATGAGCTGCGCGGCGTTCAAATGCGTGTAAATAAAGCTTTGGATTGCGCAAGTCTTCTGCAATAACTACCGTGCAACGGTCATTTTCAAGTTGTTGCGCTGACACAGATAACATGTAGCGCTCGTCAACACTAGCAGTATGGGTAGCATCAGCAGCAGATTGCAAATGGTTGTAGCGTCGAAGTAAGATACGAGCTGCTTGTTGGGCCATTACATGATTTTCTCCTTCTACTGTATTAAATTGCAAATATAAAGTTAACAAGTCAGGCAAGCCACTAAATTGGCTGTAGCCATGGCCGCCACATGCACGACGAAGTGTCTCAAGTGATTCTGCAGTCATGTCTGTAACATAGGATTTTAAAGCGGATGCCGATCCATGAGATTCAGATAATAAAGCTGATGCTACTTCAGGCGATAGACCTGGTGATATAAGGCGGTGATACAGCTGCTTCATTCTTTGGCCAGTAAAATGGACTGCATATGCTTCACTGATTGGAGTGATAACACGTTGTTGTTGACTTTGATGATCTAAAACTACTACTTCAGCGGCATTCTTATCAGTTTCTGAGTGACTAAATTGTCGGCGTACTAATGAATAGCGTGTAGCAATAGTAGCACCTTGGGCTATCCCCAAACTAGCGTCCGATATAATGTTTACACGAGCGTATAGCAAAGTTCCATAAACGTGTCGCTGATCGTGTTGGCCACGACGTCTTAGCTCTCCTTCGCGTGTTAATTCTACATGACGCATCAGCATATTAATCCGAGGTATGCGTACTTTCTTTAACGAAAGATAGCCATTATCAATGGCGTTAAATCCAATCTTTGGTCCAATATCGCCTGTTTCCACACCAGGAAGCAATGTATGATCTTTGAATGAGCGAAGTTGAACCATAAACGGTAGTACACCAGCACGGCGATTGCCAGGAAGAATCAGCTGAGCCATGACAACAGCAACATTGGCTGTTTTTCCTAATGCGCCAGGCCACCATTTGACACTGGATAGCGTTGGCGTATTAAGTTCGATTTCATCAGTGTTGGGCAAAAAGATGGCTGTTGTTTCAACTCCACGAACATTAGATCCATGAGCCATTTCGGTCTGTGCATAACATCCTAGGATGCCCCAGTTCTCAGCCAATGGAACCCATATCGCTTGCTGCTCGTCCGTAGCCTGCTCCTTCAATGTTTTAATAAATAAATCATCATTAAGTAGTACCGGCAAGCCTTCAGATATTTCTTTATAAGCAATGGCTACATCGTCAGTAGACCAACGATGTTCCACGCGTAATTTTCTAAATCTCTCCATCATCTGCAATCCACGAAGATAAAGACCTTCGTGATTAAGATGGTAGCCATGTGTTTTGTCAAATATCGGCTCTTGATTTAGCTGTTGGCGAATGGTTTCAATGCGCTCGGTTTGTTCAGCGCCACCGTTAAGAATATGCGTAAGTTGGCGTGGCGTAAACGATGCTAGCGAACGCTCACGGGCCAGGTCAGGGTGTTGCTGCCAAGTGCGTGTTAGTGGTGGTGCATAGCTAGCAGCGTTGGAAGATATAATATTTGGCGTAGGTAATGAGCCAGAGACTGGTGTTGTGCCAGCTTTGGAGGCATTGGAACCAGAAGAAGACGACGGTGGTAGTGACGACATAGTAATAAACAAGTAAAACGTAATAAGAAAAGAGGTGTTGGTGTATTGCAGTAATAATTTATATATATATTTATAATGCACAAGTGTAACAAAGCGGGAAACTTACGGCCCGCTTTGCTGTGAGCGTTCCGTCAAGTGGTCGGCATATATACGTGCCGATTACTACACATACCTTGGAACCCACATTTTTAATTTTTTGATTAGCTGCTTTTCATTATTTGAAATTTTATTATAAATCTAATCTATATCAATGTTAAAAATTCAGTTAACACGACCATTTTTAATAAAAATAATACTAATTAAGAAATATCGCTTTTATTTTGTATGGTTGGCCATCAACGACATTGCTGTATTACATGGTTGGAATATTCGCGATACATAAGGCCTGTTGCCGTTTAATATGATTACCACAGTTGTGTTGTTGATATGCATTTAAAAAACGGGTACCCTACAAATTTGCTGCTGTCTTAATATCAAAAAGTGAAAATTCTAAGAAACATGGCTTATTGCTAAGGTTTAGCTAATAACTAGAAATACAATAATACCAATCTTGAATACTGACATTCTATTAAATATAGGTAGCTATGCGCATACCATATTTGTATACTAAATATAAATTTATTGTATAAATTTTAAAGAATTAATATTACTTAAACTAATGGTATCTTCGTTACAATAATATTTAAGCAGTCGCTACTGTTCCATAATTGCAGTATATTCTTAATTCTACTAATTATGTCACGTGATTAAATTAATGGATAATATAATCTGTAGATCACGTGATTAACTATTTCACCACATGAATATTGATCATATGGCCTGATCAGCATACAAGGTCCAATGCTATTAACATACATGCAAACAACCGCAAGTATATAGTAACACAAATGCTATTATTAAGTATATTCTATATCATCAATAATACAAGCAGTTTTTGGACTAAATTGGTATTCAATTCACACGACTAGTCTTATGAGCTAATAGGAACCACGCGAAGAAAGAAGAACAAGAAAAGTGTTCAAGTTCTATCACTTATTCATATCCAATATCCATTCAGCATGTCAATATAAATACGCGTACATTTATTGTACATAAGTAGCATCATTTATTTTGCTTTCAATGTTTAGTTTATATTTCGAAATTTGTTTCAGTTTATTTTATTGTCTAAACTGTGCCAATACACTGGATAGTTATGAATCAAGTATTCTAGCATTTTACTTAGTCAACTTGTTATTGTCTCTAGTTTTTAAAACAGCAACATTATATTATGTGCAATATGAATATTGTATTTATTTGCATAGCTAACACTAAACATAAGCCTTTAAATAACGCAAATGTCGTTACGTATAGAAGGAAATACTACGAATACTAAAGTGCCATCTAAGTATAAAATTGCTAATTCAATTTTAAAAGATTAACTAAGCTATTGGATGCTATGTACATTTTTTCTGTTTTTTGTACTTCAATTCTGCATAGCGTTATTTTTCTAGTTGCACCAACATCAGTTAAATTTATAATAAACTTAATTTAGTTTATTATAGTTGCAATGCTTTTAATTTTTGTTTAATAACTTGGTAATAAGACTAAACCAATTAATATTTGAGTCGCAAATTGTTTTGCATTGATCTCTGCCTTAGTTTGTTATGTAAATTGATTTATAAAAGCATAGGCTATTAAATAATTCATAAATGATTACTAGCTAATGTTCAGTCTGCTACCATTATAGATTTAGAACTGAAAATATCTATCTGGATCTGCATGATGTGCGTATTTTATTGTACACAAACTGCGTTGCATTTAACTTGACGAATATAAATCACTTTACAGTCGATAATTTAGTTGTATGGATGATTGGATGTAATAGTTTGTTTCTGAAGATACTGTAATGCATTATACTACAAAAGTCTTTATTATATAGTCGATTCTCAGCTAATTTGATTCTCAGCTGTCTGAAATGTCGCAAATTGTGCAGCGCTTGGCATTCATATGTTTAAATACGGCACATTTTATGTTTCAAAAAAATATGTTTGATTTATGCGCAATAGTATATATTGTATAAAAATATTAATATATTGTATAAAACTTGATACATTAATATTGTGTATGGTTTGGTGTGCATATATATATATATTGTAATTTAACGTGACGAAAGGGACTGCAAAGTAGTCATTATTTTTTTTGTAAATTAAAATTTATATTGTTAAATGTCCAAACTGCGTAATAAATACAGGTTAATGTGCATACCCCTGTAGCGTATACGTATTGAATCGCCCGTATTGCTATTTCAGATGTCTGAGTAGGCTGAGTTGATGAATTATCTGTATAATAACACGCTATTGGTATATCAGTATACGCACAATTAAAATCGTCATGTAAGTGTTATTATTAATTTCCATTGAACGTCAATGGAATAGTTAATACAATGCATTTCTTGGCGCTTTAGCGTAGTTACAAAGTTGAATAGCTCACAAATTCACACAACTAACTAGGGCAATATCAGAAATATGCCTTATTTAGTATTTCCTTATAATGCAATACATACATTTATAGGTATACTATTAATATTTTTTCCCATCATTAATTATTTAGCAATTATGTTACTACATTGAGTAGCAAATTAATAAGTCCGCTGCTCTATACATTGATTGGATGCTTTCACAACACAATACACGTTAAATAGCCCACAAATCCACACAACTGACCGGTACTATCATCATCACACTCTACTTTCTACCAAGTACTCACTACATTTTACTCTAGGAGACCACATACACTAGGTTATCATTTTACTTGCTGGCAAGTACTTGCAACTACCTACTTTAAACTACCACTTTCTACTTGCTCTACTTTGTTTCAACAAGTCAACATCATCATGAAGCTTTCCATTGCCATTGTTTGCACCATCGCGGTGGCTTTCATATCTACTACAGCCATGGTGGATGCTAAGCCAGCTCTAATTCGTCGCGTGCCAAAAGACAAAGATTCTAACGAAGACAGAGGCCCCATTCCTCCTTTTGGCGCTTGCAAATGTCGAGATGATGATGGCTATTGCACTAGTTGCGCTCCTGCCTACGAAGGCATCTATGCTCACGTTGGCACTAGCGGGAATGGCTCCGGTCATTTAAAAGTAATGTAATTGAATTACTACTTCAATATGCTTTAAATATATATTTTGTGAAAACAAAGCTATTAGACAGCTGTTGGCCAGCACATTTATATATCAAGTTTCATCCAATGCCCCAGCTTCTCCACTCTTTAATCTATGAAATCATTATATTATTAACAAGTATGCGCATAGCTGTGTCTATTCAGTTGTGCAAACTTATAGTAATAAACATATGGTTTTATTTTAATTGTCTTTGATTAAGTTATTATATTTATGTCTGCACTTATTTAGATTCGGCAATTGACAAACATTAAACGAGTAGAGATATTAACACAAAAACTTGTAAAAATGCACTGTATTAACCATAAGCATAAATTAGTGTGCTTATAACATTATGTTGTCACTCAAACAACATTTATGTATGTGAAAATTGTAGCAATTGTAGCAATATATGTCAGTAATGCGATCAATGATATTCATTTGCAAGTATAGCATTGATATTACCAAAGACATCACTACTATATAGTTGGTATGTATTATTTTAGCATTATTATAATAACAATTACAGCAATCACCAATTGAAGAGTATGTTTTTTTACTTGTATTGCTGTTGAGCCAACTAGACAGCATAATAACATCATTACAATAAAATGGAAACTACTGCTGAAAATAGTGATATCTATTTTAAACAATTAAATATTTATCAAAAAGCTGGATGTGTGCGTACTAATCAATAATAACGCAAGAGAAGACAAAAAAGGATTATAATTCAGAAATGAGCGAGTAGAGAAAATGAAGCAAGATAAGTTAGAATAAGCATCGAATGCCATTAGAATAAATGAGCGGTGTGGTAGTAATCAGTATTTATTAGCTAACATACTTTCTATAGTCTTTTTCTTATGTTTTAATATAATTGTGCAAATATCTGGAATAATATAATAAGATGCCTTGCCTATATGCTGTAATTTCTATGGGTAGTATATGGTACCACACTACTATTCCTTTCGTTCATAAATCATCACAATGCAAATATTGCATCATTTAGAAGGAAATATTACAAATATTAAATTTTCATTGAGTATAAATGTTTGCCAATTCAATTTAGAAGAATAGTCAAATTGTTAAATGTTTGTTAAACTGTATTTAATTTAGTTTGATTGCAATAGTTTATTTCTTGTTCCTTAAACCGATGATAATATAAAATCAATTAATATTTGGAGTGCAACTTGCTTTCCATTAATCTCTGTTTTGGTTTGTTACTTTATAAGCAACTTTGCTTAATCTATTATCAGAATCCCGCCCAGAAGCATATATTATCGACTAAATCTTGAGTGATTATTGATTAATATGCGGCACACTGCCATTGTGCATTCAACACTGGCATTATCTGTTTGGTATTGTATGATGTGTGTATTTTAGTTTTAAAAATCGTATTGCATGTGTGTAATGAATACAGGCTATTTCACAGTCGAACATTCGATTATATAAATGATTAAGTAAAATAATTATTGCTAAAGACGTGGTAATACAGCAAACCACAGCAGTCCTTATTGCACAGCCAATTCTTGGTAAATTTCAATCAACAGTCATCTTAAATGCCGAAGATTACACATTGTGTGACGTCCATATGTTTGGATATAACACACTTCTTTTTTTGTAACAATATCCACAGCATTAAAGCGGCATATTCTTACGACTTGAGAAATTGTAACCTGTTTATGCAAAACAATAAAGGCCTATTTAGCAATGCCAATTCCTTGTATTGAAGTTATTGCAACATAATTGGTGTGCTTTATTCGGGCAAACATTAATACTAGTTATTACAGCTTTCAGGGAATAAAGACAGAGAAAAGCTGGTATTACAACTGCTTTATAGAGCTGGTGCATCCCTTTTCATGGTGTTGCCAAACAAGCTAGAACGAAAAGCTGGATTGAGCTTCATCATAGCGTTACTCCAATGTTACACGTGTGCTTTGAAGTATTATTTAGACATAGTCCATTGGCTTATTTTCATCTCACTGACATAGCCTATACAACACAGTATATTGGTATTTCAAAATAATCATGGACTTAAATAGAAGGCATAATATACATAACTAACCATTAGTATCATCATCACAATCTGCTTTCTACCAATACTCACTATCACCACATTCTACTTTTGTTCTACCTTTTTTGTTTCAACAAATCAATATCACCATGAAGCTCTCTATTGCCGTTGTTTGCACTCTTCTCGTGGCTTTTGTAGCTACTACAGCCATGGTTGAGGCTAAGCCATCTCTGGTCCGTCGTAGTATGTTGCAATTAAGATTAATATACCAATCGATATACTTGCTAACAGTATGTTTAATTGATTGTGATGTTAGATGGCTAGTAGGAATTGTGGATTGTTGTTACAATACTTACTATATTACTTGCTGTATGTATCAATAAATCAATATGAATAAATCGTAAGTAGCATTGCATACTGGCTGGATACGCACTAATTATATAATCATGTCGTGTATAAATGATTTAATAGCATGTAAGTGGTATTTTATATCAATTAGTTATACACCGCTTAAACGATATGTACTGTGTGTATCAATGGTTTGATATCAATAGGCCGTAAGTTGTACTGTATATTGATTGAATATACATTGCTTACATGATATTTTCTGTATATACCACTTGCTTAATATTAATTGACTATACACTAATTACATACCATGTATTATGCGCATCAATAATTTAATATCAACAGCATGTAAGTCATATTATGTTTAGTTAGCTGCTTGCTAATGATGTTTTATTTTGTATAAACAATTCTATGCCACTAGGTGGTAAGTAGTATTGAATATTAATTAGCTATACATTAATCGCATAATGTGTGCCACTTGTATCAATAAACTGATGTTAATAGGCCGTAAGTGAAACTACATATTGACTGGCTATACACTAATCAAATTCTATGCGTTGTGTGTATTGATCTTCTAATATCAATAGGTAGTAAGTAATACTGCGTATCGACTGGTTATATACTAACCAAACTCTATGCGCTGTGTGTATTGCTATTTTAATATCAATAGGTGGTAAGTAATACTTTATATTAATTGAATATGCTTCAACTAAATATTCTGTATGCCAATGCCTTAATTCTAATAAGATGTAAGTGGTGTTGTGCATTAATTGCTTATGCATTAATTATATGCTACATTCGGTGTGCTTCAATAACTTAACATTAATAGCTCGTAAGTGATACTGTATACTAATAGAATTTGTGCTGATTAAATGCTATCCATCGTCTCTATTGACAATTTAATAATATTAGGTAGTAAGTCACATTATCCGTTAAATAAACATACACTGATTGCATGCTCATTGTGTTTATCAACAAATTGATGCTAATAGATGGTGAGTGACAATGTGTATTAATCGACTATGCATTAATCGCATGCTATATATTCTGTATATCAATAATTTAATATCATTAGTTTGTAAGTGATACTGTATGACAATTAACTATGCACTAACTATAGATTATGCATTGTGTGTATCATCGAACCAATATCAAAGGTCGTAAGTGGTACTGTATATCAATTGACTATATATTAACAAATTGCTATGCATTGTGTGAATCAACGACTTGATACTAATAGTTCGTAAGTGCTATTGTATATTAATCGACTATACATTAATTAAATTTATATCAACAACTTGATGTTAATAGCATGTAGGTTGTATCGTATATTAATCACTATGTATATTAACAATTTAACACTGATAGGTGGTAAATAATATTTTATATTACTTATTAATGCGCTAATTATATACCATGTAATGTGTCCCTCAACAAATTAATATTAATAGGTCGTAAGTAATATTGTATTCTAGCTAGATATGTACTAATTATATAGCTTATACATCAATGATTTAATACTAATTGTCTGTAAGTAGTATTGTATACTGCTTTATTATACATCAATTACTTACACATAATATGTGCATCCATAATTAATATTAATAGAAGGTAAGTAGTATTGCATACTATGCTTTACACGCTAATTATAGGATACATGTTATATTGTTTGTAAATATAGAATAACCGTTACATTCAAGACATTGGCATTGGCAGTATGATTGACTGCTAGTTCAACATACTTTAGGTATACGTTAAGTGGAGAACAAGACCATTCTACATCTGCTGTCCAGTTCTTTCATACATCAAGTTTCAGCCAGTCTTTCGGTTTATTCGCCTTTTAATCAATAAAATCATTATAT
>JAHLTZ010000298.1:0-10092 GCA_025786725.1 Syncephalis fuscata | reverse complement strand
AGTACCGGCCGTCGTACTGACCATCTCTGCAGTACGATCGTATGAAAGGGGAGACATTCATGTAGTCAATCTACAGCTATCTCCAAAAACGCGCCAAAATAAGAGCAAAATACACACAGACACGCACACACAAAGAATGCAGTTCGGATTATAGCACAAAGAACGGAAAATAGACTAGTCTCTGTATTGCAAAGCCAATTACGCGCAGTAAACAGTAATACCACACTGCTACTGCGGTTGTTGTTGTTATTGTTACGGTTATTGATAAGAATAATAAAGCTGAATTGTAATAATATTCTACTTTCATAGTAATGTTAGTGTATTCTACAGTCACGTGATAAATATTTGAAAATCAAAACAAACCAAAACTGTATAGTTTACACGTAATAGTTACATATTATTATTATTATTACTAATAAATCATTTTACTAAGCTATTATTTGTTTTTCGCTTAATTCCAGTTAAATATTAACAAGACGTATTAACCAACCAACAAAACATGTCACCGATGAAGACAAGAAGAATGGCGAGTGGAAATAAGGAGCCAGATAGTGCTTCAGAACATTCCGATGAAGAAACTGTACCTATAAGTAATAGTAAACATTCTAATGAAGAGGAGGTAGGATATGATGGATAGCATAGTACTTGTTAATAACCAGTCATAATATATATATATATATGCTGTATGCATATAGACCAGCGAACAAATAGATAGTCAACCAACAGCAAGTGAGACAGATACTATTTCACAACAATTACGTTCTTCACGTCTATGGACAGACGAACATACAAATATGCTTGTTCGTGCTTGTGTCAAGGTAACTAGTAGATATTCTGTTGAATATACTAATACAACTACTAACTATATTGAAATGAATTAGCATAATGTAGGCAACTGGAAGGCTATACTAGATGATCCGTCATTTAAATTTGACAACTATACCGGCATAGATTTAAGAGACAAGTTAGTATAATCTATAATGGCATAAGTATTCATATCAACCATGATCTATTAGATTTCGTACAATATTTCCTTTAGAATATTGCCGTCTTTATCCTAATACAGAATTTGCTAAAACATCAACAGATACTGCAAACCATTGGCCATTGCCGCCTGGTGGATTTATTGCTAAGAAAAGAGGCGGTCGTATTCCATTTACAGAATTAGAAGATCAAATTATTTATGAGGCTGTTACTAAAGTAAGTTTAACACGAGTATAGATGATATAATAATGAATATACTATATCTATGTATATTATTTAGCATGGCGCACGATGGGCATTTATTTCAAAGACGTGCGATTTAGGTCGATCTGGTACAGATATCCGTGATAGGTAGGATATATAGTTATTATTACATCGATACTTATTATATTCATATTATATCTATTTAGAATAAGACACCAATTTCCTGATTTGTATAGATCATTAGGATTTGAAGATCATCGAGCTCAAGTAGAAAAGAGTAAAAATAAGGAATTAATGATGAATGGAGTAACAGTACCATCACTTATTGAAAGTACTAGACCAGCTGCTACTATACATAGTCCATTAATAGATGCATTAAGAGATAGTGTTGTAGAAATAGATTTAACTCAATCATCACCGACTACAACTATTAAGATGGCAAATACACCTACTACTACTAGTAGTAGTAGTAATATCAATAATAACATTAATATTGAAAATAATCATACACCAATTAGATCTCCACGTAAATCTATTAAATCTAAAGTTAATGTTTTTGGTGGTCTATATGGAACACCAATTGATGATCGATCACCACAGTATAAATTGCCCAATAAATTGACATCGAATCAGACACCAACTACACACCAACCAACACATTCTCTTAATGAGACTATAGTAACAAATAATAAGGAACACTTGTCACAACCTACAATTATAGATGAAATTGATACAACAGATTTATATGGGTCAATAAATACTAGTGAAATTACCACAAGTAATCTACTGTCAACATATGAAAATGAAATAGAAGAAGAAGAAGAAGTAACATTAGAAGAAGAAGAACAAGAAGAAGAAGAAGAAGAACAAGAACAAGAAGAAGAAGAAATAACATTAGAAGAAGAAGGAAGAAGATTTATATATAGACATTCCTCATTATAGTATATTAACAGAAAATGAAACACAACAAGCAGATAATTCATTATTAGTAGTTAATGATATTCAATCACCAAGAAGAACTGTAATAACACATCTGTTAGTAATACACTACAAGAAAACAACGTATACTTGAAGCATCAACAACAACACCTCAATCCACGCCTAGTCAGTATCTAGAACATACACCAACACCAATTCGGCCAAAGTTTTGGAATACTAGAACTATGACATCTCCATCAACAATAAAACAGCCTACTATTACTGCTACTGCCAATAACACACTTCCTCAACGTCTAGTCTATCGAGATATATCACAAGAAGATATCCGTGATACAACACATTCATTTAATCAATTAGCACAAGCATTAGAGAATGCACCTCCATTACCAGATCCAGATTCTATATTTAATGATGAAGAGTTACAAAAAACACCGGATCAAGATCCTAACCGGCCAGAATTACTAAATCCAATGTCAAGACGTGAACGAGCCAATAGACGACGTACTATTGGTGGCGATATCATGTATGATATACAGAATGAACGACGTGGACGTCTGTTTAATAGTGAGATCGCCGATGCTGCCACCACACGTATTGGTCGGAAATCCACTACATCTCATATAACTGCCGATCGACATCGCCGCGATGCTTGGTCGGTGGATAGAGCAGCCCGTAATTCAAGACGACGTGACACAGAACAACCACTAGGTGTATCTATGTTACGTTCACGCCTCTCACTCTCATCGACCAGTTTACCTTCACCGCCCAGTATTAAAGGTGTATCTGGCGTACGTGAACGTCGAGGAGTAAGTAAATGATTAATCATTACAGTAACATTATTAACAATCAATACTATTGGTAGAGAATTGAGTATCAGGTCACTTATCGTACAGTATGGGAACCTGCAGATGCAGTTCTGGCAGATGAACAAGGAGAGCGACATATTAATCGCTTTCTTAATACTGTTGCCTCTGCTGCTAAATCACCAATGAAACGAACTCGACTTGAAGAAGAAGAAGAAGAGGAGGAAGACTATCAGTAATAACAAAGTATTATAGCTATATAAATAAAATATAAAAGCTATTATAATAATTGTAATAAAATATGAAATATTATTTATTTACTATTTGAATGATCTTTATATCAGTAATGTATTTATTAATGAATAAAATCAATTAGATTATTAAACTATTTGTCCTCGACCAGTCAAAAATCGAATAAGATCATATTTAGTTGCTACACCTAGACACCAACGACGCTGGATATCTGTCACAAATGCAGCACTGTGTCGTTCAAAGAATGAAGCCAATTCGGCTAATGGTGTATCCGGTGTAATGACTTGGTAGCGACGACGACTACCACCAGAGAAGCGATGCATCCATTGCTTTACTGGATCAGTGGGTGCTGCTTGTTGGCTGTCTAGAACGGCACGAAGATCAGCATCATAGACAAATCCAATCATTTTACGATGTTCATCAAGTACGGGTAATTGAGAAAATTCTCTTTCAGTCATTTGATCCAATGCATCGGCCAGTGACATTGTTTCACGTATTGTCACAGCCGCCGATAATTGAAGATCTTCAACACTCGCCTAATATTGCTGTAAGTCATAATACTATCGCTAAAGAGTAACTTACACCGCGGTATTTTTCTAGTGCTTGATGTTGAATCTCTCGTAGTAATGCGGCACCTGCCACATCATTGGCCATTAACCATTCATCGTTTAATAAAGTGGATGGATAGAATGTGGCTGAATCATTAATAATAGCAAATAACTTATGCTTCTTATTTGCTGTATGATATTCACGAGCAGCAGCCACCACTGCACCACCTGATGGACCTATATTTATATTTATACTTACATATTAGTTATATAATAAATACTATTAATTATTATGATTATGATTATTACCGCCTAAAATGCCATATTCACGAATAAGTTCACGTGCGGTAGAATAAGCATCACGATCAGATATATAAGCCCATTGATCGACAGATGCCTGGGCAATATGTGGTGTAGTAGCTTGAGTGCCAATATCTTCAATTTTCCAAGTCTAATAGAATTATCATATTAAATATAGTTGGTATATATAAATATATATTTTAATTTTACCTGTTGGATTATACTTTTACTCTTTTCTTCAAATGTAGCACCATCTGGTAACACACCCACCACCTGTATAGCGATTAATAAAAATATAACATGCTACTGGATTTAATTACCTTAAGATTAGAATATTTACTTCTTAATGACATGCTAAGTCCATGAAGGGCACCTAATTAACATTATACACTTGGTTGACGTCATGTTTTTCCTTCACTTACTGCCTGATTCAACCCCCACAAATAGTACATCCATTTCAGGGCAAATATTAATAATCTCTTGACTCATTGTGCGATAGACATCTCGCGGTGAAATTGAGTCTTCAGTCTAAATAGTGACCATTGGTTAGTTATATGTTTTATATAAACTACCCTTCAATGTTACCTCGTCAATAAGCACGCCGTTAGTCAGTCCAGAGGCAATACGACGAGCTACGGCAAAGCAACTTTCTTCTGAGGCACGTCGTACATTAGGAGTGCGTACAATTTCGACGCCTTGAGCTTTTAGTAAGTGAATTCGGTCGAAACTTGTACTTTCTGGCACGACAGCAATCACTTTGAAGCCAAATTGTCGAGAACGCGCCGCAAGAGCAATTGCTTTAATTGATATATTAATATATATATAGTCAGTTAGCGCATTCTTTAGTTTAGAAATGCTATACTTACCAAGATTGCCAGTGGTTGGAACGACAAGAGTTGAGGACGCGCCAAATTGTCCTTTAGTCTGGAGCTCTAAACGGTTGACGTCAATAATACTTGTATATCTACGCTGACTTCTTACCTTTTAGATACCAGTCGGCAACACGATCCTTAATTGAACCGGTGGGATTCCGGTATTCTAGCTTGACTAATAGGTCAAAGTTTGACGTTTCGGATAGTCGAACAGCTGCAATGGGAGTACTACCAATCATTGTTAAATAGAATAGAATAGAATTAAATGTAATAGAACATTGTATTAGTAATAATTTTAAACATTTAAATAAAACTTACATTCAAAATCTAAAAAGTCACTGCAACGATCCCGCGTTCTCTGTGGTGATTATATTGGTATAACCATTTACACTAACACTTTTTCTTTCGCTTTTGGTGGATCACTATTTAATTATATATACAAGACATAGTTTAGAATAAATATGTTTACAAGTATTTTATTTAACATTTAATAAACAATGTTGCTTATATACTGAATTTAATGCTTAAAAGTTTAGCTGTCAATTATAATATCATGTTCTATGATAATAGCATTTGTTTATGCATTGGCATCCATACTTCTTATTTTACCAGTGACATTGTTCTATGAATATACTTGTCTTTATTGTCTGCTGTTTGTCATTATTATTACACTCATTGTTCTACTGTTGATATATTCTATAATTATATTTGCTTTTATGCAATTGATTTTTATTCTTTCTTTTATTCCACCACTTAAGCAACTCCTTCATCTGTATTTCAGTTTGTTCATAGTCTTTTTATGTACAATACCATTTAATTTATGGATTGTATATATTACATTAATTATTAATTAAATGAAGATATCTATTTTTACATTAAACAATCTATTAGTCATTTAATGTGATTTGGTGGTCAAATAACTTTTAATAACATTCGCGTAATTGCACTGCACATTCAATCTATTGAACATAGGACAAGTGGGAGTTTTACTTAATCGCTACATCATTACATTTATTGCTTTTTAGTGGTCAAATGACTAACATCCAACAACATCCAATCTATTGAACATGATGATGGGTGGTGAGTGACATCAATCATCAAATACTCATCATTGTAGATCTATTATCCAGTACACATATATAATCTATTCACCTATATCATTATTATTCTATGGTATATTAAACACATTCTATTTGCTATAGGTTGCAAGTACATAAAGCTTAATAAGCTGAGATTGACCAATAATATAGCTAGCACCAAAAGGCCAACTATAATAAATAGTGCGTAGTTAGTAGACAATAAAACAATAAAGCAGTATATAAAATGACAAATGTATGGTAAGAAAGCATAATAACTCTGTTAAGTTTATAGTGTATATGGCGCAATGAGAGGAATGAATGAAGTGTATTAAAGCATGTAAACAATAAAATGTGTCTAATATATCATGGAATGGAAATGATATAAATGTGTACTGGTTATATGTATACTGAATAATGAATTTATAATGATGAGTATTTGATGATTGATGTCACTCACCACCCATCATCATGTTCAATAGATTGGATGTTAATAAAAATAGTCATTTGTCCCCAAACCATACTATAATGATGTTAAATGAGACACAATATTTTATATGATGATACAGTTTATTTAACTCACCTAACAAGTACTAAAAGCTAAAAGCTAAAAATAAAATAATACATAGCATGTATATATTAGCGCAACAACAACAATTGCGGAATGATATGGAATCAGTTATATGGCTTTTATTAATATTCAATTAATCTTCCTACACATAGCCAACAATGATTGACCTCAAATGTTTCAAGAAAATCAAATGATATGTTACACTATTTATTTAAAAGGATATGGTTGCATTTTACTTTGCTCCCACATCTGCCCTCAAAGCACAATTTGTTCCAATTGAAGTTATGTCATTATTATGTACAACATAGTTATATTACTTCCTATTAAAATATTGTTAATAAATTGATTAAATAAATAATGTGACATACTGCTTAATTCTATTGAAACATTTGAGGTCGATTATTGTTGTTGCTAGTCATGCGTAGAAAGATTGATCGAATATTAATAAAAGCCATATGATCGCAATTTCATATCGTTCCGCAGTCGTTGCATCTACGTACAGCACGGATTCTTGCGTTTGAATGATCTCTTCTACTTTCTAATATTCTACTATTGTATTGTGGACATATTTGTAATGTAAGATCAATATTAATATAATTCTTATAGATGTTGTTTATTAAACAGTCATCTTCTTATAGTCAATCTGACTAAATAAATGACATTTGAACAATTGATATCATAAATGACAATGTATATATATATATTAAGCAATAATAAAGATAACTAACTAATTACATATTATACTGATAATTACACATAAATGAACTAATGTTGGATGTAATATTATACATGTTATAGTAATGAGTGAATGTTTAATTGTATTTAAAGGTGTTGAGGGTGAAAGGAGTAAATAAAGAATAAGGAAGTCAAGATACAGTAGAAACATTAAAGCCATTTAATACTAAAAATCATTGTTATAGAGCATACTACCAATAAATTACTGAATGTAATAGGAAATACAATCAAAGTTGATGTTTCTTAAAGACAGGTGTAGTCATAGAAGGTGTCATTATTAAAATAATGAAATATAGTCATATTCTAAGAGATGAAGCAATAGACCAATGGTTTATATGAATGAATAAATAGTGCGATGTTAATGCTAGTAGAAACATGCACAGTATATTCAGCACAATGGCCAGTGGTGAACCAAGGCCTTCTGATTTCTTACCACGTACTATTATAAGAAATCAAACTAACATTGTTGCATCAACATCATAATTAAATGTATTATTTTATTGTAAGTGAAATGAAACACTATTTAATTTTATTAACACTAATATTGAATATTGGAAATAGTGCATATTAATTAAGACACTGATTAATTCAATCAAAGTTAATATGATACTGCTTCAACAAATACTACTTCTTAGTAGTAAAAACTAATCAATGATTTATTATTCGAGTTATTGATGTTTTTATTCTAGTTTGAAGCTAGGAACTCAAAGTGAAGTAGCGCCCATATTATAGTAAAAGTATTTATCTAATGTTCTAACTATGTTTATTAGTATTTAATAAACCTGCAAGTAATTAAATTAAACATTTTGCACAATAAAAATATCAAAAGTATTATTAATTTGCTTATTATTATTAAATACTAGTTAGGATTTATTTAAATATATTGCATTATTGTTTTACTGGTTGTTTTATCTTTTCAACGATAGGTGTAGGTGCTAACATTTCAACTGGGATTGTGCAGCCTACTTTGTTGCTGTCGCTTATTAAAACCATAAATTCAAGAAGATTAAGTAGGCCTTTTGCTGCTGCTACATCAAATACAGTTGGAAGTTTTAGCATTGTAGCTTCAGGATTTTCATAATTTTTCCTAAACTCTTCTTTTAGCTTCTCCAACATCTTCGATTGATTTCGTTCTGATCGCCATGATGTTCGTGCGACTAGTCGGAAGATTTCTAGCAACGCATTGAGCATAGCATTATCATCGGCACCAAAGAGAGACGGGAAAATGCCGGTAATCGACCTGAATATTTTTTTGGATAGGTCTTTATTGTCTCTAGTGCATAGACTACGTGAAGGAGAAGCGCTCAAACCGTTTACTGACACCAACTTTTTTGTAACTAAAAAGCCTTTGTTGACCGCTAGCTGAGAAATGTCATAATCGATAATAGTTGCTTTTAGTGTTTTTGCTTCTGATACATGTTTAACGAGAATATCTATTTAAAATAGTTAGGTAACGATATAGATAAATAATGATAACCTACTTTTGCGCTCCAAGTCGTTATGAATTAAGTTGACGTGGCGTAAATACATGACACCTAGTTATTATTAGTGGCAATATACAGGTTACAATATTGCTACATACCTTGGGCCACTTGATAAAACACCTGCGGAAGAAATAAAGCCTTGTTTATCCATGATTTCTTGTCGCTAAATTCGTTCAACTCTTTACCTTCAACAAATGAGTAAATATAGCAAACATTATTGCTTTGACTACCGGGTGATCCGGGTATTTCAAATCTATGTATTGGCTGTTGGATGTAAGCTCTGCCTTTTGCTATATCGCCTTTAATTTGGCCTTCCACCGCTTTTAGTGTCTATTTCTGTGGTCAGCCAATTTCTAATAAACATTCTGAATTCCTACATCAAACACCACATTCTCGCGTAACGTTAGACTAGTTTGTGAACATTTTAAAAACCTGCGTTCGCCTCTCCATTCAACATCGCCAAGGCTGACTCCATATGCTCCACCAATCCATTCAATTGATGTGAAATCATGTTTTTTAAGTGCACTGAATTCTTTGAAATAGGCATAGCCAGGATTGCTATCATTGAGTTCAGCTACAATTGATAATGTTTTAATAAAGCTGTGTATTTAAAGCAGGCATGCACACTCACCACCAAGCTCTGCCCCGATAGCATTTGCCAGTGATACACTGAAAAGTGTCAACAAAGCGTAATTAGATATAGCGTTAAAAGAAATAAATTTAGTCATATTAAACAACGATTAGATAAATAAAAAATTCAAGAAAAGATGCAGCTGTGTTTATGGAAAATAAGAAGACAATTATTATCTTTGAGAAATAAGAATGCGTCATTTTAGTGTCATATATATATATATGTCTGAAACTCAGTAGAACCTAGAATCTAAATGTGCTGCTATAAATAAAATATAGAAATGGAAATTGTATCAGTTTATATTATTTATACTATTTACGAAATTGTAAAACGTGGATTGTCCAAAAAAAGATAGAATACTAGTGGCCGTTATAAAATGTGACCCCGATAGCACGTGTCATATAGGAACGAAACATTTTATCCAAATAGTTTAACCACCCTTTATCAAATAAAAAATAGTAAAAACGTGTTACCAAACAGTGCATTTTATTGAATAAGCAAATGAGAATAATATAACGCTCTATTTTGGCCATTATAGTTACCGCACCATATAATATCATGTGTATTCGGCTTGCAGTTATATCTCGAGTTATATTCAAAACAATGTAATCGCTTAGCCAGCGATAAGCATATCATATTATAATAGCAATATACCATCACAGCTTTAAAGCTTATAGCTATCTTAAAATTATT